>CM076577.1:1013831611-1014259633 GCA_034641835.2 Pinus albicaulis | reverse complement strand
AGGTTCATTTGTGTATGGGGCTTAAATTGATAATTTCCCTGCCATTTACTTCATTACAAAGGTAACACTGCTATCAAGTTTTGTGTTTGCATATCTTATGTAGCTCGGCTCCGTTTAAAATGTCTTCCACCGACGAAATTTTGGGAGAGAGATGTCACGTCTCCCAGACCCAGCTTATTATCCATATAACATAAACACAGATATACTCTGCTTTATGCACCAGATAACATTAAAAAATTATCATTGAATCAATTATAAAATTCATGCTGTTATCAAGAATCTTCATGAGAGTTTTTTTTTTTTCTTGGCTTGATCTCCACTCTTCTCAGTCCATCTTGTTGACTGATATATCTATATATATATTAGTTTGTATTTCTCAGGTCAGTTTTTCAGAGTTTTTTCCAACTCTAGTTGATCAATAGGCCCTTCCTCAAACTTTCCAGTTTGCAAGCCTTATAGACTTTCCAGCATTATAAAGTTTCAGCATCAAGGTATAGATGTATGCATCCACGTATACATCTATCTATACTCAGTTAACCTTCGTTGCTCCAACTACTTTCCCAGCAGTTTATATGGAAGGTAAATAGATGCTCTTTTCTTAGTATTTTTAAATATGCTTACAATCTTCCCTCACACACACTTTTATCCCACGAATAGATTTTCAATAGGATTCTCCCGTTCTTTTATTGTTACAAATATTCAACATGTTTGAAACTCTGGTGCATATTAAACTCTTCCATTGGAAATCTAGGATATAGATCCTCTTGCTTCAATCAAATGGAGGTAGAGAATACTGAAATTGATAGTTTAGACTCCCTAGTGTCAGATCCTCGTACTTAGTTAGGATTCAACTTCTGCTTTCACGCATTTAAACTTCCATGTAATAGAACAATTTAAATTCTTAATTCTACAATTCTTTCCATTGTAATACATCCCCATACTGCTATCACAAACTTAGTTGTTTCCTATTTGTTGTTGTTGGTTACAGTGTTATTAAAAGGTTCTGTTTATACAACACATCAACTAAGTTTTTCATTCCAAAGACAGCAAGCTACCACTTGAATTTTTCTATTCGATTAAACATTCAGATTGATTTATCATCTCTACCCTTTATTACTGCAATGTACAAATCCCCAGAACTAACCCCTTGGGTTTTGTTTAACTTTCTCCTTGCTATTAACCTACTGAATTTTCAGCTACTACACTTAGCTTGTAATTGCATGAGAGACTGAACAACCATTCAATCTGAAATTTAAATAAGAATTTCTAACAGAACCGTGCATGTAACCTTGATATAATTAACACAGATATAATTAATACAGTCATAAAATAATCTCCAAAATTATGCATGCATACCTCTACTATGACCAGTCCTCCCAACCTTAGAGTTTGTTTATCTCCAGAACTCACCCCCGAGCTGAGATCCTCCAAGAACAGACTAACCTCAATCTGTTCTGGAGTAGCTTATTTAAGCTATGCTTTCCCCAAAGCATGTTTCCAATTCTGCGTCCAGAATTTCAGGATGCTTTATTCCTGTTTAGCCTAGGCTTCCCATTTTGGGACTCTTTAAAGCTGCTTTAAGCTTTTCCTCAGCTTTTCCAGCTTTTTCTCACCTCTTCCCAACTACTCCTCTTCATTGGAGAAATTTAGATTTTTCCTCAAAAATCTAAATTAGAAATAATTTCTTTCAAGGATTTTTGAAAGATTTTGGGGAAAGTCTTTTCCTTTTCCATCACCTCATGGATTAGGCATGTGATCTCACTTTCTCATCTGGTCATAGTGCATACACCATATTTTATTTATTTTTCATAAAAAAATAGTTAACCACATCCACACAATAATTATCCATTGGGGTCCACTCCCTTTTGGATTTAGGTTCAAATGTCTCATTTGAGAAGCATAGAACTTGGGGGTGTTACATATTCCCCCTCTGAAAATAAACACCGTTCTCGGTGTTGCCAACTATCTACTTTGTTTATTTTGAACATAATTATGAATGCTTTTCCATCATCTTAGCTTCTCTGTTCCATGTAGCTTTTCAACAGTAAAGTGCTCCATTGCACCTTTACTCTAGCTACTGTTCGATTTCGCAAATCAATTTCTTCCCGCTTTCATATTTGAAGCGGCTCTGGAAGGAATTCCTTTTCTGGTTCCACCTGGACCACATTCCAATCAATAATGTGAGAAGCATCATGTACAAAAATTATTATTAAATTTTTTTTTTCAACAAGGATACATGAACCACATCATGAAATTTAATATGCAATGGTAGGGCTAGTTTATAAGCCATTAGTTTCCCTCCTTTCCAACACCTTCCTCGGTGTTACACTTTAACGTTGATTTTTCAACTTTGACAAAGATTTCTTCTTCGTCCTGATTAGTTTCCAGCAGAGTACTCTTCTGCTTCCACTCTATTTACTGATGCCTTATGCAGTTGGTTTTCTTCCTACTTCTTTGCAAGAAGTCTGTCTGGAAGATCTTTTATTCTGTTTTCTCTGTTCACAATTCATACCAATGTAAGTAATGTCAGGTACATACAATTGATAATCCACAACAACATTTTTCATTTCAATAAACTTAAGAAATTCAGTTATTAGTCAAACCGTTCAGGTTCCTAATAGTTTAGTGCACTTTTAGTGCACTAGTTATCCTTTCTTGCTTTTCAGTGAGATTCTTTCCTCACTCAACTTGGTCCAGTTCAGCTTTTCTTGATTTTCTAGGTGATTTATCTTCACCCTTTTTTTTCCTCCTCATTTCCAGAGTGTATAATTTCCTGTTACACACTTGGCTAAACAATTTTACTTCATTAGTACTCATAAATGAAAGAAAACAATTGTATCATATGCATGGTTATGCTTACCCTTTCTCGGTTCATCGATGTACTTCCAGCATCTTCTCATTGTTTTATTTTGTTAGTCAATCAATTCAATTAGTAATAACTAGACTCATTAATAATCTCTATAATTCAATTCTTACTTCACACATGAAATTTTTTCCTCTAACCTCTTTTAGGAATTGTATCCACTAGTTCAAAACATACATGAATAATTTTGGATCTGATGGGTTTCCCCCATACCCAAGTCCAAATGCATCTCATTCTCTTTTCTCTCAGTTGGTAGCTGTATGATTTCACACTATTTCCCTATTTTGAATTTAAAACTCAGGGAATTTAAATTTAATAAAATTTACACCAACAAAATTTTATAGTGTGAATACATATTTCTTTTATAGTGATATATGTAATTACTATGATTCCTCACATTCACAAGTATTACTACTTGATAATGTCAAAAGTAATTTTGACACAGTTTCCCCTTTTCCAAAGAATCACTAGAATTTTTTTCATTTACTCTTAATTGTATATTCATGCTTTATTAATTCCAATGATGATTCACCAATTATCTATATGTGAATTTCACTAATCATTAAAAATCAATCCATGGTTTATATAGGTTTTCCATTCTACCCTAGCTAGCCCACCTGGGAAAATTTGATTTATCCCTTCATTCATTCATTCATACTCAATGAAATGGATTTGCATTACATTATCTAATATGCAATGGTCCACAATTACTAAACCAACTATTTAACTGTGTTTATAACTCGTACTTAAGCTTACCACTTCATTATTTTCCATGAACTAAAATATGCTTATCACAAAATACTCTAGTCATGACTTAAATCATCTTGGAAGTTTTTCCAATGTCAATATTTGTTTTTTTTTTTTTTTCCCACATTATACTTTTAACACTTAATCTACCACAACTAGTGTTTATTACTCCTTTAACCATAATTAAAGTAATAATATTCCGGCCATATGGTAAAATATGTCCTTCCACTTCACTTGCAACTTTTAAGGTGAATTCACTTTTTAATTATTCACTAGTGAATTTTTTTCCTTCTCCCTTAATCCCGTGGGTATAAAGTTTGAGTGTTTCCAACTGAAATCAATTATCATGCATGACGATATTATATGCATACAACTCAACAAAGTTAACATTATAACAAGATCACCTATCTTTATAATGTTACTTGTAGATTTAACTTATGTCCCACGTGCAATTTCTTTCATTTTAATCTATCATTTCTCATGATAGTGATTATTATTTTATATATATAAATATATATTTTTAATAGTTAATTAAGAATTTACAACTTATATTTAACATACCTTTATTAAATATAAATTGTCATTTTTCTATTATCCCCCTTTCTTTATATATTCCAATATAAATTTTCGTCTTCTTTTGTTCCAATAATTATGGTAACACCTAGTATTATATAACCTATTTGGAACATATATTACCCCACAATTATTCATTTATAGCTTTTCAGGCTTCTGATCAACTTATTGTTATAATGAATATTAATAAAATTCTATTTTAGTTGTTTTAACACCCCCAACTTTTAACTTCAGTTTTAATTACATATATCCATTTCTTAACCTTATCCTGAAAGTTAATTTTTCTATAGATATATATTCTTGCACACATATTTATTTATGCTCAATTCCACCACCTTGTATATATATTCCAATAGAGTGAAACATATAAAATTTTCTTTATAAAGCTCTTTGTTATATGAACCATGATATTTCATATCATTAAATCCTCCACTCTTTTTCATATATATATATAGAACCACTCTATATATATATAATATAAACTCCATCATGTATATATAAAATCCACCACATATAAATATAATCCACCACATCTAGATATAATCCACCGCATATATATATATATATATATCCACCATATATATATAAAGTCCACCCTATATAAAATCCAAAGAATTTAATTAATACTCCCATAATTATTTTTCTTATTTAATGTACAAGGTAGCTTTATACCCTCGTACCCACTTACATTTCCCTTTGTGATGGACTTATAAAGTTTTAATTTGAACCAATATAAGGACAATTGAGATGGTTTCGGCTATTGTTAAGTCAATAATTTATAATAGAATTACTTTCTATTATTTTCAACCAAGTAAGCGAATACCTAAACTTACAGGATTTTCTATTTTTATGTTTCCAATCTGTCCATAGTGTAATGTTCCTCTTTTCCACAAAATATATATATATATATACTTTATTTCCCTTTTTTTTTGTTTTTTCAATATTTATTCTTCTGTAACTTTTCTCAGTTTATTTAAATGCCTTGTATATATATATATATATATCCTTTCCATGTAAAATGTAATTCAACCTTGCAACCCCCAACTTTAATTTTTCTAAAAAGTATTGTACCACATGCAATTATACAATCTCCATAGTGCTATTTTCTCTCACTATAGCACGTTCAACTATGTATAAATATACATCGATTTCAATACATGTGTATGCAAATAAAACGAAAATAAAAATTAATATAAGTATCGAGAGTTAAAAACCAATAACTGACTTCAAATAAAGTGTTAGCCGATGAGAATTATATACGAACCATATCAAACTGTATTTATTACAGATACACCGAATCTATTATGCGTTCGGCCTGTTGGCAAGGAATTTCGCCGTCAACAAATATGAATTTGTCCGTGGTATTGTTGGGTTCTTTTACACGTCCCTATTATTCATTTCGATGAGATCAAATTTCATTAATTACTTACCTATTCTCCATTTAGACGTTAGTACTAGCTGAGGAGTCCAGCTCACGACTTACCTTCTCGAGCCACGGAAAATTCTCAAACTACATGCGTGGCGTCTTGACAGGGCTTGCGGCCTACCCAAGTCTCTGACGGAGTGTTGGACGTTCGAATCGCGCTGTCATAGTTACAATCGCTTGGGATATTATTTTTTTTCAACTCCCGGATTACTTTTTGCGGTGAAATCACATCAATGTGTACAATTCCCAGTCTCTGAGCTTTCTTGGATCCGCGTGAGACGTTGTAATCTCGTGACAGTTGTAGGGATGAGATTTATTAGGGTTTTCTGCCCCAATTTTTTTTTTTTTTAAACCGTTTGCTCTTTCGTTATACACCCAGAGGTGAGAAGGGACTGAGTGTGATATTGCATGCAATGTGTTATGTGTTCGAGTCTTTGGGAGTGGTTGCGCTCCTACTTTCCCGAACGTATAAACCCTAAATCGGCTGCTGTATTTGTAGAGATCTTGGATAGAAGGTGTCCCAGTAAATATCGATTGGGGTTGTTGTTTCAGAGGGGTTGTTGTTTCAGAGTTTCCCCCTCACCCAAAACACCCGAAGCTCTGAAGCCCTCTTCTGTTATTCGATCGGTTCGACCAGTTGCATCGCTGTGCGCATGGCCAGCTACTCCGCCAAGCATCAGCTGGAAAAGAAGGCTCTATCAATACGTTTTTTTTTTTTTTCTGTTCATTTACTACACAAACTTCTTTTCCAGCCACTTCCTCTCTCTTTTATTCTATTTTTAACAGATTTTTACCAAGGTTTTCGTGGCCAGTACGAAGGTTCCCACGTCCCTTATTAAATGAACGATTTTCCTTTGTTTTTTTTTTCTTTTCATTTCGATTTGATTGAACTCGCATTGGCTCAGGTGATTCACATTTTCAACTGGAGACTTGAAGGCGATTCGTCCAAGCTGGATATGTCAGAAGTGTGTGGTCTCACGATTCCGAGGCAAGTGCCGCTGTGTGCATATCCAAGCTTGAGGGTAAGCTTTCCACTACAGACAGGGGAGGATAGAAGCTGCCCAGGTTGAGGCAAGCCACCGCCACATGCTATTCTAGTTTCTCCACCAATGCTTTCGCTACATGCTATTCTAATCTTGTTTATGTTACTTTCGTTCTCTCTCATTGCATTACCGGTCGGACCTTCTATTATCGATATTATGTGGACATTGTTTTCTGGGGAAGTTTCTATTTCTAATGGGAAATTTCCTATGATTTATATAATTGGAAACGCGATTCTCCAATTCATTAAATTGCCATTAAAATCTTATTAATTAAAGCAAGTTTGAAATTGCATATAGAATCCGTAATTTCTGAATTAGCTGTAAAGGTTAGACTGAATCGAATCAAGATAATTTGACTTACTAACAAATTCATTCTACAGTTGCCCCCTCTCACAAATCTGTTTTTCGCTCTCGTCACGATGTTGGGCTTCGGCCTTTGGGGTTTTGCAGGAACAGATTCAGAGATTTCTATTCCTGTTAACACTGCGCCCCGTCATATAGTTGTTTTTGGCCTTTTACTATTTTTTTCCAATCATGATATTCGGAACAACCGTGTAAGCCTTGCCTTCCATAACTCGTCTATCATTACACGTTTTACTAAATCGTCTCCCCTCACAATAATGCATATGTTCATTTATTATATTTCAATTGTTCCGTTTCATTCTACGGGCAGAATGGCTACGGAATCTAACTCTTCCGTCTAAATTCTTTGTACTCTAACAAGATGAATTATGTGATCAAATAGGGGAATAATGACAGCGTTCGGGGCAGACAGAGGTGAGGTTTATTCTCTGGGCTATTTTAACATTTTATTTTACCGTATGTCGAAGAAATCTCCATACTCTGCAACCGCAACTAATATAAAATGTGGAATCATATATTTGGCCCCTTAGAACTCCACTCTGTCTCGTAATAATTCTGGTTAAAACTGTGAAGGTCTCCATGCTATTGCGTAATTATTATGGTTAGAACTGTTGGTTACGCATCGTATTTTCGTTTTACTTTTCACCTCGGTTCGTGTTAAATTAACGTGGACAGATCCCCACAGTGACGTGATGTATCATTGTCACTACAGTCCGATAGCTTCGTTGAATATAGGTCTGTTAATTATTCACCACGCCTTATTATAATTTGACTGTACTTGCGTTCCATTAGCGATAGTGATCATGTATATTTCATTGATTCGTTCTGATATCCCCTTTTTTGACATATATGTTCATATATATATGTTTCATGGGTATGCTTCCCTTTTAACATATATCGTTGAAATATAGGATTTGCGTTTATATCGCCCTTGTGACATATAACATTCATGTATATATATGACTCATTTATAGCCGAGGCTAATAAGGATCAGATTTGTATAATGCTCGATGCTTGTTAATATATATACACTTTTGGTTTTTAAATGCATATATGTATAGGTGTTCGATAGTTTAATTAAGGATATACCTTGAGCATAGTTTAACTCCATTACCCTAATGTTTATTTCAAGGTTTAGAGATGAAGTTAAAATACAAAATACTCTATAGTTTCTATGAGTGCTATAACCCTTCTATAGTGTAGATTTACTTTGGGGTTTAACAAGAGTTCAAACTACATATATGTTTAGATCATTTATAGAATATATTGTTTATATATTCCCTTACCATTTGTTATAGGGAAAATAATACATCCATATGAAGTTTCTGATGCTCAATAAGGCCAGCTAGATGATATATCAGTTAGGTATTACTGTTTTCTCTATTGTTTTTCATCACAGTAAGAAACACTTAGTTTAGCAATTTAAAAATGGAAATTCATTCTTCTATACTACTTGCAGTCTTCGTTCGACATATGGGATTAAATTATGCATATTCATGGTAGTACCATTTTCACCTTTCCTCTACATTAACTTCAGCATCACTGTTTTCTACTGTATTAAGATGGTTTCAGTATCGTAACTTTATGAACATTGAAATTTCTTTTACATAAGGATAATCTGGTATATGAGCCTCGTCATACTACTCCCATACTAGTACACAAATTTGAAATGTTGCTACTTCATCACAATCTGTTACATGTATGGACATCGAATAACTCAACATCCCAACGTTTTAACTAACTCGTTAAAGAAAAACTTTATTTACACATGAGAACCTCCATATAACTCTTAAAACATTTTAGTTTGTGCACATACCCATTTCTTAGACTACTGTTTAGAGGCATTTACGCTTTCCTTTATGATTATGTCTTCCTCCTTACTAGCGTAGCTCGTCCCCTTTGGTTAAGTTTTGCAGCTATATCCTTCAAGACTGTTTACTGTTCAAAAATTTTTTTTTTTTTTTTAACCTTAGCAAAATTTTCCAACAACAGATACTTCTGTGTGAGTACATGATTTGCCCCGCGTTTTAGCTAAATTTCTGCAGGGATAGTGACTGTCCTGCAAGTATACCTGAAAGTATATACAAGATATTTGTATACTTGAAGTAATATTTTTAATATTTATAAATTTTATAACAGTTTATTAGTTCTTTGTGAGCACATGTCTTGCCCAATTTTTGAACTTTTCTCCGATACCATTTGTCACGTCTCCCAGACCCAGCTTTTTTCACATCTAACATAACTCAGATATTTTCCGCTTTAGGCGCCAGATAACATTCATAATTTTTATACTGAATCACTTACAAATTCAGACTGTTATCCGGGGTTTAAATTCCTTTCAGTACTTATAGACAGCCATTGAATATAAGAATTTCCATGAGAATTTTTTTGGGCTTGATCTCCCCTCTTCTCAGTCCATCTAGTAGACTTATATATATCTATATATATATATTACTTCGTATTTCTCAGGTTTTTCTTTTCAGAGTTTTGTCCAACTCTAGCTGATCGCTAGGCCCTTCCTCAAACTCTCCAGTTTGTAAGCCTTATAGACTTTTCAGCCTTTTAAAGTTTCAGCATCAAGGTATAGATGTATGCATCCACGTATACATCTATCTATATTCAGTTGACCTTCGTTGCTCCAACCACTTTCTCAGCGGTTTATATGGAAGGTAAATGGATGCTCTTTTCTTAGTATTTTTAACGAGGCTTACAATCCTCTCTCACACAGACTTTTATCACACAATTACATTTTCAATAGGACTCTCCCCTTATTTTATTATTACACTTATTCAACATATTTGAGACTCTGGTGCAGATTCAACTATTCCATGGGAAAATTAGGAAACAGATCCTCTTGCTTCAATCAAATGGAGGTAGAGAATACTGAACTGGATAGTTTAGAATCCCTAGTGTTAGATCCTCGTACTTAGTTAGGATTCAATTCTGCTTTCATATATTTACATTTTATAGAATAATTTAAGTTCTTATTTCTACAATTCTTTCCATTGTAACTCAGCTGACATACTGAACCCCATACTACTATCACAGGGTTGTTGGTTCCTAATTTCTGTTATTGGTTACAAATAAGTATTAAGAGGTTCCGTTTTATACATCATCTCAACTAATTTTTCATTCCAAAGATAGCAACCTACCACTTGAATTTTTCTATTCGATTAAACATTCAGATTGATTTATCATCTTTACCCTTTATTACAGAAATGTACAAATCCCCATAACTAACCCCTGGGTTTTCATTGAACTTCCTCCTTGATATTAACCTACTGAATTTTCAGCTACTACACTTAGCTTGTAATTGCATGAGATATTAAACAAACATTCAATCTGAAATTTAGATAAGAAGTTCTAACAGAACTATGCATATAACCTTGATATACTTAACATAGGTATAATTAATACAGTCATAAAATAATCTCCAAAATTATGCATGCATACCGCTACTATGACCAGTCCTCACAACCTTAGAGTTCGTTTATCTCGAGAACTCACCCCCGAGCTGAGATCCTCCCTGCACGTACTAACCTCAATCAGTTTCGACCTTAGCGCTATTTTAAGCTATGTCAGCTATGCTTTCCCAAAAGCCTCGTTTCCAATTCGCGTCCAAAATTTCGTGGCGTTTATCTCTCACAGCCTAGGCTTCCATTTTGGGAACTCTTAAAAGCTCCTTAAGCTTTTCCTCAGCTTTTCCAGCTTTTTCTCACCTCTTCCCAACTACTCCTCTTCATTGGGGAAATTTAGATTTTTCCTCAAAAATCTAAATTAGAAATAATTTCTTTCAAGGATTTTTGAAAGATTTTGGGGAAAGTTTTTTCCTTTTCCATCACCTCATGGATTAGGCATGTGATCTCACTTTCTCATCTGGTCATATTGCATAAACCATATTTTATTTATTTTTCATAAATAAATAGTTAACCACATCCACACAATAATTATCCATTGGGGTCCACTCCCTTTTGGATTTAGGTTCAAATGTCTCATTTGAAAAGCATAGAACTTGGGGGTGTTACATTAAATTATATTGTTTTAATTATACAACATTTATTTCCATGCCCTCTGTAGAAGGATATCCTTCTCATGCGTTTTATAAATTGGTTTATTAGTATATGGGGTATTAATTCATAGTTGGTTTGGTTTCCTGTCTAGTGGTCACCGTCTCCTTATCTCCCTTTATATATACAGGCCTTCCAAAATTTTCCTTACGCTATAGGTTATAGCTTTGGAAGGCCTCGTACGAGCATATATATATTGATTTTATTATTTATTCATACTAGAACTCTTAATCCTCTAATGAAAAAGAGATATGGGTTTGGTTTTTCTGCATGATCCCATCATCATATTTTGATATCAGTGTGAAGTTAAGATGATAATAGTTCACAGAACTACTCATATACATTTACTCCATTTATTACTATCATAATATACTTATGAATACACTATTTTAATAATTTTCTGAGTTTTACATAATTTACTCTCATTTATGTATTTAAATGAGGCTTTACCCATAATTTGATTTTTTTATTGTAATTTCCAGAATAACCATTCGTTGGTTTCGCTTTGCCCATTGCTCTTTATGATTCGTTGTCTTGTATGTTGATACATCTAATTGCATAATTATCTCTTAAATGTATGAGACCTATCCTTTTTTTATAAATATAATATTTTTAATTTTTCTATGTTATAATTATAATCTTCCAATCCTAAATTTCATATGCTAGGTTATATACTTGTTTTATTTTTTTTTATTTTTTTCATAATACTGGCTCATCCCTCTATGAACTGTTACTCTTGTAATGTTTTAGGAAGGGTTTTGTTTGGCATGAACAAGTTCTTCTTACCCACACAGCTTAATTTAAATGCATTGGTATTTCTTCATTTTATTCTTGTCATTGTGTTTCTTACAAAGAACGTGTTACTACATTTGGATTATATAATCTACTCACATAGGCTTATTGTTGTATGAAGTTTTGGCCCAATAATTTTATTTATTTATCAGTCCCTTGTTATTTCTATTGATTATAAAATATTAGTGTATTAATTCCATCTTCAATATTCATTTTCCATTTAATTTTTATGATCCACTATGGGTAACCTCTACCCAGGTTTCTCCTCCTTTTCAAATTTAGACAAGTATTCTGGCATGCATATAAACTTACCCATTCAGGTTAGTCTAATCTTAATTTATTAGTATCTAGTTCTTAATTATACTCCTTCAGTTTATATGTCAAATCAAGCTTACTTATAACTTCCCTAATTGTATGTATAGGTGAAGAAAAGGTAATAAAAGAATATGCTCACATAATTTCACTCTCTTTACCAGTATTTATATATTGATAGTATGATTTTACTTTACTAATTATTCAATTTGTTTTCTAACTCTAGACTTGTCTTTTGCAGGTTTGTTCTCAAGTATTTTAACTAGGAAAAAAGGAACGTTTTATAACAGAAATTTGACTTATTGTATCTCTGTGTACAAGAAAGAAGAGAAGCTGAACCAACGTTAAACGAAAGACAACTATCAGACAAAGACTCACGGAATCTCAGTGACTCTTAGAAACCAACAAAAGACAGAGAGACATATCGAATCCCGAGAACCCAAACGACAGCCATGGGCAGTTGGCTGTCGTTTGGAAAATATCATCCCACTGCATGGAAATGCCTTTAAAAGGTAAAAGGATGAACTAGATAGGGGAGTTGAAAAGGAATTTTCTTCTATAATCAACATATCAGGACACAACTGTTCAGTTTTATTGCTGTATTATCTTTCAATTTAATAAAGATTTTTGATGTTTTGAACAACCATTTTTTGAGTTTTTCATTGCGTTAGAACTTTTGGTGGTTCGGGCCCAGCCCCTGGGAGTTTCCTCGCCAATTTTCGTGCTGTGTGTTAGTTAAAGAATTGATGTCCAGTTATCTGATGCAGTTTGCAAATTACCTTTCCACTTTATAAAATAGAAACGCATGAGGTTACAGTTTCTCTTCCATCTGAATAGCTTAGCATTTGTGCTTTATATTTTACAATAATCCTTTATCGCGATTAGATGTTTTCATTTTCTCCCAACTCCTTTATAGTCACTTTATGAATCTTAGAGTAACTACTGTTCAATGTTATCTATCTCTAAGAATTAGATTGCTCCCTTAGTACAATAAGACATCCAATTGTTGATCAATTATAGAAAGATGTTAATTAGTTATTTTGCAAAGATAATTCCATTTCAAAATTATATAAGTAATTATTGATTCATCTCATTCATATTGTTGTTCAATTCATTCATATTGTTGTTTAATTCGTTCAGGTTGTTGTTCAATTCATCATTATGTTGTTCAATCATAGGTTTCTCTCCTTCTGAGCTAGACATAGTAGTTAGTTGCATTGTACCATTCCATTTCTCTCTGAGTTGATTGAACTTCAAGAATTAGATAATCCTCTTCATAAGCAATATGGATTAACTATCATTCGATCTCACTTGCATATACTATGCTTACACTCTTGAAATACGAAGACTTACCCTAGGTTGAAAATTAAATGAGAAGCTTAGAGGTTGCCTATAATAAGCCACCTTTGTGAACCGATAGTAGGGTAGCAGTGAGGGCTCAATTTGGTTTGTTCTATACCTAAAAATCTTGGATTTGTGTGCAATTTGTAGCCTTAGAGGCTAGTTCACTGTCCAAAACTTCATGAAACTATAGGTGATGATTAATAAAATTTAGAAAAAGGTATGGAAGCAATCATATCATTAGGAACTCATCTAGAAACTCATCTAGACCCCTCCTATCCATGACAGTTATTTCATAAAACATGTCACAAACATTGCATCTATAGGTTTAAACAACATATTTAAAAATATAGGTCTCATACTTATCTGAGAATCACTAACAAGCATTGGTCCCCTACATCATAAGCTAAAATAAAATCTGTTTGACCATAGATACATTGTGCAGTTATAAATAGCTTAAAACATGGATATATCCATACATCATCACTAACCGAATACATGCTTATAACAAGCACAATAACAAAAAAAAATATTATTGATACAAAAACAATAAAATCCATACATAATATAGTACATTTTCATACCGAATACCTCTGGAATGAGATCTTCATTACTCAAAGGAAAAACCAACCAAAAATGAGACTTCCACATTGACCATAGATTGGATGAGCCAAGCCTCACCTCATCCAATCATCCACATGCCATATTCCAAGAATGAATGTGGGATCTCATCAAACACATCCATCGCAACAAATCCACAACTTCAAGAAGCTAAACCACCTCAACTCTCAACCAATTATTCCAACTCATGGTTGGACATCACCACCATCTCAGATTTTTCTCTATCCAAGTTGTTCCATGGCTCCAAAGTGTTTTCCCAACCATGGCTTACAGGACTAGTAACTCAACCCCAACAGTTACATGACATCTACATCATTTTTCCAACCAGGGCTTCGAGGATTAGTAATTCAACCCACCTAGGCCTTCCAGAGAGTTTGTCTAAGCAACGCTTCTAGGACTAGTAACTTGACTCACAGTTTTCCATCGGGCTTCCAAAGTGTTTTTCCAACAGAGGCTTCCAGGAACTAATAAATAAAGCAAAAACTAAAGGAATCATGAGAACCAATGAGCAAAACATCAATGGAAATAAACTCACAACACCATGGTTATCTAGGAAATGGCAAGGCTAGTAAAATCCACATGCGTACACCATCCATGCCAAAAATAGTGAGGAAAACATACATGCAACTCGGTACCTGAAATCAAATCTCTTAGTAGATGCTAATCTCGATGTCCACCTATGATTTCTTGCTCTTCCTTTTCCTTATTAATCCAAATCACAAAGTATCCACACTCTCCAAGAGTGCCCCAAGAAAAATATAAGTATCTAAGAGAACGAGAGAGAGACAAAGAATGAGAAAGCTTGAAAAATGCACTCACAAAAGATACTAATTGATCCTCAGAAGCCTTTTTCATAGAATAGTTCTCTAGTTTCTTCATTTTCCATTATTTTCCTTCATTTTCATCCTCACATGCAACATATGACCTTTTACCTTCCTTTTCTTCTAATTTCCATTATTTTGGTGTATATATGTGCCAAAATACGTTTTTCCTCTTTATTTCCTTAGGCATAGCCTTTTCCAATTTCCTTAGCCATAATAAACCATTTGAACATCCACACTAGGATGTTTTTCCAAAAATTCAGCTTGGAATAAGAGACCTGTCAATCGTGGTTATTATTTTAACTTTATTACATTGCTTTTTCACTAGGGGTCTTATAGAACTCTCCCCCTTGGGGGACACCATCTGCGGTGTAAAATCACACATATACCTCAGAAGAACCGCTCACAAGAAAACATATTTACGATTAAGGTTTATAACAAAGATTGATGCAGTATTTACAATTATCACCCTACTCAAAAGAAAACCAACGTGACATCACAACAACATTACAACTGTAATGACAAGACAAAAAATCTCTTATTGGAACTTTATAATCTATCTCATGGTGGTATTTACATCCATATACATATTATGTACATATACCCAAAAATTCTTCCATTGTATTTTAACATGCACGATTTCTCGATCCTAAAGCATGAGGGTATTTTTCTGAAAAATGCACTACGGTTCCGGTTGGAACTCTCCTTTTTGCTCTAATTCAAATATAGACTCTTAATCACATGATCAAAATATTTAACACATTTATCAAGACATTATATATGAGAAACATCCTGGAATTTCACCATGGAAGGTTGTGCAAGTCAATATGCTACAGGCCCAATCCTGTTAATGATCATGAAGGGTTCAAAAAACCTTGGTGCCATCCAGGCACATGATCCAATCCACAAGGAGCTCTTCTTGGGATTGATGGGTAAGTACACCTGTTTCCCAATCTGAAACTCCTTAAACAACTTGTTCCTATCTACATAAATATTCTGTACATCCTCTGCCGCTTTTAATTTTTGCTTGATCACTTGCATTTCTTGTTCCATTTATCACAAAATATTTGGTCCAATCAGTACCCTCTTAACTGGATCACTCCAATTGATAGGAGTGTTGCAAATCTTCCCATAAAATTCCTGAAATCAACTCATCCTCAGTGACTCCTGAAAGCCATTTTTGTAGGTGAACTCTAGCAGTGGAAGATACTCTTCCCACTTACAATGTTGATGCATCACATACATCCTCAACATATCCTGTAGTATCATGCTTACCGTTTCAATCTGCCCATCTATTTTTTTATGATAATTTTTTCTAAAAATCAACATGGTGATCAAACCTATAGAAAACTCCTTCCAAAAATTAGAAGTGATCTTTTCATCCCTGTCAGGCATGATCCTCTTCGGGACACCATGTAATCTGACTGTCTCTGATAAATACCTATGCTACATCACTAGCTGAGTATGTAGTCTTTTATGGAATTAAATTTGATACTTTTTCAACTTGTACACCACAACATGATGGATTCATGTTTTCTAAGTGTCCTTGTCAAAATTTTCATGAAGTCCATGGAAATGACCTCCCATTCCCACTCTTAAATCATAATCAATTATAGTAGTCCACTTGGATGTTTATACTATTCGTTAATCATCAGAAAATCCAAATAGTTGGCTACAAACTCTACGACATCCCACTTCAAATTTGGCCAATAGTAGAATATATTCACTGTAGTCAATGTTTTCTGGTAGCCTGGGTGACCAAAATAAGGTTTCACATGAAACACCCTCAATATCACCTTCACGAGCTCATTGTTCTCTGGTACATATATATTTTCTATAAATATAACCAATCCATATGCTCTGATACTGTAGTCGAAATCCTGTACACCTACGCCTGTACCGGTACCTGTACCTATATGACTACGTGCATCAGTACCTGTACCAAGACCTATACCTATAACAACACTTGTACATGTACTTTGCTGAAACCTATGCATAATCTCCATATACGTGTGATAATGTTGAGCTGCCTGCAAGATCCTATCATGTAAGTCAGTCCCATAGGAGCTCATTGCTGCAAAGTGATTTACATGTACTCGCATGCTAAAAGCATCTATGACCCTGTTCTGCTTTCCCTTGATGTACCTGATCTTGAAGTCAAACTCTTTAATTGTTCCCAACCATATAGAATGTATCGAATTCAGATTTAGTTGGTCAACTAAGTAACAAAACCCAATGTGGTCACTAATCAATACAAATTTTCAGCTTAGAAGATTGTGCCTCCACATCTTCAGTGCATGAATGATTGTTTCTAACTCGAGATCATGTGTTGGGTAGTTCTGCTCATGATAATTAATTTTTCATGACTCATATAATAACAACTATCTATCCTACATAATGAACCCCCCAATTCCTCTCTTGCAAGAATATAAAAACACTACAAACTCCTTATCCGGATCTGGAATATTTAACACTCGACCATGTGTTAACAACTACTTAAGCTCCTCAAAACTAGCCTCACACTCATATGTCCAATCAAAATTCTTACCTTTCCTCTACAATGATGTAATAGGATAAGAAATACGTGAGAAGTTCCTAATAAACCTCCTGTAGTAGCCTGATAACCCCATGAATGATCTCACCTCATCTACATTCTTAGGAGCTACACACTCCATAATGGACCTTATATTTTCTGGATCTACTTCAATGCCCTCCTTGGAGACAACATGTCACAATTAATGTACCTCAGTCTCGAATAAGCTACATTTTCTAAGCTCAGCATACAGTTGATGCTCTCTCAAAAACCTCAACACCGCTGCCAAATTCTCAACATGCTCTTCCTAATTTTTAGAATACACCAATATGTCATCAATAAACACAATCACAAACTTGTCCAAATAAGGATGCAACACACTATTCATGAAAAACATAAATTTATTTGGGGTATTATTCAAACCAAATGTAACTACAACAAATTCATAATGCTTGTACCTAGTAATCAATGTGGTCTTCTTGATATTATACTCTTTAATGCATAACTAATGATAGCCTAATATCAAGTACATATTAGAGAACAATGTTGCTCCCTTCAGTTGATCATACATATCCTCAATATTTGGTAGTGGGTACTTGTTCTTGATGGTCACTTTGTTGAGCTACCTATAATCAATGCAGAATTTGAGAGTGCCATCTTTCTTCTCCACGAACAACACTGGTGCACCCCATGGAAATAAACTTGGCCTAATGTATCCTTTTTCCAACATTTCCTTCAGCTACAATTTTAACTCAACAAACTCTGGTGTACTCATAATGTAAGGTGATCTTGATGTTGAAGCTTCCCCTGGAACCAACTCAATAGAAAATTTTACTTTCCTCGTAGTGCAAAAATCTAAAATCCTTGTTAGAAGCACATCCTGAAATTGCTACAAAAATGGATACCTACTCCAAACATCTACATCTTCTACCTCCTTAACCTTTTCACTAAATATATGAACTGGAAATAGCACACAACCTTTGTTAAGACTACTCTTAGCCTGCATGGCTGTCACCATCCTAACTAATGTGGTTGTCTTCTTTCCCTATCAGATTCTTGGTCCCCCATTGTCATCCAAGCACTCAATAACTTTTTCATAGAAGTCTACGTTGTTCCTGTGAAGATATAGCCAATCCATACCGAATAGAATATTGTATGATCCTAAAGGAAATATGTTAAAATGCGTTGTAGCAGGCATACCATTTAAATCAAATGCACACATTCTTACCCAATGGTGAATTATTTTATTTTTGCTTGTGGCTAGCTGCACTAACCAAGGTTTTACATGGATTTCCTTACTCAAAGCACACTTATCTACCAATTCAGGATTAATGTAACTATATTTAGATCCATGGTAAATCAAAATAGAAACAACTTGATCACAAAGCTTACCGTCCATCTGAAAGATAGAAACTTGATAATCTTCCTACATGTTGTCCACAGCTACATAAATATGAGAAATTCTATGCCCAACTCCCACAGTACATGACTCCTGCACACTATAGATCTGTGGCCTACCACCCTGATGTTATGGAAAATCTCTCCCATGAACATCCTTTCCATAAGTACAAAACAGTATAGGCTTCGAGCCCTCAACCTTATTCTTCTCCTCATATTGAAATCCCTATCATCTACAAGATGTACTGAAATTATTTGGTGGGGAAACATTCTCCTTGTTACCTGCATCTTGAGGCCTTGCTCACTTTTTGGCCTATTTTCCTTTATTCTTATGATTACCTCTTCGATATGACTTATATTTTTATCTATGGTTTGATTGTTCATAACAATGCTTGTTCAGTTTCCTCAAGTTTTTGACTCAAAAAGAAGTTTTGACCTCAAGATATTTTATCTCTTAAAGCACTTGGTAGATCCGGAGTTAAGATGGATCTAGGTTGGTATTATATATAACTTGAATCTCTAGATTATATATAATTTTTTAAGATATAAATATTTATTATTATATACAATTTGAATGCATAATTATCTCATGTGTTTAATAGTTCCTTTATCATATATGTAACACCCCCAAATTGTGTGTTGAATTTTAAAAGTTAGACAATTGAATTTTAAATCCTAATGGGGTGGACCCCAAGGGATGACTATGGTGTGAATGTATTTGAATATTTTATTTGAGGAAATAAATAAAATGATTGTGCATTTTGACCAAAAAGAGAATTGAGATCACTTGCCAAAATCCATGAGGATGGATAAGGCAACAAATCCCCAAAAATCTTTCAAAAAAAATCCTTGAAAGAAATTTATTTAGATTTAAGGAGAAATCTAAATTTCCCCAATGAAGAGGAGTAGTTGGGAAGAGGTGAGAAAAGCTGGAAAAAGCTGAGGAAAAGCTTAAAGCAACTTTAAGGAACCCCAAGAGGGGAAGCCTAGGCTAAACAGGAAAGAAAGCATCCTGCTATTCTGGACGCAGAATTAGGAACATGCTTTGGGGTATGAGCTTAAATAAGCTGATCCTAGACAGATTAGAGGTTGATCTGTGCTAGGAGGTGGTCTCTGCTCGGGGGTGAATCCTGGGAGATAAAGAGGATTCTAAGGTTGGGAGGTTGGTCATCTTGCAGCTTGTGTGGTATGTTCTGAAATTTTTATTGCTATGGTTTATTATAGTATGAATTGGCCACATATCCATTTTTATTTATGACAATTGCAAAATTTTGGTACTACATTTAACAGATCTGTCCTTAAGGATGTACCTTCCAGAAATCTGTTTGTTGTAGACCAGAAATCTATAGAGTAGAAACTCCAGAATCTCTAAAACCAAGTTGGTCTAGATCTGGAGTTACTTGGCCTCTATAGATGATTAAAATTTGTTATAACTCCCATAGACCCCAAACGGATATGATGTGATTATGTGTATTGAAAAGAAACATTATAGTAACACTGAAAATGTAGTGTATGTAGTAGCACAGTCATTAAGCAAGATAGAAATAAAATAGAATAGTGATATGAACATTCTACATCTATAGCTTTTATAAATTTCATGTATGCATATTCTAACTATTCTAATAGTACTAACAAATGAGTAATTATATCCCATCGAAGTGGATTATATGTAGAATTGAAGAACTTCACCTATATTTCTATCTTGATGCTTAAATTAACATGCTGGAAAATATTACCTCTAATCCTGATAATACCTGAAACAACATTTAGAGGAAAGAGAATAAACACATTAAAATATATCATAGGAAGATTTTGGTTAGAGAAAAGGGTATTCGAATTTACAAAACCCTTATATTACCTATGAGTACAAATACTCCAATTATACCCCTACTCTATCAATTAAAAAGGTTACTTTCTAAGAGTATTACCACATCTACACAAGTATAGAGTTGACATCGATATATATATGGAACCTTGAAAATTAGTAGCCCAGTAAATCACTTACCATACACTTAATATTACCTATATAATCTCATGAATTAACTATATGATATATTGAGAACAAAATTAGAAAACGAAAAGGAGAAATTCGGAGAGGATGGAACCCTTTCATAACAAGCATATCTAACCCGAAGCGAAGTCTACTATTTCAAAATTCTATGGAAAAATTCTTATTTCAAGAGTATGTGTAAACCCTGGGAATGCGCCTTTGTACAAGAAAATTAATTCAATAAAACCTAACTGTCGACTCATATAGATAGACATGAAACAAATGGAAGTCAATATGCCGAAAGTATACGTATAGGTACATAGGCATCGAATGGACACCAATCGGTGTATAGTTAAAAATCGATTTTGACCTATTCAAATCTATACTTCTATGCGCCGCTGTGTGGTCTAAAACAATAAACTTAAAACAGTTATAAATCTACCCTGCTTGTTAACAGCGCATAGATAGGGTCATATACCGGTATGTATAATGGCAATCAAATAATGTAAGAGCGGTGCCGATATTACAGATAATGAAAAACGCTGTTAAGATATATATATATATACATGCATCCAGATCACAGCATAATAACCCACGGCGTGAACTGGCAACCCTGTAGAAAAACTATGCGCGCGCCGTGGTATTAGTGGTTGGAGTAAACCCTGTTCAGAATCATAAATAACAAAACAGATTGTATACATATCAATCAAACCCTGACGCATTGATGCATTCGGGATAAACATAAATGAAACTGGTAAATAAACGTTTATATGAGAAATAACAGTTACACCATCCGACGTCGAGAGATCGAACTTAGTCCTTCGACTCTCGTTTCACTATAGGTAGCTATATTAGTAAAAGAAGTTCAATAAGTAACTGTGAACGATGATGGAGTGCCGTTAAATCTTGGGTGGGTCGATTTATCTGAACCATACGCAAACCCTATATTAGAAAACAAGGGTAGTCGCATATCCAGAACTGAATCGATATAGGGTTCGAAGAAGTAGAACGTCCGATATAGCAGCATCAGAGTCCTAACCTCGAATAACCCAGTGATAATGAGGAAACTTGATAAAGATGAAATGTATCGCCCAAAATTCCTGAGTCTAACAGAGGGATGAAAATAGATTTTTACTTCCTCTGCAGATGGGCGAACATGGGCCACGACTAGATTTAAAAGCTTCTGTGAGAATAGCTTGCAGGGAGTATATGAATGAGACCGAGAGCAGAGAGTGATCTGCACACGGTCCATAGATGCCGACTGATACTCTGTCTCGGGTAACCTCATATGCTCCAGCTTCTGCACACTATCCATCGCCTAGTCGACCTGGAAAAGGAAGACCAACAATAATAAAATAATATGCACAGTGGGGAAATGGGAGATTCGCATACGAACCGGAAAACCCTAAACGACGATTTAAACGCTGCAGAAAACCAAGAAGATGAGGAAATAGACACACCATATCAGGAGCACTGTATTTAGCCATAATCACCTGAGACGAAAAGGTATGGAGTCCCGTACTGGAGACAGCGAAATTTCCTTACAACATCGACTGTCATAGGGGAATCGAGGCGTTCCTGGGTACTGGAGCCGCCGGAATGGTCCCTTCAAGGCGATCTGTCAAGTATGTAAGGACAAGGGATGGGGTATTCCGCCTCGGCCTAAACTTCTCGCTCCAAGGCTTAGTGCAACACCTGTAAAACAAATCCGATTTGCTTGATCCGCATAAGATACGCGCAGAAACCGGAGGCGTACCCGAACAGATAAATTATATATCTATTGCATTTTTAACAATGAACCCTTGACGCGTCGATCAGAGGTTGATATCCTGGCACTGTCCGGGCTTGGCGGAGTGACGCGTCGACGAGTATTCTGT
Organism: Pinus albicaulis; assembly: GCA_034641835.2. Lineage (NCBI taxonomy): Eukaryota > Viridiplantae > Streptophyta > Pinopsida > Pinales > Pinaceae > Pinus > Pinus albicaulis. Next base: position 1,014,236,866 of record CM076577.1, on the reverse strand, counting down.
CACGATCTAGACAGAGGTAACCTAAGCCAATCAATGACAGACCGGGTATCTGATAAGACAGGAGACCGACTTGGTTAGTCTCATGATACTAATAATAATAATATTTAAACGTGCAACCACGTCTCCATAATACGCTAACCCCACTGAGCTATGGATTTTTCCTGTCAAATTATTCCAGGATAATTGCTGATTACGCTTTGGCGAAATTTCATGACAATCTTTGAAGTTCCTCAGCCCTGAAGAGCAAAACAACTTGCCTGCATCGAATAAACATATATCTTCATATTAACGCTTATTAAAATTTTACATTCAAACGGAGGTTGTAAAGAATATCGAAATACCACGCAGAATAGAACAATGCATGTTTAAGCGTGCGAGTCAAAAGGTGCACGAATTAGCCGAATGGATTATAGTACTCAAAACCTTGATCGGATTATGGTGAATCATTATATGAGTAAGGGTGAAAAGAGTAACATAGGATTGTAAAGGTTTATTTCCCCCTAAGCTAGGGAGATATTATAATAAGAATTAAAAGAAAAAAAAATTTATCCCTTCTTATTATAAAAGTATATAGGTATATATATATTTATATATATATATGTGAGGGTTCAAGATATATATATATAGAGGCTAGGTGTAGATATATATACTGTTATATGAATAAAAAAGTGAGTGAATGGTCATTAGGGTATGTAGATATAGAGGGGATATATCTATATATATATAATAAAATCATACATTAATGTGGAGACATGCAAGCAGTATATGGACAGTAGGATAATATAAAGGAACTATGTAAGTGTGACCTAAGAGTATTCCAGAACGGGAGAAACATATATATATTGACAGATAGCTATATGTGTAAGGTTGTATGGGGAGATTAAATTGTTAATGGATGTAATTGACATATAATTAGTAGAGGATTTTAAATATTCCAAAGTAGATGATCAATGTATATGAACATCTATGTTATATAAAAAAAAAAAAAAAAAAAAAATTTCCCAAACTGGAGGTGTGACAATATATGTGAATTTGAATGAATCATAAACTTACCTTCAACAATTTTTTTTACCAAACTAAAATTATAAATTACGAAAATTTTTAAACATATTTACTCTATACTAAAGAAAATACCATTTCTTAAATGAAATAAAAATGGTTAATTCAACAAACATAATGAAAATCCTGCTCCAAATCTTTTAATATCTATTTTAATTAAATATTTGTAAAATTAACCTTTAAAAGGAAAAATCATATCATATGGATCTATTAAAATATTTAAAGACATAAATATTTCCACATCAAAGTTGTAATATTTAAAAATATTAATTTGATGTATTTTTATTATAATTTGTGTTATCTATCATTACATATAATATTAATATTAAATATAAGATTAATATTAATATTATTAAATTTAATAACTTTGGATTAATACAATATTAAGTTTAATATAATATTCAATTTTTATATTATAATATATAGTAATATATCATGACAGGTATATATGGGGGGAGGTCAATGACATATAGTGATGCAAATAGAGGGATAGGGGGAGTAACAAGAGAGATATGTAAATAAAATAAAGGAGAGGGGAGAGGCGAAATTGTGAGAGAGATAAAGAGAGGAGTGAAATAGGGAGAAATAAAGGTGGAGGGGGCAAGAGAGAGTGGGAGAGAGAGAAAGTTAGAGAGGCACAGGGATAGTGATTATGTTGGAGGGCTGAGAAAGTGAGACATAAAGAGAGAGATGAGGGAGAGTTTAGGATGTAGGAGGGACGGGGGAGAGAGGCAAAGCACCACATATTGGACTTGAGAGTGAGTTGGAGACATGAGAGAAAGTTGGAGTGGGATAGAGGGAATGAATGAGAAAAATATATAGAGATAATAAATGAGAGAGAGAGAGGGAGTGACAAGGGAGATATGGAGAGAGAGTGTGCATGTTTTGGGGTGAAATAGAGAGAAAAATAAGGAGATATGTGGGTAAACTCATGGAGTTTGGTTACACTTTTGTGAGAATTGGGGGCGGAAAACATTTTTTCTCAATAATTTGGCCAAATTTAAAAAAAAAATTAGCCGAACTATTGAAGAGTTTCGCCAAAATTTTGAAATCAGTTCGGCCGATCTCATTCTATCGTTTACATTAATGGCATACTGACGACGTGGGAAAATAGAGTTTTGGCCGGAGATGGGAAAACTGGCAACAAAACTTAGACCGAACTATTAGTTTGGCCTAGTTCGGCCGAACTTGTATTTTATAAATATATCTGCCCACAAACTTTTTATAGGTTTCTTATTCACATCTATCTCACACGTCTGTCTGTGTGGGTGTTTCTCTATTATGCTCTGTGACAAGGTGATTTTTGTTGATTTGTAGCTGCGCCGTGACGATGAGGTGATTTTTGTTTACTTTCAGTTGCGCCGCCATGGCGCAGTGATTTTTGTTGATTTTGTAGTTGTAGTTGCTCTTTTATTTTTGTAATTTTGTTTTATTTTTTATTTTTTTTGTTTGAATTTAATTTAATATTTTTTGTTCGTAGGGAATTTGGTCTGCGTCTTCCATGACGTCTTTAGGGATCTCCCGACTTCGTCCTCGTTGTGAATTTCTACGAATTTCCAGGTATGAAATCTTCTGAAATCCTGTCATTGAAATCCTCTATTAAACATTAGTTGTTAAATAATATTATATAGGGGAAAATAATAATTAATGACTAGAGTGAAACTCTCATCTAAACTAAAACTGACTATGACATTTGGATTCACTGTTATGACACCCAACAAGTGATTTGAATTATTTTTTCCAACATATTAGAAAAAAAATAAAAATTAATTTATGTGATTAAAAACACAAGAAAAACCATGAACGTGGGCCAATAACCCACAAACTCAGATAGGATTTGAGCCATTAGTAGTTGTATGGACCCGATCACAAAAATAGTATCTATCTCCATATATGTTTGGAAACCATGTGAAACTCCTTTACAAGGATTTCATATGGTTCTCGAGATAACTATATGAGAAAGAAGACCACGCACTCTAAAAGGCTGACAAATCGATGGAAAATTAGAGAACAGGAAATTGAAAAATTATGACAGAGGTCATGATTCATGATTCATCAAGAATATTATGTTATCTGCATGAGTTGATCATCCCTAGAAAAGACAGAGTGGCTGTCATGATCTCCGACTATTTTGCACAGAATAAACATTCCACCTTTTAATAATATTTTCATGAATTTAAGCCTCTACAAAAAAGATAATATTTCTTATCATATCAGAACTTCCTTCAAAAAATATGATATTTATTATCATATCAAAATTTCATGAGTTGATCATCCCTAGAAAATACAGAGTGGTTGTGATGATCTCCGACTGTTTTGCGCATAATAAATATTCCACCTTTTCATGATATTTTCATGAATTTACGCCTTTGAAAAAAAGATAACATTTCTTATGATATCTAAACTTCCTTGAAAAAAGATAATATTTCTTATCATATCAGAATTTCATGAGTTGATCATCCAGAGAAAAGACAGAGTGGTTTTCATGATCTCTAACAATTCTGTAGAGAATAAATATTCCACCTTTTCATGATCTTTTCATGAATTTAAGACTCTGAAAAAAAGATAATATTTCTTATCATATCATAACTTCCTTCAAAAAAGATAATATTTCTTATCATATCATAATTTCATGATTTGATAATCCATAGAAAAGACAGAGTGGCTATCATTATCTCTGACTCTTTTTCATAGAATAAATATTCCACCTTTTCATGATCTTTTCATGAATTTAAGCCTCTACAAAAAAGGATATATATAATATTATAACTTCCTTCAGAAAATATAATATTTCTTATCATATCAAAATTTAATCCTCTACAAAAAAGATAATATTTCTTATCATAATATTTTTTTAACTTCCTTCATGATATCTATGGTTGCTCACCTTCATTCAATATTGGGTAAAATCTTATGGTATTACCTTAATTTATATTCTAATTCCCTTTCCTAACTTTGATTTAAATTTTTACCTTGGAGATAAATCCTATCATTAAATATGATATTCATCCCTTCTAGGGAACTTAGTATTGGTTTCTTAGTGGTTTCCAACCCTTATGATGATGTGAGGTGGTGTTTGAGACATGGGGGTAACTTGTGTTTGCATGTGATGCTCATGAGCCATGGTTTCTTTTGTGGGTTATAGATAGTTTAGTTCTACCTCCTAAGATAAACTTTATAAAAAGCTTCCCTTTATTCCTTAAAGTAAAAATATATCTATACTAAGGATTAATGTTTATACGTATTTCTACCATATAAACTCTAATGATAATTAATCGTGTATGTGTTAACGTATAATATGAAATAAGCCCTTTTACACTTGGATTAGCTCTTAGGTCCATAGATGGGTGGGTTTGGGAATGTGGTTCACATGAAAAGTAGTAGGGAATGGATTTAGTGGAAACCTTTTATAAGATCAGGACTCCAATAATGAGAGAGAGAAAAAACCTTTTATATTCAATGTAAAACACATGAATTAACATACAATTGTGATATTTTCCCTTCTTTCCAACTTAGTCCATCCTTCTAGAGAAATCCCTTTTAATGAAGTAGATATATCCATAGTGATCCATTGATATTTTTTCACCAAATAATATTCCATTTTGGACTTATATATCTCAAAACTATGCTCATTGAATTTATTCATTTATATCTTTAAACTAATTGAAACAATTTTATTACACCATATGAATCATTTCAATATATCTCCCATTTTAATGGGGTTTATCACATTTCAAGAAAAGCACATTAGCCATAAAATTTTCCCATTGAAACAAAAAGTAATTTGATACAAAACATAGTTTTTAACCTTATATAGTTAATTGCTTCCAATAGATTTTTAATAAAATGAAAAATATTCAATGTAAAACACATGCACATTAACATATAATTGTGATATTTTCCCTTCTCTCCAACTTAGTCCATCCTTATAGAAAAATCCCTTTTAATGAAGAAGATATATCCATAGTGATCCACTGATATTTCTTCACCAAAAACTATTCCATTTAGGGCTTATATATCTGAAAACTATGCTCATTGAATTGATGCATCTATATATTTAAAATACTGAACTATTTTATTACACCATAGGAATCATTTCGATATATCTCAAATTCTAATTGGGTCTATCACATTTCGAGAAAAAAACATTATCCATAAAAGTTTCCCATTGAAACCAAAAGTGAGTTGATACAAAACATATGTTTTAACCAAGTATATAGTTAATTGTTTCAAGTAGATTCTTAATAAAATGAAAAATATTCAATGTAAAACACATGCACATTAACATATAATTGTGATATTTTCCCTTATTTCAAACTTAGTGGACATCCTTCTAGAAAAATCCCTTTTAATGAAGCAGATATATCCATAGTGATCCACTAATATTTGTTCACCAACAACTATTCCATTTTGGACTTATATATCTCAAAACTATTCTCATTAAATTTATGCATCTATATCTTTAAACTAATTGAAATATTTTATTACACCATAGGAATCATTTCGATATATCTCCCATTTTAATGGGGTATATCACATTTCAAGAAAAACACATTAGGAATAAAAGTTTTCCATTGAAACCAAAAGTGATTTGATACAAAACATAGGTTTTAAATTTATATAGTTAATTGTTTCAAATAGATTCTTAATAAAATGAAAAATATTCAATGTAAAACACACGCATTAACATATAATTGTGATATTTTCCCTTCTTTCCAATTTAGTGGACATCATTCTGGAAAAGTCCGTTTTAATGAAGCAGATATATCCATAGTGATCCACTGATATTTGTTCACAACAAACTATTCCATTTTGGACTTTTATATCTCAACACTATTCTAATTGAATTTATGCATCTATATATTTAAACTACTTGAAACTATTTTATTACACCATAGGAATCATTTCAATATACATCCCATTTTAATGGGGTTTATCAAATTTTGAAAAAAACACATTATCCATAAAATTTTCCCATTGAAACCAAAATTAATTTGATATAAAACATAGGTTTTAACCTTATATAGTTAATTGTTTCAAATAGATTCTTAATAAAATGAAAAATTTTCATTTTAAAACACATGCACATTAACATATGATTGTGATATTTTCCCTTCTTTCCGACTTATTCCATCCTTCTAGAAATATCCCTTTTAATGAAGTAGATATATCCATAGTGATCCATTGTTATTTTTTCACCAACAACTATTCCATTTTGGACTTATATATCTGAAAACTATGCTCATTGAATTTATGCATCTATCTCTTTAAACTACTAAAGTATTTTATTACACCATAGGAATCATTTCGATATATCTCCCATTTTAATGGGGTCTATGGCATTTCGACAGAAACACGTTATCCATAAAATTTTCCCATTGAAACCAAAAGTGATTTGATACAAAACATAGGTTTTAACCAAGTATATAGCTAGTTGTTTCAGATAGATTCTTAATAAAATGAAAAATATTCAATGTAAAACACATGCACATTAACATATAATTGTGATATTTTCACCTCTTTCCAACTTAGTACATCCTTCTGGAAAAATCCATTTTAATGAAACATATATATCCATAGTGATCCACTGATAGTTGTTCACCAACAACTATTTTATTTTGGAGATATATATCTGAAAACTATGCTCATTTTTTCGAAAAAACGTTTTTTTGGGGCATTACCCCTGAACACCTCTGCATGGGGAATTTTTCATCTATATGAAACCCTAAAGTGGAGGTCCTTTCCCCCCATTTTATTCCCACCAATATGCTTAGAAAAATATATATTGCATGGGGGTATTCATAGAAACAATATAACACATACCAAACATCCAATAATACTCCTTAATGTGACAATAAATGTTGCAATGGTTAGAATTATTTCTACTACCCTTTCATGGATGTGTAGTGGCTATTTTATTCTTATCCTCCTATTTCGAGTTCTTATTCCCCTCCTTCAAATCTTCTTGCTGCTCTTTTTTCTTCAAACCACCTAAGTACCATTTATTTTGGCCTATGGTTTCTAGATAATGTGTGTATACAGATTGCTCATACATTATCCTTAACTTGGGAAGAATCATTTGTTTTTGTAGATGGTTATATAGACCTCACATATACTTAAGGAGTACATTGGGGCTCTTGGGAAAGATATCCAATAATATGACCATATTTTTGAACTTAGTACACTATTATGCACCCTTATGCCTACATAAAGTACTGTGAGTGATTCCACGAGTCCTCTACACACTTCATAGGGTATAATTGGGACAGGTACTGTTAACTTCTACAAGTTCTATAGGAAGAGTCTGTAAAGGACTATGTAGCCTCTGGATCTCATCTTTTATGAAAGGTGACATATCTAGTAAATACCCTTACATTCAATCTCTGGAATGTATATAAATAGAAGTTCTTCATTTTAATATCCATAAACCATAACCACTTTAACAAAAACTGTGTACATGTGTCATTTCTCCCATAAATTCGTAGGAATTTTTTTTAAAGCATACATGTCATGTTGGTTTTATCCCATTAAATTTAAAGCATGTTATTTGTAAGTGCATAAAATAATTTTGCAAACCATGTAAATTTCACTTCTCCCAAAAACTAAAGGCTTTCTCTCATTAATTCAAGGCAAACTTTAAGGCCTAAAAATTGAACCTAAAGTGGCGAAACCCTCATAGGATTTTGAACTTCCATAGGATTTTAATCTATTTGTTGAGTGTTAACTTGTACAAGTTCTAAATGAAGAGTATTTAAAGGGCCATGTATCCTCTGGATCTCATCTTTTATCAAAGGTGACATATCCAGTAAATGCCCCTATAGCTAATCTATGTAACAGATCTAAAAATAAGTTCTTAATTTTAATATCCATAAACCACTAGCACTTTAAGGGAAACCTTGTACATGTGTCATTTCTCCCTTATCCAATAAAATTTTAGGAAAAATTTAAGGCATGTGTCATTTCTATTTAATTTCTCCCACAAACTCATAAAGGTGTGACTTTTGACATAACTAATTGTTTTAGTATGTGCATAAAAACCGAACCTAAAGTGGCTGAACTTCCATAGGATTTTAGTTTGTTGCTTGAGTCTTAACTTCGAGAAGTTCTAAAGTAGTCTGTAAAGGGCTAGGTAGCCTCTGGATCTCATCCTTTCTTAAGGCATGTTATTGACCTAGATGTGATTTATGCCATAAATTTTAAGGCAAACTTTCATGAAAACCATACATGAACCATGTATATGTGTCATAAATCTCCCTTAAACTCTAGGCAATGCAATATTTAACGCATCTCATTTCTAGATGTGAATTCTACCATAAAATTTAAGTCAAACTTTAAGAGAAACCATGCACATGTCATTTATCTCATACACATCTGTCATTTCTCCCACGCATTTGCAATAAATGTCAATTTAATATATTTTTATTGATTTTTTTTTCAAGGATAAAAGAATCCACTAAATATGGTTGAAAAATGGAAATTATGCATATATATTTCTTGCTATCCCAGGGAAAGTTGTGATTACATATGTGCTTCCCAATATTGCGACTAGAAAAATCTTCCAAAGGAAAATGAATATAACGAAAAGAACAACAAACAACGAGACATATTATATTGCATTGATAGAAGGCTTGAAAACATCTATGGAGTATGGATCAAAGGGAATTGTAGTTTTCACCAATTCTAAACTTGTATGCAACCAGATGAATTACGTGTACCAAGTTAAGAAGGAGAGGCTAAAATAGTTTCATGGAATATCACACAATATTGTTATCCAATTTAAAATTTTTAGTATAAGACATTGTACAAATGTGAATAAGATGTAACACCCCCAAGTTCTATGCTTTTCAAATGAGACATTTGAACATAAGTCCAAAGGGGAGTGGACCCCAATGGATAATTATAGTGTGTGGATGTGGTTAACTATTTATTTATGAAAAGTAAATAAAATATTGTGTATGCACTATGACCAGATGTGGAGAAAGTGAGATCACATGCCTAATCCATGATGAGGTGATGGAAAAGGAAAAAAAAAAGACTTTCCCCAAATCTTTCAAAATCCTTGAAAGAAATTATTTCTAATTTAGATTTTTGAGGAAAAATCTAAATTTCCCAATGGAAGAGGAGTAGTTAAACATAACAGTGTCGAAAAGCCGAGAAAGCTTAAAGCAACGCTTCTAAAGAGTGCTAAAACGGAAGCCTAGGCTAAACAGAATAAAGCACCCCGAAATTCTCGACAATGCACTGGAACAAAGCCAAACTGCTTGAAATAAGCCGCTCCGTAATGCATTGAGGTTAGTCCGTTTCTCGGAGGATCTCAGCTCGGGGGTGAGTTCTGGAGATAAACGAACTCTAAGGTTGGGAGGACTGGTCATAGTAGAGGTGTGCATGCATAAATTTGGAGTTTTCTGTAAGTCTGTATTAAACATATCCCTGTTTTATGAATTGTGACGTTATGGTTCATTATGCAATTTATGAATTGTTATGTTATGGTGCATTATGCAAATGTTAGATTGATTAAATGTTCAGTAACTCATGTAATTGCAAACTAAAGCTATTGACAACAGAGACAAATGGTTGGGTTGTAGGGATGAGTACCTTGTAGTAATGAAGTTAGAGATGATAGATCAATTGAACAGCAAATCTAATAACTATGTATAGGTATAGCTTGCTATCTTTTAAAGGAATATTTAAATTCTGTGTGTATAAACAGAAAATGTTAACAAAACAGTACCCATGAACGGCAAGTACCAAACAACTAAACCTATCATAACAATCTTGATGGCACAAAATTCCCTGTAACCCATAACAGAAAGTAGAAAACAACAACCCTGTGACAACAGTATGGGGTTCAGTATGTCAGCTGTGTTACAATGGAAAGAATTGTAAAAGTTAGAATTATTCTATTAAATGTAAGTGTAAACATATGAGAGAAGAAGTTGCATCCTAACTAAGGACGAAGATCTAACACTAGGGATTCTAAACTAGCCAGTTCAATATTCTCTACCTCCATTTGATTGAAGCAAGAGGATCTGTTTCCTAGTTTTCCCATGGAACAGTTGAATCTGTACCAGAGTGTCACACATGTTGAATGTTTGTAACAGTAAAACAAGGGGGGGATCCTATTGAACAATCTATTGTGTGATAAAAGTTTGTGTGAGGGAAGATTGTAAGCATATGTAAAAATACAATGAACAGAGCATCTGTTTACCATCCATATAAACTGCTGGGAAAGTAGTTGGAGCAATGGAGGTTAACTGAGTATAGATAGATGTATGCGAGGAGGCATACATCTATACCGATGCCGTAACTTAAAATATGAAAACTTTATAAGGCCTGCAAACTGGAGAGTTGAGGAAGGGCCTAGCAATCATCTAGAGTTGGACAAAACTCTGAAAAGAAAAACCTGAGAAATACCAAGTAATATATATATATAGATATATAAGTCTAATAGATGGACTGAGAAGAGGGGATGCCAAGAAAAAAAAAAAATTCTCATGGAAATTCTTATATTCCATGACTGTCTATAAGTACTAAAAAAAAAAAAAAAAATTTAAAACCCGGATGACCGTCTGAATTTGTAAGTGATTCAGCATAAAAACTATCAAGGTTATCTGGCGCATAAAGCGGAGAATATCTGAGTTATGTTATATGTGTAGAAAGCTGGGTCTGGGAGACATGACAAATGGTATCGGAGCACAAGTTCAAAAATTGGGCAAGATAGGTGCTCACAAAGAACTAGTAAACTGTTATAGATTTTATGAATATTAAAAATATTACTTCAAGTATACAATTATCTTGGAATAATACATAGTAATATTCCTATTGAAAATTTAAACCCACCTCTATATCATGAAATAAATATTATGGTTATTGATGAAATCCATGCTATATGAGTGTCACATATTCATAAGTGTGCAGATTTCACTTCTAAATCTATCTTGAGTCTCTGAATCAATTATCATACACAAAGATTCCATTTATATTTAAGGTTCTCTAGTACAACACTATTGAATACCTATAGGCATACCCCAAAGAAAAATAAGAAATTAGAGCGAGGACTTTAGAATATGTATTATCATTAAACCAAAGAGTAAATCTGCAATATAAGAATGTTACCTCATTTATAGCCATTATAGAATGTATTAAATTTAAAGTTTACCTCTAAACCTTAGAAAAAACGTTAGGGTTATGGATTAAATCTATGCATAATAAACTTTATCACTTAAACTATTGAACATATGCATAGGCAATTTAAAAGAAAACTTGTATATATATATATATATCCCATTCGATTATATATATATATATAGGTTAACAAGGGTCGAGGCTTAGAGCCATTAGGTCCTCTTGGATTCGACTTCAAATAAAATATATACACCACAAAACATATATCGTGGACTCGACTTGAAAAAAAAAAAATATACACCATGAAACGTATATTCCGAAGGAGGTCGGGATACTAATACGATTAACAACCATAGATATTAAAAAGTATGAAATGTAAATACGAAGGGTTATATTCTTGAACAACATATGCTGCACGAGAAATATGAAAACCGAGTCAATATTGTAAAGAGGAAATGCATATAGGATGAGCGTATGGAAAATAAATACGCTATACCATTAGCCACTGTCATCAGGTTCTCCGACGGCAACGACAATGTAACCACTGCTCGTGAGGAATCTGCAACGTAAATGAACAAATAGAGTTGACCAGCATATGAACCTACGACGGCTAAATAATCGTTTAAACCCAAACAATAAGAGACAGCGGTTAGATTGAACCTGTTCTACCAAATCAAAATAGAGAAACGTTAAAAAAAAATTGTGACATACAGTAGGAGATAGCATTGAAAAACACCACAGGAAACAAAAGGTTTTCCTTCGTTGCAAAGAGCAATACCATTCTAAACATAGCTGGCTAAAAACCTAATCTTAGTAGTGCGCAGAGACTACCTAGGTGTCCAGTATAGACACGAAGAAACCTAGCTAACAAACTAGGGTTACTGCATGACACTTTGAAAAAAAAAAGAAATTGGATGAAACAAACCCCATTAGATGGGTAAAATTATCATCGCGGTTACTGAAATTCAGTCGACGACGCGTTGTCCTCTCTGCAAAATATAATCTGAAACGAATGAGCTACGGTATACTTTATTGAACCACAAAGAAAACAAGTCGAAGGGCATAGAGAATAAAACATGAGTGAGATACAAAGATATAACAGAAATCCTGCATAATAACAAACCCGAACCCAGGAAACCTAGCCGCAACCAAATCTGATCACACCCACGACCATCGGTGAAGCGAGTGGGGAGTTTCAGCTACGCTACCCCCAGAGCAAAATAATGAAAGATCAGATGAACGAAACTGCTCAGGAGCGTTGGCTTTAAAGAAGTCCTGTAACCCTAATTTCATTCCCTAGAAAGATCAGAAGATCGGATTGAGAGCCGAAAGCTGGCCACGTCGACTAGCTCGTACTAGGCGAAGTTAAAGAGCACAGTAGGGTTAGGTAGCAGCTGCGTCCTATCGCACAGTAATCGACTGCTAACCCTAAATCCTTAAGGATCCGAGACAGGACTCGACCCTCGCAGCACATGAATGTGCCGACATCGCCGTCAAACGTTGATAAGCCTGGGACTAGAGACGCCGACAATTGGTACTTTCTGATCGAAAATGATAGTGCCAGCTCGGTCTATAGAACCAGTTTCACACGTCAAACCCCAGCTCTGTCTACAGTTCAATGTATTACGCTACCCACTGCGTAACGTGTAAAATACGTTCTAGGACCAGCACATATATACATTTGCAACGTGTCTATCCTGATTCATAATTCGTAACCAGGGTAAATCACAGAAGTAGGCACCGTATGACATAGAAGTTAAATGCCGTGATCTGCACACCGAAAAATGATTACCATTGACGCGACCTGCATAAACAATAACGAGCTATAATTATTCACGACTTGCACATAAACCAGACGAAAACCAAACAGAATTTCGGTCGCCGAGGTAAACGGAATTATAACCAGCATGTTAGCCTCAATTATGATTATAACTTCCAGAGTATAATTATAATCAGGAGTGCACAAATATTATTATAGCCTCAGGAATAGGTATACGAATTATATGTGGATAAATTAGACTTCAGTGTATCAATTATAATGCGTATCAATGATACTTCCATGTGGTTTATAACGCCTGTTGGTATATGCGCACTAATTCAATGATCACATAAAAAGGTTAAATCCGAATAGCGGCATAGGGTGCGCCCCAATTGACCGAGACTAAAGATTTGACCTCTGGTTAGGTTATGTAAATACACATATATGTTATGGTTAGGTATGCACGCGCTCATTAAATTAAGAGGGCCAAAGGCTACATATGCCAATAATATATGTGGTATATTTATACATATATAATAACATCTATGTATATTCCTACATATGTGGAGTTAAGAAGTTGCCATAGGATATTATTACGGTATATATGTGGATCCAAAAGGGATACGCAGGTAATATATATATATAGAATTCAAATTGGTATGTGTTGGAAATCTAGATGTGTGTTAGGAGAGGTTCTAAAAAAATAAAAATAAAAATTTCGTTACTGGAGGCGACCCGCAACGAATAACCCATACGAAAACCCCTGTCTGATATATCGCTCTGAAACTGCAAATCTTCAATGTATGTAAGCCCCTGTACATAACGTAAGAGGAATCATACTGTGAGGGTTGATACAAATCACAGTACTCCGGATTAAATCTATCAATCTCAATGCTCTGAAAACGAACTTTCAAACATACATAAGAAATTAAAATAATCGGCGAACAGTTTGTGTGAAAACTGTAAATTTCATAATGAGAAATTTCGCTGGAGCATATGTATACACCGTACTAATATACAGGGGATCAGGTGACGTGGAATCGTTACGTGGAATACCCAAGAGTTGCGTTGATAGCACAATTGGGATTTGCCGATATGATAACCGTCCACGTCAATTATCTCCTTAGGGTTTGGCGTATATAAGAAGGTCAACATAGTTGACGGGACTCCAATGGTTATACGTAAAGCGTTGATGAACCATGATGATTATAGTAATATGTATATACAGCGCGGTTATCACGGTTAAAGCCAGCGCAGACATTACCTACGGCAGTAATATAAAATGATACAATTATATATGTATGTATACAGTTGATTCCCACGATAATAATGTTAAATGTATCGTTTATACCGACGTGGAAGGGTGAAATAGTTAAAGTAACGGCTGGGGCCGAGATAAAAGTTAAAAATATAGATATTACGAATGGTGTTGAGACATAAGGTTAGGTATATATGTATATCTCAAAAGTTCGAATGTCATAACCCTTGTGGGTTTGGAGCTAGCCTATGTTATAGACATGGTGGGTTATATGGTAACGAAAACCCTATGTTATAACCCTCGTGGGTTTTTGATATTTCATGTTGTAAACATGGTGGGTGGTTTGGTAATGCCTATATAGTTATAAGAGTGTAAAGTCTTAAAATGGGTAAGTAAGGCTCGACTTTTGTATATAGAGTCTTAAAAGTAAGGAAGTAAGACTTAAATTTTAAAATACAATGTGAATATGTATTGACCTATAAATGAAATAGATAGTATAAGAAATGAATGGGTATAGAGGTGTCGAAAATATATATGGATATGTGTGCACCTTCACGTTCTAGTGGAGAAAGGTAGAGACACATAGGTGTTTTGTAAAGGGATGGCTCACATAATATATCCCAGGATGTACTTTATATATATATGAATATTATATATAGTGGAAATATATGTGACATATATCTATATGAATTCAAAATTTCAAGAGATAGGACATCTATATCTTGTTAATCTAGCTTAATAGTTATCATTGCCTAACTCGTTTAGACCTTGGGTGAACAAGAAGAAACCCTTAGAGGTTTTACAAATCCTAAGATGCTATATAATACTATGTGAACCAAAGAAGAAGGAAAGTTCATATTGGAATATATAGAGAAAGGTGGATAATAGAAAAAGGACAACTTATATTTAATAGAGGTATGTTAAATATAAGTGGTAAATTCTTAATTAACTATTAAATATATATATATATATATATATATATATATATATAAAATAATAACAATTATCATGAGAAATGATAGATTAAAAGGAAACAAATTGCACGTGGGACATAAGTTAAATCTACAAGTAACATTATAAATATAGGTGATCTTGTTATATGTTATAATGTTAACTTTGTTGAGTTGTATGAATATAATATCTTCATACATGATAAGTTAGTTCAGTTAGTAAATTTCCAACTTTATACCCACGGGATTAAGGGAGAAGAAAAAAATTCACTAGGGAATATTAAAAGTGAATTTACCTTAAAAGTTGCCAGTAAAGTGGAAGGACATATTTTACCATATGGTCGGAATGTTATTTCTCTAATAAACACTATTGTGATAGATTAAGTGGTAAAAGTATAAGGTGGAAAAATATATATATATATATATATATATATATATATATATATTTAAGTCATGACTAAAGTATTTTGTGATAAACATATTTTAGCTCCTATACATGGAAAAAAAAAATGAAGTGATAAACTTAAGTATGAGTTATAAACCCAGTTAAATAGTTGGGTTAGTAATTGTGGAACATGGCATATTAAATAATGTAATGCAGATCCCCTTACATTGAGTTAGGAATGAATGAATGAAGGGATAAATCAAATCTTCCCAGGTGAGTTAGCTAGGGTAGAATTGAACACCTGACAATTATTTTTCTTTTTCAGGGGAAAATGATTTTGAAAAGGAACATGCATGGGAAAAAAAAAAAAAAATCCAATGGAGCATAATTAATTTCCTCAATTTATCATCGGAAAGGGGAAATTGTGTCAAATACAATTTTGACATTTTCAAGTAGTAAAACTGGTGAATGTGATGAATAATAGTGAATACATGTATTCACACTATAAAATTTTGTTGAGGTAAATTTTATTTAATTTTCCTGAACCGTAAATTCAAAGACTGGAAGTAGCGTGAAATCACACAGCTACCAACTGAGAGAAAAGAGGGTGAGATACATTTGGACGTGGGTGTGGGAAAAACCCATCAGCTCCAAATTTATTCACGTAAGTTTTGCACTAGTGGATACAATTCCTAAAAGAGGTTAGAGGAAAAAATTTCATGTGGGAAGTAAGCATTGAATTGTAGAGAGTATTAACGAGTCTAGTTATTACTAATTAAATTGATTTACTAACAAAAGAAAACAAGGATAAGATACTGGAAGTACGAATATAAATTGAGAAAGGATAAGCATAAACATGCATATGATACAATTGTTTTCTTTCATTTATGAGTACTAATGAAAAGTGTAAAATTGTTTAGCCAAGTGTGTAACAGGAAAGTGTACACTCTGGAACCAAGGAGAAAACAAGGTGAAGATAAATCACCTCAAGAAAAGCTAAACTGGACCAAGTTGCGTGAGGAAAGAATCTCACTGAAAAACAAGAAAGGATAAGTAGTGTACTAAAAGTGCACTAAACTATTATAAACCTGAACGGTTTGACTAATAACTGAATTTCTTAAGTTATTGAAATGCGGAATGTTTTTGTGGATTATGAATTGTATGTACCTGATATTACTTACATTGGTATGAATTGTGGACAGAGAAACCGGAATAAAAGATCTTCCAGACAGACTTCTTGCAAAGAAGTAGGAAGAAAACCAACTGCATAAGGCATCAATAAATACAGTGGAGGCAGGAGAGTACTCTGCTGGAAACTAATGGCTTATAAATTAGCCCTACCATTGCTTATTAAATTTCCTGATATGTTTCATGTCTCCTTGTTGGAAAAGAAAATTTATAAATTTTGTACATGATGCTTCTCACATGATTGATTGGAATGTGGTCCAGGTGGAACCAGAAGAAGAATTTCCTTCCAGAGTCGCTTCAAATATGAAAGCGGGAAGAAATGGAATTGTGAAATCGAACAGAAGCTAGAGTAAAGGTGCAGTGGAGCACTTTACTGCTGAAAAGCTACATGGAACAGAGAAGCCAAGATGATGGAAAAGAATTCATAATTATGTTTGAAATAAACTAAGTAGATAGTTGGCAACACCGAGGACGGTGTTTATTTTCAGAGGGGGAATATGTAACACCCCCAAGTTCTATGCTTTTCAAATGAGACATTTGAACATAAGTCCAAAGGGGAGTGGACCCCAATGGATAATTATAGTGTGTGGATGTGGTTAACTATTTATTTATGAAAAGTAAATAAAATATTGTGTATGCACTATGACCAGATGAGAAAGTGAGATCACATGCCTAATCCATGAGGTGATGGAAAAGGAAAAAAAAGACTTTCCCCAAATCTTTCAAAAATCCTTGAAAGAAATTATTTCTAATTTAGATTTTTGAGGAAAAATCTAAATTTCCCCAATGAAGAGGAGTAGTTGGGAAGAGGTGAGAAAAAATCTGGAAAAGCTGAGGAAAAGCTTAAAGCAGCTTTAAAGAGTCCCAAAATGGGAAGCCTAGGCTAAACAGGAATAAAGCATCCTGAAATTCTGGACGCAGAATTGGAAACAGGCTTTGGGGAAAGCACAACTTAAATAAGCTGCTCCAGAACAGATTGAATTTAGTCTGTTCTTGGAGGATCTCGGCTTGGGGGTGAGTTCTGGAGATAAACAAACTCTAAGGTTGGGTGGACTGGTCATAGTAGAGGGTGCATGCATAAATTTGGAGATTTCTGTAAGTCTGTAATAAACATATCCCTGTTTTATGAAATTTGATGTTATGGTTCATTATGTAGTTTATGAATTGTGATATTATGGTTCATTATGCAATTTATGAATTGTTATGTTATGGTACATTATGCAAATGTTAGATGGATTAATTGTTCAGTAACTCATGAAATTGCAAACTAAAGCTATTGATAGCAGAGACAAATGGATGGGTTGAAGGGATGAATACATTGTAGTAATGAGGTTAGAGATGATAGATCAATTGAACAGCAAATCTAATAACTATGTATAGGTATAGCTTGCTATCTTTTAAAGGAATATTTAAATTATGTGTGTATAAACAGAAAATGTTAACAGAACAGTACACATGAACAGCAAGCACCAAACCACTAAACCTATCATAACAATACTGATGGCACAGAATTCCCTGTAACCAATAACAGAAAGTAGGAAACAACAACCCTGTGATAGTAGTATGGGGTTCAGTATGTCAGCTGGGTTGCAATGGAAAGAATGGTAAAATTTAGAATTTAACTTATTCTATTAAATGTAAGTGTAAACATATGAAAGCAGAAGTTGAATCCTAACTAAGGACTAGGATCTAACACTAGGGATTCTAAACTATCCAGTTCAGTATTCTCTACCTCCATTTGATTGAAGCAAGAGGATCTGTTTCCTAGTTTTCCCATGGAACAGTTGGATATGTACCAGAGTGTCACACATGTGGAATGGTTGTAACAGTAAAATAAGGGGGAAATCCTATTGAACAATCTATGGTGTGATAAAAGGTTGCGTGAGGGAAGATTGTAAGCATATGTAAAACATACAATGAACAGAGCATCTGGTTACCGTCCATATAAACTGCTGGGAAAGTAGTTAGAACAATGGAGGTTAACTGAGTATAGATAGATGTATGCGAGGAGGCATACATCTATACCTCGATGCTGCAACTTTAAAATGTTGAAAACTTTATAAGGCCTGCAAACTGGAGAGTTGAGGAAGGGCCTAGCAATCATCTAGAGTTGGACAAAACTCTGAAAAGAAAAACCTGATAAATACCAAGTAATATATATATAGATATATAAGTCTAATAGATGGACTGAGAAGAGCGGATGTCAAGCGAAAAAAAAAAAATCTCATGGAAATTCTTATATTCCATGACTGTCTATAAGTACTAAAAAAAAAAAAAATATTTAAAACCCGGATGACCGTCTGAATTTGTAAGTGATTCAGCATAAAAACTATCAAGGTTATCTGGCGCATAAAGCGGAGAATATCTGAGTTATGTTATATGTGTAGAAAGCTGGGTCTGGGAGACGTGACATAAGATGTTTTCTGATCTATTGCATGGGGCAATGCCAATTCGGGATTCATATATCAAAGATGAATTAATACAGGAATTAGAATTATATGGGGAAATTCCAATGCAACATTCATCTCTGAAAGATGAATTAACTTTGGGACGTTTTTCTTCAAAAATTCAAGATTCATCTCTCAAAGATGAATTAGTTTTGAAATGCTCTTCTTTGAAAATTCAAGATTCATCTCTCAAAGATGAATTAGTGTTGAGACGCTCTCCTTCAAAATTGATTGATGAACATAGTAACATATCTTGGATATCTGTGTGTTTTGTACTTATAAATGCGTCTTTTTTAATGAACATGTCTTTTTTTCAATTATATACCAAGTGTGCTCCCACCACACCATGTAAAGTGCAACTTGGTGAACTTCACATTTGCAACAAGTGGTGAACTTCACATTTTTATAAAATTAAAATGCGAGGACTTCAACAATTTTTTTTTTAAATGGAGTTTCACACTTCTTTTTTAATGACCATGTGTTTTTTTCAATTTTATACCAAGTGTGATCCCACCATGCAGAGAACAATTTGGTGAACTTGACATTTTTATAAAAAATTTTGCTTAAATTGAGTTTCACACATCAATTATTGTTTTGAAAGTTGTGTTTTTCATAATTTGTGTACACTAAATTACATTAATTTTTTGAAATTTATTTTGAAATTATTTTAAATAATAATTTGAAAAAATAATTGTAAATGTCCACTGCAGATATATATATCATGGAGGATGAACGACGAAGATCAACAAAATTCCATATATCTGCGAGAGAGAGGGATCAGGGATCGAGGGATGTTCATTGTATTTAAATAAAATCTTAAATCTCCATAAATATACATACATGTGTGTACATATGTAATTTATTTTTTATCAAATTTGTGAGTTAAATTAGTTGTTGATAAGTTTCATTTTTTATTTTTTAGGAGTTAAGACGAGAAGGGTCTCTACTCCATCAATGGAGCATTCCCATGGTTCACCCAGTCGTCGTATGGTTCACGCAATTTAATCAATGAATATGTACATGTATTTATATGTATGAATATATTTTTGAATCTATTATAAATTCATATTTGTTTATGAAGCTTCTCTCTCGTCTCAAGAGGTTGGTGGTGGTTCAAATCCCCTTAAAGGGTTGTCAATAAGTGCTAGCAGGTTGCGTGAAGGTGGAGATATTTATTCCCCCAAAGGACAATAAATGGATGGTCATGTTAGTTCTCAGCAGGGTCATTCTAGTTCCCAACCACATCGCGGTGGCCATCAATTTGAATATTTTTTTCATTAAATTTGTACAAATTTGTTTATATGTGTTTTTTCTAATATAATTTTTTTTATATATTGATGTAGAGGCTGAAAATTCTCCAAATGTTGGTCAAGAAAGACATAGGGAATAAGGCGTCATTCAGGAAGAGTGTTCTCCACCCACCATGACTTATCCGGCTGAAATTTACGATATACCTTGGGAGAGAAACATCTAACAATGCACCTTAGAAACGTGTCAACATCTTCATGCAAAATTGCCGAGATCTCGTGGCTTTGACTCTACCTACTAAGAGTTGACAAAGTTTGGAAATAGTTACACACTCTTTAGGCGAACTAGTAGATGTGTACCAAAAGCTTGGGCCAGCCACATATACTTTTGTAGAAGTCATGAGAAAATGAAAGGAAATAGTGATGGGTCTCGATAAATGGGAGGTTGTTAAACAAAGAGTTACAAAAAATATGGCCAAGTCTATGTTTAATTTCAAAGAAGGGCCGAAAAGAAAGATGTTGAAGGTGAAATATTTCAAACACCCTAATATAGCTCACTATTTGTATGATAGACACCTTGTAGCCTATGGAAGACTCCCATGGAACGACGAGGTTCCACTTTATTTTTCAAAATTATTTTTGCAAATGAAACCCAATTACAATGAGCTTCCCTCTGAATTTTTTGGTCATGGGAAAGGTCGATTGTGTGACCGTAGGGGCACTAGGCGTGATGTTGAGTTGCCTCGCCCTGAGCCACCATTGGTTATTCGATCTTTTCATGTCGAAAATTTGCAGTCAGAGATTGAAGTCACTTCTCAAATTAGTCAAGAAGAAAGGGATGCCATCATCGACAATGTTCATAGTGGATTGGGTCGAGTCGATGTTTGTCTAAATCAACAAAGAGCACCTGAGAATGCACATTCTAATTTTGTGTATTATACAGATGAGGAGATTGACAACACGAGTGTTGAAGATCTCAAAACATATGCAAATAATTGTTGTAATGGTTCGCATGACATAATTTCTCATGAGGAAGAGGGCATGGGAATGGTATGTGTTAATGGTTCTAGGGTTCAATTGTTTTAAGACATGTACAATTTGTAATAAATACATATATACATACATTTATTTGTATGCATTAATCTAAAAAAAGTGTATCATTATATGTTAACACCATTTGCAGTTGTCACACTTGATGAATGAAGAAAATTTTAATATCACGTTTAGAGCATCTGGCTCAAACAATCAAGATGGGTCTCACCATCAAGATATGCTGGAAAATGTTAGTGTTTTTTAAGTGATATTTTTAAAATAAATAATTGTGAACACATGTATAGATATATATATATAATACATTTTTTTAAGAGATTCTGATTCCATCTGATGTTTTTGGGATGATGGTACCTTCTTCTTCCTTTGGAGATGTACCTTCTACTTCTTTAGTAGATGTGCCAGATGTGCCAAATCCGACAGCATAAGTATTCAATTTTTCACTTAAATATATATCTGCTTTAAGTTATATGTTATAAATTGAAGCTTAAAAGTTTTATTATAAATTTAAATCTGGAGATTTTGAGTTACTTAAATTTTTTGAATTTTTGGTTTTAGGATATTTTCTTTTGGAGCCTCTCTTAGGAGATGTTCCAAATCCACCAGTAGAAGTATTCAATTTTTCACATTTAAATATATGTTTTTAAGTTATGATTTATAAATTGATGTTTAAAAGTTTTATTATAAATTGGGATCTTGATATTGAGTAATTTTGTACTTATAAATTTTTTGAATTTTAGGTTTCTATAGAGGATTTCATTTCTCCATGGACTCTAGCGACAGAGATAGGCACATCCACACCATTTCAACCATTTGAACAAGTTGTCTAAATTTTTTTAAATATTATTGAAAATAAGTTTATATATATGCATTTTCATTTGATTTTTTATATTTTGTTTTTTACATGTATATATATATTCTCACTCAATTTTAAAACATTAAATTTTAATGTTTGTACACATTGTGTGCAGGTTCCCCATGCTTTACATGATAACTTGTGGATTGAGAATTTGCTGGGAAAGACACTACATCCATCTATATTTTATGGATGATGCACATGCACACGTGCAACATTATATTTTCAATAGATTTAGTCTTAAATTTACTTTTTTATATATTATCTAGATGCAGTCATATATAACTTGATACTTAATACTTGTGAGATCTACAAATTTTGGACATATTTTATGCGAACTACATTTGGTACATGTGAATTTGATATATAATATTTTTAAAACTTATGTTTTGGATGGTTGAACTACATTTGGCATGTTAAGTAATGTTACATTGTTATATATAATTTGATTTGTTTTTAAAACTCAAGTTTTTGATGGTTGAGCTACATTTGGCATGTGATGTGAAGTAATGTTGTGGTTTATATTAATGTCTTGCTTTTGAAAAACTCAAGTTTTGGATGGTTGAACTACATTTGGCATGTGAAGTAATGTTGTGTTATAATTTGTTTTGTTTTTTAAACTTAAGTTTTGGATGGTTGAATTACATTTGGCATGTGAAACGATGTTGTGATCTATAATTTTTTGTTAAATTAAAACTTAAGTTTCAGATGGTTGATGTACATTTGGCATGTGATATATGTTAAATGTTTTTATTGTATAGTTGAACTACATTTGGCATGGCATGTGAAGTAATGTTGTGATATAATAAAAATGTATTTAAAACTCAAGTTTTGGATGGTTTAACTTCATTTGGCATGTGATTATGATATTACGTTTTGTTTTTAAAATTCAATTTTTCATTTTCCAAACAAAAAAAATTCACATGAATATATGTACATGTAGAAATGTTTTTACACATGTTTCAATATATATGTTAAAACGATTGAAGTACAATACATATTGATGTATATATAAGATTCTAGCTCTTGTTAGATGTGTTCAAAACAATCATAAAATTTAAAAATGCATTCAATAATGTATATATATCTAGTACGTGAAACATTTTTCATCAATGCATGTATAGAAAATCTATTTTCAGTTAATTCCATTCTAGAACATATATATCTAGTACATGCAAAATTTTTCATCAATGCACATAGAAAAGTTATTTGAATAGTTAATTTCGTTCTAGAACATATATATCTAGTACTTCAACATTTTTCATCAATGCCAATAGAATTTAGCTACTGTCAGATAATTTCATTCTAGAACATATATATATTCAGTAAGTGAAACATTTTTCATCAATGTACATAGTAAAACTACTTGAACAATTAATTTCATTCTAGAACATATATATATCCAATACATGCAACATTTTTCATCAATGCACAAGTAGAAAAGCTACTTTCATTTAATTGCCTAAAACATGTATATTTATAGTACATGCAACATTTTTCATCAATGCGGATAGAAAAACTACTTTAATTTAATTTCATTCTAGAACATATGTATCCAGTACTTGCAACATTTTTCATCAATGCACATAGAAAAGTTACTTTCAGTGAATTTCATTCTAGAACATATAGATCCAATACATGCAACATTTTTAATCAATGATGGCACATAAAAGCTACTTTCAGTTGATACTAGTGTGCATGTACCAAAACAATAGACATGTACAAACACTTGCACATATAACATAACAAGGCATGTCAATTTTTAGTTGTGTTCTGGAAGTTCTAAAACATGAATCCAAAGAGAAGAAATTTTTGGGTAGTTTAATCAAAAAAATTCCAACGGAATTCCATCTTCAATGATCCGTTCATGATTGGGTTTTGACATTTTCCATTTCTTAATTTTCGTTTTTTTCTTTGATTGAACCTCTATCAACTTTATGCATGCTCCACACACCAAGTGACTGTATTGACAACTTATGACATCACGTTCATAGTCTTCAAAGTAAAGAAAATCTTGACTTTGATTAGTTTTTTCTGAAAAAATAGCCTTTCAGTATAATAGATCCTCTTTCATATGGAAACCCATGATCATTATAGTTTTCTAATAATTTCATTTTCCATTAAGTGCAACGCATCAAAAAATACTTCACATTTTCATCGTTGTGAGTTGGTGCAATTACAACAAAAACATCTCCTGCACAAGAAAAAAAACTTAAAGAACTTATGTATTTAAATTTATTTCTAGATTTTTGTCATTTGAAAGCAATTCAAATGTTACCTTCTCTAACAAGATAAAAAAATCGATCACCATCAGATGATATTTTAGTCTCCTCTGATTGCATTTCTTTAAAAATTTCGACAAACATTTTCCCCTTTGTGTTTATCTCTGTATGTTTCCAATCTCTTACATACATTTTGTTTTCACAAACGTCATTGGATTCTGTGTTGTCTATGAAAACATGACAAAAACAAGAATATTTTCTTTTATCCATTGCAAACACATTTGTGGAAAACTTTGTTTTAATTGAATGTAATTTTCGAGTCCCTTTTATTGTTTCAACATCATTTCCAATTGATCTATCAACATCTTCATTCCCAATATGCCAAAAAAACCTATATATGGAGAATTCAAAGAAGAATGTAAATATGATACCAAAATACAATCAAGGATAATCATTACATGATAAATGTACACTGTTTAAAATTAGATATCCAATAAAAAATAAATTGAATGTACCTTGACACTTCCCTTAATCAATTAGTCTCATGACTTAGAGTAGCGATGCACCATTGAACAACTTCTTTAGCGTCCACAAGACGGTTTGTAGAAGGGTTCATTTGATATCTTCGAAGTGCTCATTTTATGCATGCCCCTGCACCGTCCTGTTCTCCTTTTCCATGGCCAGGCTCAAAGAAATTCCAACAATGTTTAAAGCGGGTTTCCTTATGAAGACAACACAACCAAAAGAATAATTGTGAAGATTTGAATTGACCTGCGCATCCATCTAACCATATCCAATTTTCATTTAATTTTATACCAAGACTTTTCAAGGAGTCCTAAATCTTTTCAAAATAGTGTTGTACAAAATATGTATCATGTGTACGATCATCACTCATATAAAAGTGATATTATTTAATAACATGTCGATTTTCACTGGTGCTTTCTATATGATTCACTTTTTGTTAACCAAGTCTATATAGAATATGAAGGAGCATGGAGACTTGGTCAGAATGATAGTATTCAATCTTAATTTCCTTTTGTGCAACAAATGTGTAGTTTTCTGCAAAATCAATTTCTGACAAAATGGTCCCTGGTGGAAAAAATTCATGGGATTTTTTGAATTGCAATTATTTCCATTGAGCTCTATGGGAATTCTTGGTGTATTTATAAATTTCTGCCTCGAACTTTCTCAAAAAATATATCACACAAAATTCTTCTTCTTGTAATTAAATCCTTTTAGCACTATTTGAACCTTGAATCAATGTATGGATATATTCATATCTCTTCCATTTCACTTTCATGTTGGACAATGATTGATCATTTATATCAATATGATATTTGTTTTGAAATTTAGTCAAATTTCCACAATCATCACTCTTTTTTACCACCAACACATTTCTTTTCGTATAATAATTAATCACTTTGTCTTTTACATACAATTTGAGATATGAAATCACGGATAGTGGAAGGAGGAGGTGAATCTTTCCAAAATTTTCTACCAAAATTAAGGAATGTGTCATAATATAACTCAAATTCCACATGATAACGACAAAAATAAGTGTCGCATACGGTGATAGGTTTTACATACCATGGTTTTTGTTGAATAAAATCACTGATTGAGACATGAATTTCACGATTCTCTTCTTTGAAGTTTTTGAACAAATTTATCTCAGTGGTTTCCAAGAAATTTTTCTCATGTTCTTCATACTAATTTTGTGTTATTCTCCTTCACATCACATCCCTTGCATTTGGCAAAACATGTGAAATTTTCTTCCAATATTCATATCTTGTTTTTTTAACATTTTCTCCAAGTCTATCTTTATATGGTTGCCTACAAATGGCTCTCCAACAAGAAAGTTCACATTTACATCTATTTGCAACCAAAATTTCCAATGTTTGTGCAAAGTTTTTCGTGAGGTTCCTAATGCTCGTGCCATAGATTATACTAAGATATTCTCTTTAGTACTTGATGAAACCACTGCCATATGTATTTCTCTACGTATAGCTGAAACATATTTTTGTCTAGATCTTCTAATTTAATTTATAGCACTATTTATATTTTATATCACATTATCTTTCATTTTTTAATCTTTTGTTGATTTTCCAATACCCAATAATGTTGTAGCTTCTTTTAATTTCCTTAATGATAGGATACCCTTCAACATTTGGGCTTGAGCTATCACATTTTCCTTTATGAAGTACGTATCAAAAATGTGTTTAACACGATATATTAATAACATGGTTAGCTCTTTTATCTCCATATGTGTGAGTGTCAACATTTTCTAACATCCAATCATCAACATTTATTTCATATGTACAAATTCGAATGAATAGTACATAATAAGTTTACATATTCAATAAATAACTAAATTAATAAGTGTGTATAATTTCAATAATACATGCATGTGTTCAACACACACACACACACACACACACACACACACACACACACATATATACCTTGTTATTCAATTTCTTCACTTGAATTTCTTTAAAAATTTTGTATCTCATCATCAATGTTTTGATGAATATATCTCTCTGTTTACATTCAAAAATATTTTTCAAATTATTTCATCAAATAAGAGTTAAGCTTCATATTTTAAAGTAGGAAAATTTTGAATATCAAATTCATAATATTTACATTTACATACCTGTTTTGAATTCTAGTTGAGGTTGATTTTCCCTTTTAATATTTGAGAGTTCTTCTCTCTTTATTTTGCTAGATTCTCCCCTCTCTTCTCTACGTTCATCAGGGTCTATTTTTCGATCATATTTTCACTTGTAATTCCTTCGATTTCCCATGATAATAGAGTATGAAGTTCAAAAAATTTCCTTCAAAAATTTAGACAAAAACTCAATTAAAAAAACATCACAAAATATTTAATTAAGAAAACTCATTTTAAAAATTTTGCAAAAAATACATACCTCAATCCAAAACACTTACTTCAAAAAATACGAGAAAAAAAATGTCTTATCAAAATGAAACAAAGCTCAAAATATTTCCTTCCAAGTCCTGCAAAAAAATTTCATTTAAAAATTTAGACAAAAAATCATTTTAAAAAATCATTATGAAAGATTTACTTCAACCCAAAACGCGTACTCTAAAAAAATGATACTTCAAAAAATACCTCCAAAAAATGTCCATTGAAAATTAATTCCAACTTCTTAAGAAATGCTTCTTTAGAAAAGCCTCTAAAAAAACATCATTTTAAAAAATACCTCCAAAAAATGTCCTTTGAATATTATGCCTAAAAACAGTCCTTTTAAAATTAAGCCTAAAACTATTCCTTTGAAAATTAAGCTCAAAAAATCCAAAAGAAATGAAAATTAAGCCCAAATCCATACCTTCAAAAAAAATGAAGCCCAAAAAACATCAAAAAAATGTATCACATACCTCCCAGAAATGTCCTTTGAATGTACCTCCAAGAAAAGTCCTTAAACCCAAAACAATCCTTTGCAAAAATTTCCTTTGAATGTACCTCCAAGAAAATTCCTTAAACCCAAAACAATCATTTGCAAAAATGTCCTTTGAATCTACTTCCAAAAAAATTCGTTAAACCCAAAATAATTATTTGCAAAATCATACCAAGACCTTTGCAAAATCAGACCAAATCTGCGAAAATATGCAAAAATAACAAATGCTATCATGGTAATATATATTACCATGAAATGTTTTTTTGGAGGGGCTTCATGGTATTTTCCGGCCGATGGAAAGTTGGGTAAAAGTTCGGCCGAAATTTTATAAAATATTTGACCGAACTTTTATGTCATTATACTTGATGGGCCCTTGGCGCAAAAGAAAATTCGGCCAATTTTTTTTTAAGAATTCGGCTGAAATAATACATCTGCAATTATGCAGAGCAAAGCTCTAAATACGTATCTTCAACTTTGGAATGATTAACCTCCATGAAACGTTCTGAATTAACTGTCAGAACCAGGACAAGCATTTTTAGAATTCAATCTACTTTCAAGAAATATAACTTTTATGTAATTTCATAAATATTTAGTAATTTTAATTAATTTTGTAATAAAACCGGTCCAAACAATTTCTGAAGGTCATTATAATTCAGTGAAATCATAATTTTGTATCTTCCAAAATACACTATTAAAAAAATTGAAAAAATTATGGTGCATTACATTCGTCTGTCATCTGTAATGGGTAGTTTTTAGATTTTTAGTTTATAACTTATATTGTAAGAAATTTCTTATGTCACGAAAGATATTTGAAATATGCAATTTTTTCATATACGACCAGTTCAAAAAATTCTAGCAATTATGATATGCATCAGTTGGCTTTGTAAATATAATGAAACCGATGTAGACTCTGCCTAGATTGTTGTAACACATTTTGTTTCTAAAAAAAAAAGGCTTCAAAGAATAAAACAATGTGTATTAACATGACTTCTTATGAATCCTTTGATTGTTAAAAACACACACACTCAAAGAAACACTAAGTTGACATATCAAATGTGTATAAAAAATTTCCAAGAAATAAGTAATATAAATCTAATAAAATTTCTGACAACTTTTATTTTTATCGCAAAATCAAACTCTAAACAGAAAAATTGTTTTAGCTTGCAGAATGTTGAAGAATAGAAAAAAAAGAAATTTTTTTCTCAAAAAATGGAAAAAGGTGTAACCCAAATTCACATTTTCACCCATGTAAGGAAGGGGGGAGAGAAGGAGGGAGGTATATAGTGACAAAGTTGGAGGGTAAAGAGAGAGAGGGGAGTGGGAGAGAAACAGAAAGAGAAAGAGGAAGAGAGATAGGATGTGAGAGAGAGAATGAGAGAGGGAGGGAGAGAGAGATGGAGTTGGAGGGGGGGAGAGGGAGGAAGAAAGATATAAAGTTGGTGGGGGACAGAGAGGGAGGGAAGATGAAATATGTAGATAGAGAAAGGTGGAGAGGGAGATAGAGGGAGTGATAAGGGAGATAGAGAGAGAGGGAGAGAGCAGAGGAGAAGGGAAAAGAGATAGATGAGTGAGAGAGGGGTAAAAGGGGAAGATAGGGAGAGGGAGAGGAAGATGGAGTGATATATATATATATATATATGGAGAAAGAGTGTGTTTGTTTTGGGGTTAGATAGAGAGAAAAATAAAGAGATATAGAAGGAAGGGGGAGAAAAAGAGAGAGAGTGGTAAATAGAGATATAATTGGAGGGTTAAGAGTGGGTGGGAGAGGGATGGAGGTGGGAGAGAAAGGGAGAGAGAGGGTTTAAGAGGGATAAGTTTAGGGAGAGAGAGAGAGAGAGAGAGAGAGAGAAGGGATATAGAGAGAGGGAGAGAAGAGAGAAAGGGGGAATAGAGGTAGTAGGGGGAGAGAGAGAGAGAGAAGGGGAAGAGAGAGGGAGATGAGGGAGGGATATATAGGTATGGAGAAAGATTGTGTATGTTTTGGGGGTAATATAAAGGGAGAAAGGACAAGCAGAGGGATATATATATCTATATATATATCTATATATATATATATATAGATATATATATGGGAGGTGAAGAGATGGTGGAAGAGAGGGATATATAGATATGGAGAGAGAGATCATGTGTGTTTGGTGTGGGTGAGATAGATAGACAGAGAAGGAGAGATGGAAGGATATATAGATATGTATAGAGGGGGGAGAGAGGGAAGAATATAATTTATTGCACTAGATGAACTAATTTTAGTGTAGATGATTTCTATTCCTATTTGTTTTCTTGCATTATATGCATTGATTTCAGTGTAGATGTTGATTTCTAATTATATTTGATTTCTTGGACTAGATGCAATGATTTTAGTGTAGATGTTGATTTATAATCTTATTTTATTTCTTGCTATAGATTCATTGATTTTAGTTTAGATGGTGATTTGGACTCCTATTTCATTTCTTTCACTAGATGCATTGATTTTAGTGTAGATGTTGATTTATAGTAATATTTGATTTCTTGCACTAGATGCATTGATTTTAGTATAGATGTTGATTTCTAATATTATTTGATTTTGGCATTAGATGCATTGATTTCAATGTAGATGTTGTTTTCTAATCCAACCTGATTGTTTGAATTATATGGATTAGATGTTTTTAACCTTGAGGCTGTAAATTATTAAAAATAATTTTCAAGATTGGATGGAGGGGGAAGAGGGAAGACGATTTCTTGCACTAGATGTGTTGATTTCAGTGTATATGATGATTTCTATTCATATTTTATTTCTTGCACTAGATGCATTTATTTTAGTGTAGATTTTGATTTCCAATCCTATATTTTTGGCACTAGATGCATTGATTTTAGTGTAGTTGTGGATTTCTAATCCTACATGAT
The DNA here is from genome assembly GCA_034641835.2 of Pinus albicaulis. Classification (NCBI taxonomy): domain Eukaryota; kingdom Viridiplantae; phylum Streptophyta; class Pinopsida; order Pinales; family Pinaceae; genus Pinus; species Pinus albicaulis. Next base: position 1,014,206,027 of record CM076577.1, on the reverse strand, counting down.
TACTTTCACTAGATGCATTGACTTAAGTGTAGATGTTGATTTCTAATATCCTTTAATTTCTTACATTCAATGGATTGATTTTAGTGTAGATGTTTTTTTCTAATCCTATCTTTTTGCTTACATTAGATCCATTAAATGTTGTTAATATTGAGGTTTTATATTATTAAAAAAACAATTTTCAAAGTTGTATCTAGTAATACCTGGAGGGACACTATTAAGAATTAATTAGCTGTAAAAAGTTTTGATACATATAATTAATATGGAATAGATGTGCATAATCAATCGTCCTGCAAAGTGAAACCAATCATTTCGAAATTTTTGATACTTAGAATTAAAATGAAATATATGTGCATAATCAATCCTCCTACAAAGCGAAATTAATCATTGGCAAGAACGTCTCCCTTCCTCCCTTCCTCATCAACAACTAATTACTAACAAACAAACACATATATTCAAAATTACAGAAAAATAATTTCATACAACAATGTATTCAAAACATTTATAATAGAAAAAAATATATTTATAAACATTCAAAACTAATAAAAATATCCTTGAAGGAAATATATTGTTTCAAACGTTAGTAAAGAAACAAATTATTTCAGGAGTAATATTGACAAAGTAAATTATTAAATATATATATATATATATATTTAGTAATACCTCGAGGGACACTACTAAGAATAAATTAGTTTTCAATAGTTGTCATAACTAAAATAAAAATAAATAGATGTTTAGTATCAATACTCCTTCAGTCTATTGACAATATTGTCTCCCTTCTTCATCACCAACTAATTACTAAAAAAAATTTCATACACATCTAAAAATATAACACAACAACTATAACATTCAGAAACATTATTATCCAAACCAAAACACATAAACACACAAACCACTCAAAGCATCGAAACGCAGAAGTACAAACTATTCAAGGAAAGAAACACATACTAAATTAAAAGAGGTAATGATATAGTCATGCAAAGCAAAGAAAAAATAATGTGAACATTAAAGTTATCTCAAATATATACATAGTAATGATAATTTAGAAATGTAGCATTATTTCCCTCAAGTAGAACCACCTTAGATCCATCTAACATTGGATATATCATGAGCTAAGAGGGATAAAATCTCTAAAGGTGCAAACCTTATTTTTGGAGTGTAGAACTTGACTAAAATTTTAAAGGTAGAGGGATTTGATTCCTTTGATGGATCTAAGATGGTATATAGGAACTCTATGTTTTCGCAATTTTTTTCCTCTAGTTATTATTATATTTAGTTATTATTATTATAAATGTATGAATTAAAAAAACAATAACTAAATGCAAACTAGATAATAACAAGTCATTCCAAAAAAAATTAAAGATTTATTAACTTATTTAAATCTAAATATTATTCTGCGACACTTATATAATCTACCATGAGAGTGACATGTGATTCTATCTATGCTCAATGTGCAGTGAGCACATGTTCCTCTTAAAAACATATGGATTTGTTTTTAATGTGACTTTTTGGAATTTCTCGAGAAAACAATTTAGGTAAAAACTTGATGTGTGTTATTTAAACTCGTTTTTGTACTACATATATGGATTCAAGACCATGAAAGAGCCCTTGGGAACTTCTATTGTGCAGACTTGTGATTTCAATGAATTTATGCCATATTTTAGACAAATTACATTGGAAAAATAAATCAGGAAAAATCAAAAAGTTTTCAAAAAGTCGTTTAAAGACAACTCTAAAAGATATTCTCTAAGTAGTAAAGAAATGTTGGCTATAATGAAAAAAAATATACATGTTTACTTTGATTTAATTAAAAACATTATAAAATATCAATAATTCCAACCTCACTACCCTCACTAGATTTTTTATTTATAATACAACCTATTGTAGTAAAAGTATTTCATTCACTTTGAGTCATAAATAATATATTCCTATGTCCACATCACTTAATATAATTTCATATAAACTTTAAAAAGGGCTAAACTATTTATAAGTAAAAGAAAGTGTGAGCATTGTGTTTATTTGGATATCTATATTAACTAAAATTATGTCCATATAAATTTCGTTTATGTCTATATATATAATAGAAAATGTTAAAATAAAATATTTTAATGTTGTATATAATAAAATATTCAATTTCCAAAGAAAAATGAAATTGAAAACAAAAAATTTGAAATAATAAAAAATATGAAGTTCTTCCTCTTAAGAATAAGAGGAATTCATTCAATTCTTATTACAAAATTAATGTGATATTTAATGATGAATTCATTCAACAACAAAATATTTGAATATGCACTATTAAGTAATATTAATGTATACTTAAAATATAATAATGATAATAATAAAAATAATAATCTTAATTATCTAGTCCATAATAAAATGTATTAATGCACCTGTTATGTAAAATATTTTAATTCCAATATTAAATATTGTTTAAAAAAATTATGTATAACATATAAAGTAATTGAGAAAAATAAGCTTTTATGGGTAAACTTTTCGACTAGACTCATTGTTTTATATTTTGGTCCTCTTTAGGCTATATTTTTTTGTAATATATATATAGAGAGAGAGGGACTCTCACTACAAACTCATTGAGATTTATGGAGAAATGAGAAGGACACAACTATTTTCACACATGCTAGATATGTACTTCATATGAATTATATGAGTCTTTCTTTACAGTTTGTTAAAAATGTTGCAATCTCAAAATTTAAATCCATATAAAATTGCAAGTCAAAATAATTTTAAGAATAGTTTATTTTTATTTCAAAATAAAAGTCCATTAATTTGTAACTATTTTCAAATTTATATTAAACTTTCCATTTTATTTATTTATTATCATAAATAAATTTTTAAATTTAATTATTATCATTTTTATTATATTAATATTAAAATAAAAATTCAACAAAACTTTCAAATTTGTAATAAGCTTTCTATCATTTATTTATTATGATAAGTAATTTTTAAAATTTACATCAAAAATTCTTATAGCCAAAACACACAATATAATTCATTGATAATAATCAACTCAAAAGATGATAATACACTCTTGTGAACTAAAATTCATGTAATTAAATAGACTCATGTCTGCGAACGATTAGGAAAACCAAACATTGTAAGACACTTCCACGAACCTAAAGTGAAAGTTTTGGTAGTTGAACATGCTCATTTCCTATTAAAAGGACTTCAAAATGTTAGGATTTAATGATATCTTAAACTGCCCAATTTCAAAGTGTGTGTAATATATTTTTAAGAATATTTTGGCGTGAACAAAATATCCAAACTCCGCTTCACAATTAATGAGAAAATAAAGGAAATGTCAAAGTCGCAAATTCAAACATAAATTCTAAATGATTTGATATGCGTTTTCTGATCAAACATCAATTCTAAATTATTTGATATGCGTTTTTGGTAACTGGATTATATATCGCTTAGGGTATATGTATTGGTTCAGCACCGCTTGATAGAGTTTCCGTTTTGCGTCACTGGCTATATCTTTATGTATATTGAGAATAAACTAACTCTACTTGCAAACAGATCATATCATGGTTGATATAGTATAAATGCAATATTTGACTGAGAGGTTAATATGTGAGGACAAGCTAACTGTAGGGTTCATGAAAAAAATTACAAGTTGTGTTGCTTCACTGGCAGTGTGTGTACAAGTAATGCGTGTTATTTCACAAGAGAATCATTCCTGTGAGAGAAGGTTGTTATTTCACATAAAGTGTGTGACCAAGAATTAACTATAAATAAACGGTACACGCATGCACTCTGAGATTGAATTAACAATACATATTTACAAGTGTCCAAGAGAATCATTCCTGAGAGAGAAGGTTGTTATTTCACAAAAAGTGTGTGACCAAGAATTAAATATAACTAAACGGTACACGAATATACTCTGAGAATCAATTAACAAACAAATTCACAAGTTACGCGTGACCAAGAGAGTCATTCACTAATAACTTTGACATTTCACAGTGTTACGAAAACTTAACAATAAATACGACACACACGGAATATGTCCGTTTGTTGGTTGCCCAGTCTATGGAAATAGAATTCGTTGAATGAACTCTTGATCAGTATCGTTTCGAACTTCCCTTCGGGGTTATGGGAATGTCTTATTTCGATTATGGTGGAATTGGTGGCACTCACTTTTCCGATGCAACGGATTATTTCATGGACCTGCGGTATTGGTTTCACAGCGGGTCGAAAGCTATATACAACTCAATTCTCCTACCATTTGAGGTCGATTACCATTTTATGTCGATTAGGAAGAAAAGGTAAGAAACTTGCGTTGAAGTCGATTATTAAAAAATAACTTTCACCGTTTTTTCTTACTAGTCCCTCCCATCACGGCAGGAACATTTAGTAATAGTTTTTTCACTCTACGTTAGTTCGTAAATTTTTTTCAAAGTGTATTTTTGGGAACCTATTATATAGTTACAATCCATTTTTTAACCAATAGAATGAATAGAAAATTTGATATCCTCTCTTTTAACCAATAATATTAATATAAAAATTATAGTCTTATCGGCCTCTTCCCTACGCTTTAGTCTATATTCTTCTTCAAATATCCTTTAAGACTTAAGGTTTTACCCTCTTATTTAGTTTATGTTCTTTCCCTTCGAATTAATGCTAACATTACTTTGCTATCAGTTAACTGTTAATGTATTCATGTTTGATTCAAAATGTTTGTATTATAATTTTTTTTTCACAATACTTTTCAATATTGACATGTTTAAGTATGTGACATCTTTGAGTATTTTTTTGGCAAACAAACACATGGTATAATATTAGTTTTATGTGTTTCTTTCAATTAGCTAGAGACGTTACAGTCTTATAGTTATCATAGGAGGGTCTGAGAAGGAGGAGGATATTGAGCGGATACTGAGCTTTTTTCTTGGTCTGAACAACATTAGGAAGTCATTGTTGAGGAGCAGAAACAACATAATTCTGCATGTTGAAAGTGTTGTTCGATGTTCTGTTAGTATTTGTAGCAAGGTCAATTTTGTTCTGTGCTGATTTTATTCGATTTCTATTGTTATGGGCTTTTATGTTTGGTGGTCACAACAATAACTTATCCCTCTTCAGTCCAACTCAATTCTCCTACCATTGAGGTCGATTACCATTTTAGGTCGATTAGGAAGAAAAGGTAAGAAACTTGCGTTGAAGTCGATTATTAAAAAATAACTTTCACCGTTTTTTCTTACTAGTCCCTCCCATCACGGCAGGAACATTTAGTAATAGTTTTTTCACTCTACATTAGTTCGTATATTTTTTTCAAAGTGTATTTTTGGAAACCTATTATATAGTTACAATCCCTTTTTTAACCAATAGAATGAATATAAAATTTGATATGCTCTCTTTTAACCAATAATATTAATATAAAAATTATAGTCTTATTGGCCTCTTCCCTACGCTTTAGTCTATATTCTTCTTCAAATATCTTTTAAGACTTAAGGTTTTACCCTATTATTTAGTTTATGTTCTTCCCCTTCGAATTAATGCTAACATTACTTTGCTAACAGTTAATTGTTAATGTATTCAGGTTTGATTCAAAATGTTTGTATTATAATTTTTTGTTTTCACAATACTTTTCAATATTGACATGTTTAAGTATGTGACATCTTTGAGTATTTTTTGGCAAACAAACACATGGTATAATATTAGTTCTATGTGTTTTTTTCAATTAGCTAGAGACGTTACAGTCTTACAGTTATCATAGGAGGGTTTGAGAAGAAGGAGGATACTGGGCTTTTTTCTTGGTCTGAACAATATTAGGAAATTATTGTTGAGGAGCAGAAACAACATAATTCTGCATGTTGAAAGTGTTGTTCGATGTTCTGTTAGTATTTGTAGCAAGGTTAGTTTTGTTCTGTGCTGATTTTATTCGGTTTCTATTGTTATGGGCTTTTATGTTTGGTGGTCACAACAATAACGTATTCCTCTTCAGTCCAGTCCAAGGATGCAATAGTTTTAGCAAGTCTTTTAGCATGTATATGTTCTTATGCAGTTTGAAAACCTGCGTAGGTGTCCATATAATGAGCATCTTCACAAAAAGTGGACTATGACCGAGAATGAATGGCCGGAGAGGGCCTTGAGTAGATGTTCCTGGGACAAATTGGTTTATCATCCTCTTTTTGAAATAAATCATCTCGTTGTTCATGTCCTCGACTAATTCTAAGACAATATAAAAGTCATTTTTTTTCGGGATGATCAAGAGGCATCTGTGTCCTCAAGGATTGTTCTTCTAACTCAAGGCAACACGACTAAATCTCAGTTATAAATACTCTTCTTCTCTACGCAGTTACGGTGGGGACGAGGCAAGGTATTGTAATAATGCATCATAGCAGCCCAATTAATAGGTCTAATAACCTCGGCAATAAAGTTGTAAAGCTTGGTAAAGTAGAGGTTAAAGGAGAGTTTCTGCATAGTTGAAAGTGAGGATGATAATGGTGCAATGTAATACAAGTCTACACATGAGAACAATCCCGAGGTTCCATATTTGTGGAGGTTGAGAGAAATCGCTCTCTCAATTAACTGTACGAAGGATCTTACTGGCCGTAAACACATGGCGTGAAGCAAGTTGAAACAACAGAGCCCACAGCTTAGGCCACACACTATAGAGAAGTAACCTGGTAATTAGATCTTTGACCTCGTTTACAAAGAATGAGCCTTGCCAAAATAGGTGTCCCGTGTAGACCTCGAAGATGATTCAAAAGCTGGGACTAGTTCAACCACTCACTGAACAGCCTTTGCTGCTACTTATGGCTATGGCTACTAATCTATTAGGAATTCTGCATGCTATGGATAGTAGGCTATTAATATGTTATAATTGTTAGCAACGATAAAATGATTTTGATCATTTTCATTGCATCACCACGTAGCCAAGCCAAAAAGTACAAGGAATTTGCTGCATCACCACCCATCCAGGTCAAGAAAACAATAATGCATGATCATACTCCAAATAAGAAGAGAGTAATTAGATGATAACGAAAGTTAGTCTTGAATAATAATAATAGTTGAAGGCAATCCATTCCACTTGCTTCTTTTCCAGCTTCAACAATTCTATTCTATTTGAAAGGTAACACCAAATCAAAAAGCATCTTAACTACTTTTAGTCCACTCGCATCTCTTACAGTATGATGGACATAAGCTAAAATAGAACTAGTGGCTTCCTTTGTCAAAGCTTCATATCCATACTTTGTTTGTCATGTTTATCCAATACCAATAAATGCATCTTTAGATCGTGTTGTTTATTCAAAAATAATATAATAGTAAATATTGGAGAAACATTGTTAATTGGAAGTGGAATGCTTTCTTATCGATATGCTAGTCTTGTCCTATTTGTTTTACCTCCATGGTTAGGAATTCATTTCAGCTTATTTTGGGTTGGATTTTCTTTTTGGTAGGTACAGCTAGGTTGGATTTTATTTCTGGTTGGTACAGCTGGGATTGATGGTTGGTATGGAGCTGCTCGACTCCCATTTGAAGAGCTCCCCGCCCTTATTAATTCAAGCACGAGTAAAATCATTCGAAATAGTGTTGGTTGAACAAAGGAAGCTCATGGCCCATCCACCTAATCCTGCTTACTATCTAAACAAAGGAGCTGCAATGTAACCTTATCTTCCCTAGAATCCCAATCAATGATTCTACTTTTACTAGTTTGGATGCCACCTTTGTATTGCCCCATAGCCAAGGCTAAGGTAGTACGACATATTTAATTTCAAAAACCATAACTATAAGTCAATCAATTTTGCGAGCTGTACTAGATTCAAACACACCCCTTGGGTCAAAACTCCTACATGGTAAGTATGAGCTTGGATGTTATAGAAAGATTCAACCTGCTAATGACTATGATCGATTTTGGGTCCAGTAAGAGAGAGCTTGTATACTAACCGAAGGTTTTGGAAAATAATGAGACTCTTGCGTATGAACCACCAGCATCAATACGTTTATTGCATATAATGAGCTATGTTAAATTTAGGATAAAGTAAAATGAAAAATTGTTTATAGGTCTGAGAAGGTGTTTTGTTGCCTTGTAGTTGTGTGGGATCAAAATCCATCCGCTACAAAATAAATCCCACCTATTCTAATAGAATATCTGGTGGAGGCACTTGGCTGCATGAAAACCCCAAGCCCTACTTGGAAGTTGATTAATTCAATTTTTTAAAACCATTTAACCTTATTTAACCTTATTTCTTCTTATTTTTTTCTATTTTATATTAAATTTTTTATTTTTAATTTCAATATATTAAAATAATAAAAACCTGCATATTTACTCCCTTGCATGTACGAGACGTGTCTAGGAATATCTCAGTGAATTTTGTTTATTCGTAGTCGTAAAGCACTACAGATATGCATTATGTAGGCTACAAGTAATTCTTACCGATTGCCTTTTCTAGATACGTATCTTGAAGAGGGGGTATGTCATTATATTGGAATTGTAGATAGTAAACCCAATGCCTTGGTTTGGCTCTTTAAGTAAGATTAGCAAGTTGGGCTATTCACCCTCTCTGCAAGCATTAATGTTCAACTTATTAATAGTTCCAACAAGCTGGGCATCAGTAAGCGAGGGGGAAACAATGTTGTTTGCGATTTGGAAAAACCAGGGAATTTTTCATCGCACCTTTCCAATTCATCTCATATATCGAGAGCTCCACAACAAGATATGCAAGGTTCAACTCCAGGTCATGTACCAAATATAATGAAAGGAACTCTAGTGAGAAACATAACTTGAAAGGATATATGCAAGAGATGTGTATTTCTTAAACCATGGTGATTTTAATTGTATTTACAAGGAATGGATAACTTTGTGTATTTTGGATTTTCGAGTTGAACATTATGTTGCTCATGTCATGAATTGATGTTTCCACTCACATTTTATTGGATTCATAGGGTGATCCATATTAGCATCAAAACAATGCAGGTCAACTCAGGGTTTCCACATATGGGTTGGCTCAACACTCTTAATTAGTTTATTATTGTGCATCCTGGTTGATTGCTTTGAACAAAAGACACTTCGTTACAAAGTGAGCCCTGATTTTCATTGTGCAACCTGAGCTGCTAGCCTAGACTTTGATTCACGCCTCCAAAATTTTAAATTCTTCTGGTACAATGGCCCGAGAGAAATAATTGAGTGTTCTTCTTCTGCAATCTTAAGTTCATTTCATTCTTATTAGCTATACTAACGTGGGAATCCAAAGCAAGTGAAAATATCATTGTTGAATTGTCACGCCTCTCATTCAAGGCAATTTTTTTTTTTTTTTTTTTTTTTTTGTTTTGTACAAGCGACTTCCCTTATTAATTATAGGGTTGTATGAATACTAAATCAGAAGTGGGATGTTCATTTTTCTTTCCTATCCTCCACTGTTCCCTTAACATAATTGCCTTAACTACACAACTCATATGTATGCAACATAGAATATTTGTATATCTCTTATAGATATCTACTCATCCACATATATATATATCCACAGAATATATATATATATAAATACCCCTTGTGTATCTTTATACAATATATATATTACTATATATATTTACTTTGTCCATATATTTACCTCCATTTAATATATATATACAAATACCACAGGTGTATATTTATATATATACATATATATATTACTATATGTATCTAACTCATCCATAGATATATATCTTCACATAATATATATATATATATAGGAATGCCACCCGCGTATCTTTTTAATTTTCACCTATACAAATGAATTTTCACCTATATGACAATTTTTTTTCATAGATATAGCTAGGACCTATATATATATATATATATATGTCATTGTATAGGGTTTATTGTAAATCCGCATTCGGATATATGTGGTCAACACCGCTATATAATTATATATATCTGCAACCTTCTTATGTATTTATTCACAATTGTTAATGTAACCACGGAAGGGCGCACCCACTTCCACGTGGCATGAACTGTGTATTGGTATCAATGCCACTATGCCTCTCCACAGCGTGAAGATGGCCGCCTCATCCAGTAGCTGATAATCTAAAGGGTGAAAGTGCGTTCATCTTAGATGTTGACTGTGTTTATTTGACGTTTAACCCACGGCATACACTTGCTTTCGATTATCCTACGTTTGGTCCACGATATATTTGGCAGTGTGATATCGCCGGCTGTTGGGCCGCCAGCTACATTTCCTCATTTGAAATTCTTGAAACGTGGCCCACTCTCATACGAACCCAGTCCCTTACCTCTATTGCGTATCCTGCTTCAGGATTTGCCTCGGCTCCGTGCTCTGTTTCTAGCTAACGTGTACACCCACTTCACACTGGCTGTCTGTATCCACAGAGTTCCCAACCCCCGTACTGAGTACGAGTTGCAGAGCCGCTCTCCTCGGTTTAGGTACAGCTAGATGGAATGGCTAAGAGTTTTTATAATATTTCACGGTTTCTTTTGCAGGTGGAACATCTCAGTCGAGGAGAACGACGGCGGCGTTCTGTGGCGTTGGTACACCGCAGGCTTGATGGCTGTACACTCCAGTAAGTTTCCCAACCATCCTCGGGATTTGCTGAGAGTTTATAACAGTGGGATCAGGGTTCGAGTATCCTTTAGGCAGAAGACCCTCTGAATGATCGCATTTACGAAACTTCGTTACGTTTTTTTTTTTCATTTGTGGTTTCGGTAGTTAGTGTCTGTTGCCTGGGTGGTATGGGAGAGATAGTTCTCGGCTTTCCCGGGGTCGTTCATCACTACAACTCCAGGGAGTATTCTCTCCCTACAGTTAACCATTGCTGCATTCCGTATTTTATAATCGGTTATGCTGGAGGTTTCTTATTACATACTTATCGGTTTCTGTTTACCGATCAGCTCTTTCAAGCTAGAGCAGTTTTATTTCAGTTTCCGGATTTTAAATTCATGTTTGGATTGTTACAGTGCTCAGAAGTCAAAGGCGATTGGGATTATTTCGTTCCTAATATCGTCGACAGTTTCTATCGTTTGGGTAATGAAAATCCCTCTTCTGCTCGTGAGTTCTGTCACGCAGCTGAAGAGATTGAACCCAGTGTTTTCTGACGGATAACCCTCAGTTAGCAGCTTTCAGTAACCTACCTACAGTACTAAGTCTATCTTGGCTTATTGTTGTAGTTATATCGTTGCATATGTTGATGTATCTTTTTTTTTTTCCTCTAAACCCCACTGTCGCCGCCCTTAGTTGGCCATGGCGTGACGGAGAATTATCGGGGTTCGTCCGACTGTGTTGTTCGTTTTATTTTTATGATTCTACTGTGATCGGAAACTACGTTGCCATCGTACCTTCATGGCAGCGTTTTTTCTTGGTTATTGCTTTCACAGTGCGGTCGATGGTTAGCAATAGCGCTTCCAAGCGCCGTGAGTTTCATCCGGCAGAATCACTATTCAAATTTCGTTTGCCGTAATAGACAGTCCATTATTTTGATTCGTTTATCGTCGAACCGTTCATAGGTTTCCTTATGCGTCTATGTCTTCATTGTGTTTTTTTTTCTTTGCTATGTAGATCGCATATTATGCCTTTTGTTTACTGAGTTCGTGGGGTTCATTCAACGGGTTCTCTACACGCTCGGTTTATATTTGTAGAGTTTAGTTTTAAATCGTAATGATCTATTTTATCCTTTGTTCCTTTTATTCACTTAACCATGTATTTCCTATTTCGACTAGTATTTATTACCTTGCACTCGTACGCATTCCTATATAATTGTACCGAACGTAAATCGTTCTCCTTTGTTTTTCATTTAGGGTTTACTTTCATTTTTATATGCCTGTATATATAAGCAGATCATATCTAGACTAACCGCCCTGAATCTGTTGCTATTCAATCTTGCGGCTTATTCCTTACATGCATTTTGCTAAAAGCATACAGGAACTTTATATTTTCTTGACGGGTAATGTGTTCGATTGCGCTTTAATTATGCCGTGGATAGATAAGGATTAGGCTTATACTCATGGGACATATAAACTTATGCTTAGGTCTCTATATATCTCGGGTTAAGTCGATGTAGTTAGCCCACATTGAACTGTATAAATGTATAATTACTCTTTACCCAATTATTCCTACGCATAGTGCTTGGTTGCCATAGGTTTTTTGTTTGTTTTTCTCTAATGTTCATTTCAAAGTTTATAATTGATGTTAGACTTTAAGTATTTCATACTCGCCGTCAATAATCTAACCATTTTTATTGTAAGAGTATTCATGAATGTAATAAGCCTGTTTGCCTCCATGTTATAGGATTGTTAACAGTACCTTCGAGTTTCTTTTAGGACTAGAACTATAAATGTTGCCATGTTTATGACTACATAACAAGGAGTGTAGTTCAGATAATATATTATGCCATGCTACCATATTCCAGGAAATACAAAGAGAATTTTTTTGAGGGAATGTTTATATTTTTAGACCTGTTATAAGAATCATATAGTGTATACTGAGTGGGGTTTTTTTTTTTTTGCAATACACATAACCACATCATATCAGTTTGGTGTCTATGGGAATTATAACAAATTTAATCATCTATAGAGGCCAAGTAACTTCATATCTAGACCAACTTGGGTTTAGAGATTCTGAAGTTTCTACTCTATAGGTTTCTGGTCTACAACAAACAGATTCTGTAAGGTGCATCCTTAAGGACAGATCTGTTAAATGTAGCACCAAAATTTTGCAATTTTCATAAATAAAAATTTATATGTAGCCAATTCATACTATAATAAAACATAGCAATAAAAATTTCAGAACATACCACACAATCTGCAATTTGACCAACCTCCCAACCTTAGAATCCTCCTTATCTCCCAGGATTCACCCCCGAGCAGAGATCACCTCCTAGCACAGATCCACCTCTGATCAGCCTAGGAGCAGCTTATTTAAGCTCAAAATTCCCCAAAGCATGTTTCTAATTTTGCGTCCAGAATAGCAAGATGCTTTCTTTCCTGTTTAGCCTAGACTTCCCATCTTTGGGATTCTTTAAAGCTGTTTTAAGCTTTTTCCTCAGCTTTTCCAGCTTTATCCCTCCTCTTCCCAACTACTCCTCTTCATTGGGGTAATTTAGATTCTTCTCAAATCTAAATAAATTTCTTTCAAGGAGTTTTAGAAAGATTTTTGGGGATTTGTTGCCTTATCCATCCTCATGGATTTGGCAAGTGATCTCAATTCTCTTTTTGGTCAAAATGCACAATCATTTTATTTATTTCCTCAAATAAAATATGCCAACATTCACACCATAGTCATCCCTTGGGGTCCACCCCCTTAGGATTTTAAAATTCAAATGTCTAACTTTAAAAATTCAACACACAAATTGGGGGTGTTACATATTCCCCCTCTCAAAATAAACATCGTCCTCGGTGTTCTTATTCAACTACCAGAGTTCATTTAAACAAAAATGGATATTGCTCCATCATTTCAGCTTCCCTTTCCCAGGTGGCTTCTTCAGCAGTAAAGTGCTTCCACAGCACCTTTACTCTGACCACTGTTCTGTTTCTCAATTCAATTTCTTCTCGCTCCAATATTTGAAGCGGTTCTGGCAGAAACTCCCCTTCTGGTTCCACCTGTACAACATTCCAATCAACTATGTGAGAAGCATCATGCACATATCTTTTTAATAGTGAAACATGAAATACATTATGCACTTTAACATGAGGTGGTAAGGCCAGCTTGTAAGCCACTGGTCCCACCCTTTCTAACACCTCAAAAGGCCCACAATATCTAGGTGCAAGTTTTGCACAACTTCCAGCATAAAGTGTGCTCTTTTTGGGTTTAATGCGTAAATACACATGATCCCCCACTTTAAATTCTCGGTGCACCCTTTTCTTATCAGCATAGTTCTTCTGTTTGTCTTGTGCTGTCTTTATATTTTTCTGTATTTGTTTAACAATCCTTTCCATTTCTTGTAGTGCATCTGGTCCCAACACCAGTTTATCCTCTGGTTGACTCCAGCTCAAAGGAGTACGACATTTCCTCCCATAGAGTGCCTCAAAGGGACTCATCTTAATAGAGGATTGGTAGCTATTATTGTAAGCGAACTCAGCTAGATGCAGATATTCTTCCCACTTTGATGGTCTATCCATCACATACATTCGCAGCATATCTTCCAAGATTTGATTTGTCCTTTCTGTCTGCCCATCTGTTTGTGGGTGATAGGCAGTACTAAAATTCAGCTTAGTACCCATTCCTGCAAAAAATCCTTTCCAAAATGCTGCTGTAAACTTAGCATCACGGTCTGAGACAATCACTTTGGGAACTCCATGAAGCCTTACTACCTCTTTTAAGAAAACATTTGCTACCTGAGCTGTTCGAAAGGTAGATTTTACGGGTATAAAGTGAGCAGCCTTGGTCAAAGTGTCTACTACCACCATTACTGAATCATGTTGGTATTTGGTTTTGGGTAATCCTGTTATAAAATCCATGGAAACTGTATCCCATTTCCATTCTGCAATTGGCAGAGGATTTAACAACCCTGCTGGGTGTTGATGCTCAACCTTGACCAATTGACACTCCATACATTTACTCAGATATTCTGCCACATCTCTCTTCATTCCTGGCCAGAACAGCTTCTTTTTCAAGGCTGTTAACATCTTCTGGTACCCTGGATGTCATGCATAGGGCTGTTTGTGATATTCATCTAGAATTTCTCTTTTCAAGGATTCTATATTTGGAATATACAACCTATTTTTGTAGTAGAGTAGCCCTTTTTGGTTTTTAGTGAAATCAGTTTTATCCTTTCTCTGTAGTTGCACCAGGAGTGCTTCATAGTTGGGATCTTGATTTGCTGCTTTTACCACCAATTCCTCTATCTCCATCTGTGCACTACTCCCAATGCTGTTTAAATGTTGACAAGCATTTCTAGTTAAGGCATCAACAACTTTATTTTCTTTCCCCTTGATATGTTTTATGTCCATATCAAACTCACTTAGAAAAGACAGCCACCTGGCTTGTCTTGCATTCAGGTCAGCTTGGGAAAAAAAATATTTGAGACTGATATGATCAGTCATCAATGTGAACTTCTTCCCCAGCAGATAGTGCCTCCACATTTTTAAAGCATGAATAACAGCTGCAAATTCCAAATCATATGCACTATAATTCTGTTCATGAGTTTTTAATTTCCTAGACTCATAGGCAATAACTGAATTTTCTTGCAATAGGACTCCTCCTAGCCCTTCTCTGCACGCATCTGTACACACCACAAACTCTTTCTCAGGATCAGCAATTTGTAATATAGGAGCCGAAATAAGTTTCTGTTTCAATTGTTTGAAACTGGTTTGGCATTTTTCAGTCCACACAAATTTAACACCCTTCCTTTGTAATGAGGTTATGGGATTTGCTATAGCAGAAAATCTCTCCACAAATCTGCGATAATAGCCTGCCATTCCCATAAATGATCTTACTGCTGAGACATCAGTGGGGACTGGCCATTCCTTAATGGCTTTTATCTTTTCAGGGTCAACTGCCAATCCTTTTTCAGAGACGATATGGCCTAAATATTGAATTTTATCCTTATAAAATTCACATTTACTGAACTTGGCATATAGCTGGTTTCTTTTAAAGTCTGCAACACTATTCTCAGATGTTCTTTGTGTTCCTCCTCGTTTTTAGAATAGACTAAAATATCATCTATGAACACAAGAACAAATTTGTCCAAATACTTACTCAACACACTGTTCATCAAACACATAAAGGTGGCAGGGGCATTCGTCAAACCGAAAGGTAGGACTACGAATTCGTAATGCCCATACCTAGTTCGAAATGCTGTTTTGCTGATGTCTTCTTCTTTAATTCTGAGCTGGTGATACCCAGTCCGGAGGTCTATTTTGGAGAAGACTGAAGCTCCTCTCACTTGATCAAAAAGATCGTCAATTCTAGGAAGTGGATATCTATTCTTAATGGTCAACTTATTCAGTTGACGATAGTCAATACACATTCTAAAAGTTCCATCCTTCTTTTTCACAAATAACACTGGGGCTCCCCAAGGAGACACACTGGGTCTAATATAACCCTTATCCAATAATTCTTGCAGCTGCATCTTTAGCTCCATCAGTTCTGGTGGACTCATCCGATAGGGGGCTCGGGAAACAGGTGTAGCTCCCGGCACAAGATCTATAGAAAAATCAATCTCTCTTTTGGGGGGAAGATGAGGGATTTCCTTGGGAAAAACCTCCTTAAATTCTCTTATGACAGGTATAGCGTCCAGCAACTCTTCCTCAGTTTGCTGTTCTATTTCTTCTACATGCACTGCATAGACTTGGTATCCTTTTCTAGCTGTCCTTTTCAATTGTAAGGCTGATATTTGTCTTACTACAATGGGTTTTGGTTTCCCTTTTAGTATAAAAGGTTTCCCTTCCTCATCTACACAATGCAAGGTTTTATCCCAGCAGTTCATCAGGGCTTTCTTCTTTTCTAGCCAATCCATTCCTATCAGCAGATCATAGGATCCTAATGGCAATATGTTCAGATTTACTTCTGTTGGGAACCCATTTAATTGTATTGCGGTTTTGGGCAACTTATGTGTGACTTTTCTCTTAGTTCCAGTGGCCAGCTGTACCAACCATGACTGCTGAAATTTTTCAGGTTTAATTTTACATTTTTCTACAATTCCAGGACTAATGTAACTCAAAGAAGCACCTGGATCAATCAAAACAGTAACAGGTAGGTCAGAAATCTTACCCTCCATTTCCACCATGGTTGATTGATATTCTGCTTGCCGATTTTCCAATGCTGCACTGATAGTTGGTATGTTTCTGGCTATGTCATTGACTGTTGTGGCCTCTCGCTCTCTGCTGATCATGTGTATATTTCGATGGGGGAAGTCCCTCATCATATGGGGTTCTCCACAGCCCCAACATTTCAGAGGTTCCTTCATTCTGACTGTCCCTTCTTTTTTATTGTTCCCTTCTACTGGTTTTGAAGCCACTTGAGACTGAGCAGTTTGACTTTCTTTTGGTTTGCTGAAATTTTTCCTTTGATGATATCTACCAAAATTCTTTAAATATGCTGGTTTTGGTCTCCTTCCTTTGAACTCAGCCTTATTCACCTAGCTCTTCCCTTGTTTAGCTTTTCCTTTAAACTGTTGATAGCATAGTCTTGCTTTTCTAACAGCTTCATCCATGGTCTTTGGATTGTCAAACTCTATTTTCTCCTTGTACACAGTAGGCAAACAATTTAGAAATCTTTGCACTTTTGCCTTTTCTTCCCTAATGTAAGGGACATACCTCAGTAGATTAGTAAACTTAGTGACAAACTCATCAATAGTGAGCTGCCCTAGCCTCAGTTCATGGAATTCCTTTGCTTTATCATCATAATAATGTTCATTCAAATAACGACTCTTGAACTTTATCTGAAAATCTTCCCAAGTAACTGTTTTTTCATCAATAGCATGCACCATTTTAGTCTCTTCCCACCAGAGTGTAGCTTTGCCTTGTAGCTGGTACACAGCTAGTCTAGCCTTCAGATTGCTCTCATATTCATATACTTGGAAATACTTGATCATGTTCAGCAACCAAGCTTCAGCATCCTCTTCCTTCTCTCCATCATAGGAAGGCGGTTTGATCTTTCTAAATTCTCCCTGCAACTCTCTTTTCTGTTTATGCTGCTGTCTAGTAGCCTCATCCTCATCAGATTCATCCATCTTCCTCCCTTCTCTCCATCATAGGAAGGCGGTTTGATCTTTCTAAATTCTCCCTGCAACTCTCTTTTCTGTTTATGATGCTGTCTAGCAGCCTCATCCTCATCAGATTCATCCATCTTCCTCTTTCCGGAACCTTCACCCTCCTGGCTGTTCCGGGAAGTTAGTTCTCTGATGAGCTTTTCCTGCTCCTTGCTGGCTGATGACAACAAGTCATTCTGGCTTCTCATTTCAGCCAACTCTCGTTGCATCCGGTGCAACATAGCTAGTATCGGGGCATTGGGATCTGGAGTAGCAAATTCATTTTGCAGATCCACATAAAATCCTTCACCTTCAGCCATTTCAACTGTATACACTTACAACACAGATTAGCAACGTTGATAAACTTCAGAAAACAAATAAATGTAATAAGCAGTGAGCACAAAACGACAGCCCAATTTGTTGTAACAAGTGCTCCGATACCATTTGGCACGCCTCTCATTCAAGGCAATTTTTTTTTTTTTTTTTTTTGTACCATTGATTTTTCCCCATTATTTCTAGGGTCATCCGAATGCTAGGTCAAAAGTTGAATATTAATTTTTCTTCCATATACTCCACTACTCTTTTAGGACTACTCACATTCTTCTACATTTCATGTATATGACATATGATATTTGTGAATCTCATATAATATATACATATATATTCTAGATATATATATATGAAACACCTTCCTGAGTATCTTTGGATCTTATACCATATATATATTTAAATTCTATATGTATATATTTACATCCATATGTATCTTCTGCTCATACACTATATATATATATTTTAACTCTATATATATATAACACATACATATGCATATTCTAATCACATAATATATATATATATATTTTAACCTCATATATATATATATGTACAACAACTCTATATATATATCTCCAACCTATAAACGTACCACTTGTGTACTTTTCGTTTTACCTCTATTCTGCTTGGATATCCCGTATATAAAAATCATTCTTCCGATATATATATATATATATATTTATGCCAACTTACGAAGTTTATCTAAAATTTATCCTCGGCTCTATGGGGTAACCCAGATATACGTATATAATTATATATACACCCTCCACGCGTTTCTTGATATTTCTCATCGCACGTATTGAATGGCGAACCCATCATTAAGTGGGTTGCGGTGAATAGTGGCACCCATCGTAAGTATTTAATCTTGTTTACCCGATATGAAATCCACGGCATATCTGTCAGGAGGGCCTTACTGTGTTATTGGGCAGCCACCTACGTTCCCGCTTGGAAAACTATGATACGTGTCACCTTATTACTAAACTCTGTCATGATTTGTTTTACTGCGTATCGCGTTGCAGGATCTGTCTCGACTCCGTACCCTAATTCTACAGCTGTTGTGCGCGGACCTAAGGTCGGCTGTATGCATTCACCGAGTTTCACATATCATCAACTATGAAGTAGCTGTATAGCCCCCTTACTCAGGTTCCTCTTTCCAGGTGAAACGTCTCAGTCAAGGATGGGGAGGACGGCGTTCCGTGGCACTGGTTCACCGAAAACTTGACGGTTGGCACCTTAGGTAGGATTCTCAACCCTCATCGGGATTCACTGAGAATTTGTACTTGGCAATTTAGGGTTCGAGTCTCATTTTAGCAGGAGACCCCTCGGATACATTCATCGACAGCTCTTCGTTAAGTTTATGTTTCTGTTCCTGTCTTCTTTGGTTGGGACAGATTTTTTTCATAGCATGTCTGATATGCTCCGAGAGTTTTTGTCTCTCGTTCAGGTCGCCATGACAGAGTCACTCGAGACTCTGGTGTATAATCTATGTTTGCTTCTGCCGTTTTACCCGAGCCATTATTTCTGAGAGAGCTCGGGGTCTGTTTTTTTTTTTTTCTCTGTTGACTCTAGATTTCTTTCTGTACATGATAACAAATTTTGATTTCATTTGTCGGCTACTTATTTATATATTTCTGTTGCCTATCAACTCATCCGAGTTCGAATACGATTTTCGTAATTTCGATAGTTCTGGTTTATGTTTGGACTGGTTAGGTTGTCAGACCTCGGAGCGGTTAGGATTCATCAATTCCTAATGTCGCCGATGAGTTAGGTCATTTGGGAAATGAGAATCCGTCTTCAGCCTGGACGTCCTGTCGCGAGGCTGAAGCATTTGAACCCAACGTCTCGGACGTGTAACCCTCAGCTGGGTAGATTGCTGGAACTCGCCTTCAACATTGCACATTTCACAGTTCCCTGTTGTAGGTGTATGGCTTCCTATTTTAATTTATCATTCCTTCGGAAATCCCCCAAGGTCGCTGCATCGTTCGCTATGGGTGTCAGCGCTCTATGGTATTGACAGACCGTATGATTGTTATGAGAGTTTTACTATGATCGCCATCGGATCAAAATTTACTTGACTTGTTTCCAGACTTTTAATTCTACGCTAACTTGGATTCATTGCTCCACGGCTGTATAATTATGATGCCGGCATGGGAATTGATCCCGGTTATGTTCTGTACTAACTTGCTATGTAGGTACAGTAACCTTATGCGCCCGAATCGTGATTTAGCTATGGGCGTCGAGGCAGTACCTGTGCGCCTTCTGTTAGCACTCCACTTGGTTGTTGCGTGACAGTTCGATTGGAGTTTAACCTTACATCTTCCAAACGCCGTGCCTTTATAATTGCGTCTCATTGTTTTGAGTCTCGGTTACCCTAACGTTCAGGCACCTAATTTGTTTATTTAACACCACTAGGTCAATTTAAATTTCAAATGCCTCTCTGTTTTGATATGAATCATAGGTTCTAACGCTGTCTTCTTAGAATTTGTTGAGGTTTTATTCATGGATTCTTTTCTCCTATCCAGATCGTATATATGGCATTCTTTTAAATCTTATGACAATTTATGTCGGCCTTTATTTCGGTTGTTTCATCTAAATGGATTTTTTTGTTTTGATTTGTGTTAGTTTATGTGGCTCTTACAATTCTAGGTACACGTCCTTATGTTGTATCGTTCCATTTATCAACACGTGTTTCTTTTTTTCTTTGTTTTGGTTACTCAAACAGGATATGTAATTTGGTTACATGTATGCCGATGACTTCAATAGTCCCTTATTAAGAGTTTGGTACAGTATCGAATGGAATCGATAGAGTTAGAATTGCTTACACAGTGGTAGGGTAATTACCCATGGAATGTTGATTTTAGTTATCACAGGTTTTACAAGTAAAATTTTAACTTATTATGCACCTATGGGGAGCGGTAACAGCCCATCTATTTTTACAACATTTCTTTTCCATACATCTATGAATATAAGTAAATAAAAGTTCTTGAATAGAAAATAGTATACATGTTCAAATCTTTGGTTATGATTAATGATTCCAGGACCAATAGAACTTTTAGAATGAAATTTATCTACGGATAATCCTTTTTAGAATATATACATAGTAGAATTACTATAATTTTTGCTCAAGTTATATGGTTATATTCAATTGTTACTAATCTTCTTCTTATTTTAAGTGGTCATCTTGTAATTATGATTCCTCTATAATATTCCTCTTTCATGCACCTAACATGCAATATCGCTATTACATATATAGGAAGAATTTCTACAACCCCATTTAATTATATGTAGTGGTTCAGTAACTTCCAGATGTAATACTATCCTTGGTTTTTTTTTTTTCAATTAACCAAAATGCATTATCTTTCACTTCTAGCAATTAGTATATATATATATACCAAGTAAACTCTATTACTGCTATATTGTTTCTGAGCAGATTCATAGCATAATTTATCACCACTTGTACATTCCATTTACATATAAAAAAAATTTATCATCTATAGTGTTCAAGTAACTTCAGATCTAGACCAACTTGGTTTTAGAGATTCTGGAGTTTCTACTCTATAGGTTTCTGGTCTACAACAAACAGATTCTGGAAGGTGCATCCTTAAGGACAAATCTGTTAAATGTAGCACCAAAATTTTGCAATTGTCATAAATAAAAATTGATATGTAGCCAATTCATACTATAATAAACCATAGTAATAAAAATTTCAGAACATACCACACAATCTGCAAATTGACCAACCTCCCAACCTTAGAGTCCTATTTGTCTCCCAGGACTCACCCCCGAGCAGAGATCACCTCCTAGAACAGATCAACCTCTGATCAGCCTAGGAGCAGCTTATTTAAGCTCAAAATTCCCCAAAGCATGTTTCTAATTCTGCGTCTAGAATAGCAGGATGCTTTCTTTCCTGTTTAGCCTAGGCTTCCCATCTTTGGGATTCTTTAAAGTTGTTTTAAGCTTTTTCCTCAGCTTTTCCAGCTTTATCCCACCTCTTCCCAACTACTCCTCTTCATTGGGGTAATTTAGATTCTCCTCAAATCTAAATAAATTTCTTTCAAGGAGTTTTAGAAAGATTTTTGGGGATTTTTTGCCTTATCCATCCTCATGGATTTGGCAAGTGATCTCAATTCTCTTTTTGGTCAAAATGCACAATCATTTTATTTATTTCCTCAAATAAAATATGCCAATACATTCACACCATAGTCATCCCTTGGGGTCCACCCCTTTAGGATTAAAGTTCAAATGTCTAACTTTAAAAAAATCAACACACAAATTGGGGGTGTTACATCGACGCAGACCATAGCAACCGAACCCTTGAAGTTTTCGACAGAGCAATAGGATTAAATACCTGTACAGGGGAAATGTTTAGTTTAGCCATGGACTTACTAAAAGTGGCAGCCAAGGAAAGGCGTCGGAGGGTCGATTAATCCACTTACCCATTCTGCACAAGAACGACAGAGAAGGAGTCAGTAAAAGAAACAAGGGAAAAATTTCCTGTATGGAGGGTTTGTACATTAACTGTAAACAAAAACAAAAAAAAAACTATTTTCGTGTGAGAATTACCTGATGAGGGGTTGAGACTAGTAGCATACCCTGTAGGAAAACAATCAAGAAATAATGTAAGGCATTGCCTGAATAACCAAGAATTGAAGAGAGGAACACGCAGAAGTTCAGCTAGAGCATTTTACTTGGGAAAGGGGCAACAAACGTTTACCTCGATATGAAGGAAACATTGACAGAAGACTGCCATAACCAGCAAGGTCTGTAGTGGTGTCCATGAAGAACTCTGCACATCAAACTTGTTGAGTTAGATAAAACCCTGAGACTGTAAACAGAGAGATAAGGTAAAAGACAGCCGAAAATGGTAACCAGAGAGCTTTGCGCTAAGTTGACTGCATACCTGCAATGGGTTTATCCTTTAAATATTTGCCAGAGCAGAGATTGCTAAGTCCGTCGCACAATCACAGGGATTCCGGGAGAAAAATCCTGAAGCTGTGAACTCCGAGCTGAACAAAGAGCTAATGTCGATGAGCACACCAACTACACTTGGAGCAAATGACAAAGGATAGACCGGCGGGAAACCAAAGACTGTCGAGCGAGGTTATCGCTGCCATCGAGACGAGGTAATGAATGTACCTGCCAGGTGGTACAATTACAGAATTTTCATGCGTATAGAAATTAAGGCCCGTTTAATTGAGGCGCGCCAAACCTGTAGTGAGTCATTCGAAGACCTGACTGTAAACCCATCTTGTGACTCATCAACCCTACACATGTTAATCAGACTTCATTCTTTTTAACTCTGAGACTGTGTTGGTTTGGCCTACGTGGTATGCCTCGTAGGTTACATGTGGCATTGGCACAACATAATAACACTCTTCTAGCAAACGTTAAAACTATATTTTTTTCCACAAAAGAAAACTTAGCCTTGTGTAAATTGCTGTAATAGTTTTCGTTCCGTAATTTTTTTTTATGTGTTAATTTTTATATATATGACAAGTGTTGAATATGTGTCATATATATATATATATATATATATATATATATATATATAAACTAGCATAATTTCAACAATGATATCACTATGGATTATTATCATGTTTTATTATAAAAAACATAAATATAAATAATATGTTATTATATTTATCATTCATAAAAATATTATGATGTTGATAATTATATTTATTTTATTTACTAGTTTTAAAACAATGTTTGTGAATAGAAAAATTTAGATTTTTTTTTTTTGTGTATATATTATTAAATCTAATAGCATGTTTTTATTATTATTACATATTATTAAATTATTTTATATTTAGTTTAATTTATAATTTTTTTATTATCATTTATAAGATATTATATTACGCTACAATATTTTTATCATATTAAGCTATATAATGTCACTTTAAATATACATCTACTTTAATTTTCATATTTGCAATTATATTTTATATATTTTGAATTTTGATAAAAACACATAATAATAAGTATTTAAATTTATTTTATAATAAATCATCATAATAATCCTTAGTTGTACCATTGTTAAATTATGTTAGTTTATTATTCTAATTATTATAATTGTTAATTAATATAGATATATACCTAATTTATTATATATATATAATTTTTATTAATATTTAAATTTATTTTATTATCTTTCATTTTTTTAATGTTATTTTATATGTTTTTATGATAATAAAAGTATTATTTAAATACGATTAAAAAAATTATTTTAATATTTTGAATTAAATGTTATGTTTTAAATCAATTAAAAATTACTCTATAGAAGGCTCTTTTTTATTTGGAGATGTAAAATCTATACTAATAAGGTCAATCACCTGAAAGTGAGAACTTGTATGACCCATAAAACTGTATATATGCATACAAGGACACAACAAACAAAGGGTGCACACAAGCCTACATGCATACAAGCACACAACAAAGAAATGGTGCACACAACCCTACACATACATACAAACATTATACACCTTAATTAACAAGGTGACATGTCGACACACATAACATTTATTATGAATCTTAGAATTAACATTATTTTATGCATTTGATTAAGATTGAGTAAAAATATTATTATGTTGACAATTTCATTTATTTTGTAATTTAATTTTATGTTACTAAAACTAACAAATATTTATTTTATTTGTTATTTTAAAACATTATCATTACAAAAATTTTAAAATTAATATTTTTCATTATATTATTTATTTTTTTAATTTTAGTAGGACCTTTCATTCATTCAAATTTAAAGGACCTTTCACCCATTCAAATTTAAAGAATCTTACGCCATAATAGACGTTTCATTCATTCAAATTTAAAGCATGTTACACCATAATAGACATTACGTGGCCTCAACGTGCCTAGTGAGAAACAAGGTTTGTTGGCCATCGAAGGGCATTATAAGCTATCCGGCATTATAAGCTATCCAAAATCTGAAGTTTTTGAGTCTATCAAATTCGGCCTTGTCAGCCTTAATGTCTAAAATCGAGTTCCCACTTACTAAAATACCTATAATAATGCTAACTGACAGAGAAACATCAAAATTTAACCATACTTAAAGAAAATTAAATTTACTATATAGTCCTCATCGAACTCAACCAGTGCAAGATCCTTTGCACTGGAACCTAGAATCTCAGAGTAGCGAGGAAACTACAGGTTCCTCTCAATTCGTCCCAAACGAACATTTTTTTTGTTGAATCTCAAAATTGGACAAGCTCGATGTCCTTCTCGATCTCCTAGAGTCCAATCAATTTTGAAATATTAATTTGAATACATGATATCTACTACCATGATATTCTTCATCAAAAAATAAAAATTAATGGTATGTTTATCGAGAAACTATGCCATGAGAGAGTGGCCTCGGTTGAGGACCAAAATTTCTTAATCCTCCTCTTGAGTCTCCTGCTTTTCTTGGTGGTTGAGGTCATCCTCCCCTTCTACCATTATTTTTCTCGCTTGTTTAGGAGGAATTGTGATATAGGCTTTTATTGCATCACTCATGCTTTGGGCATGTGATGCCTCGACCATATATAACAGTGTCAAATGAGCCACAAAATATGTAATAAGATAGAAACACGGGCAAGCAACCACCCACAACACTGCCAATGGGCCACCTCTCGCTATAATGGCACATAAATTTTTTAGTGACAAACAAAGTACATATAATGTTAGCACCATGGGTTTTATAATTGTATCTAAGTTGAACATCCAACCTCCTTTGGCGCTTTTCTTCCTTTACCAACACTATATGCTCAAACATTTCCCTGGGTGAGTATACACTAAAGTGGTTTGGGGTTCTTCAGAAAAACTTATTAATTAATTATCGACATCATAATATTTTTACTTATATAATTATCAATGATAAACATAATAACATATTATTTATATTTATACTTTTTTTAATAAAACATGATAATAATCCATACTGATACAATGGCTGAAATTATGCTAGTTTATTTTTATAATATATATATATATATATAATTTTTCAAATTCTAAATTCTAAATAATATTTAATAATTAAATTTAAATATTTTTATAATTATGTTAGTTTATTTTTATCATTAATTTAATTTTCAATTTATGTAATTATTATATTTTAAATTTCAAATAATGATAAATACTGTTTTATAAAATTTATATCTTTTTAATATAAAAAAAATATTATTAAAAAAAAATATTTTAATATTTCCAAATTAATGTTATGTTTTAAATAAACCAAAAATCTATATATAGAAAGCTCATCTTAGTTTTGATATGTAAAATCTTTATTAATAGGGTTAACTAAATGAAGGTGAGAGCTTATATGACCCCAAAAACCGTTCATCATTGGCATGGGACTAACCACATACACACACCCACACAATCCTGGCATTCAGGCATAATCACTCACATGCATACATGCACACAACAAATATGGGACCTACACAAACATACACATAGCCACAAACATTACACATAATGACTCACAAGGTGACATGTTCACACATATCACACTTATAATTAATTTTAGAATTAATACTATTTTATGCATGTGTTTAAGATTGAGTATAAATATTATGATGTTGATAATTAAAATTATTTTATACGTTAATTAGTATAAAATTAATAAGTATTTATATTTTTTATTATATTTAAAACCATTCATATTCTAAACAAAAATTTAGAATTAATATTTTTTCCTTATATTATTAAATTATAGTATTATGAAAAATAAAATTATAAATAAGTCAAATTAATGAAAATTTTTAATTAAAATTAATTGAGTTTATTTATTGTATTGATTTTAGTATTAAATAGTTAATTGATATGTGTTATTATAAATTGATGTTGTTATAAATATATTTTTTATATAAGTAAGTTTAATCTATTATAATGGCACATAATGTACATAGTCGTCTTCTCCTCCAGATTGCAAAACTAGCAAATGCTGGAGGGAAGCAAGTTCAGAAAATCCAAAATATAAGTCACCCGTGACCGGGAAACCGACTCAAAATTGCTTCCCATAAGCAAGAAACCAGCATACATTGTTCTAAACAAGAAACTAAAAATACAGAAAGAGCTAGCATGACTGAAACAAACAGCTTTTCCATAGCTACTTTGATGGTGAAGCCAAAAAACCAAAAAGAGTTAAGGAGGCCCATGAACCTACTAGTTGTCAAGTTGTTTGCCATCAGGTGGTGGAATTTCTTCCACGATAGGGCAGCTGTAGTCTTCATCCAGGGCATCCGCAACCTTGTTTTCATGATTTGGGGCTAAGTGTTCTGAAGAGGAGGGAGAGCTGGAATGTTTCCATTCTGAGTCCTCACTTGCAGAGCTGTCGCTGCTCGTCCCTGCACTACTAGACGTACTGAGGCTTGGCTTCACCGGAAGGGCGGTGGACTTTCTGGTAGCAGGGGGAGGCTGTACCGAGATAGTTGATTTCCGCCTACGCTTCCGGGAGCCAGAGCTAGCAGCATCAGAGGGCTCTTCCTAAAATACCACTATAATCGTTTTTGTGATGTGCGGCTTGTCCAAGGCGCTACTGAACTGAAAACTGGCCTTATTTCTTATTGATGGCGAATAAGCCCGATCGACTCTGCTACTACTACTGCCCCTTCGTACACCACCTCTACCATTGTGAGAACCACTGCTGATCCTTCCTTCACCACCTCTACCACCGCCCCCACATCTGCAGCGCATTCGTTACCTAAGGATCATGGTCTGCCTGTGGAATCCTGAGTGATAACCTGAATTGTCGGAGGACTGAGATGGCGAAAAGGAGAAGGCTGGGCGGGTAGGCAACAAGGTCTGGGCACAGAGTGGAGAGTGCTGAAAATGGTCATGTGGAGCAGTGATCTCTGCGTCACTGCAGGGTGAGGAATGGCCAGCGCGAATGTCGGTCTGGAGAACAATGTGGGAGCGAAGATGAAGCTGAGGAGCAGAGTGGGGGTGCCGAGGAGAATTAAAGGCAGTTGCAGCATAATAGAAGCCGGCAAGCATGAAAGCCATGGAAGCTGGCAATCACGCAGAGTAAATGCAGCTCGAGGGAGGAGAAGACATCATATCATCGCCTGCTATCGAATTTATGGGAGGATTACAATGATCAGGTGCTTGCAAGTGGCAATACCACATGTTGCTCTCCAACACCTCCACCGATGACCTGCTATTCAACACCTACATCGGGGAAATGTTGTTATAAATGTTATGTTATTGTTCTTTTTCTTATTAGCTTCATGATTTGCATGATACTTTATAACATGATAATGGTTGATTGAGTTGTAACTTGTGGGATAATATTATTTATTTTTTACTGTTATTGTAGTAAGTATATTATTTTCCAATTTAAAATTATCAAAGTTTAGATAGAAAAAAGATAAATAATAACAATAACAATAATAATAAATTAATTAAAATATCAATAAAAGAAAAATAAAACAATAAAAACAACAACAACAACAACAACAACAATAATAATAATAATAATTTAACAAATATTTAAACTAATATATTTATAAGTTATTATTTAAACTAATATATCTATAAATCAATATTCAAAATAATATATTAATACGTAGAAATAATGATAGTATATTTATAATCATATAAATTAAAATTAAAAAAATATATTCTCACATATCACACTAATATATTTACATGAAAAAAAAATATATACAATAGTAATAAAGAAAGATTCCTACAAATACACATACAAAGAAGACATACAAATGTAGAAAAGAATAGATTCATACACACATGGAGAATACATTTTTACACATACAAAAAATACAAGTTAACAAGACACAGGTAGGAATGTAGCCAAGAATAGATTCATACACATGAAGAATATATTCATACACATACAAAGATTAAAAATAAAGAAGACACATTGGAATGTAGATTCATACACACATGAAGAAGACATTCATACACATACATAGAACACAAGGAAATAAGACACATTACCAAAGAATATATTCATATACACACAAAGAAGGTATTCATACACATACATAAAATACAAGTAAAAA
The DNA here is from genome assembly GCA_034641835.2 of Pinus albicaulis. Classification (NCBI taxonomy): domain Eukaryota; kingdom Viridiplantae; phylum Streptophyta; class Pinopsida; order Pinales; family Pinaceae; genus Pinus; species Pinus albicaulis. Next base: position 1,014,177,045 of record CM076577.1, on the reverse strand, counting down.
AGTCACTTACGAAGGTAGGAAAGAATAGATTCATACACACACAATGAATACATGTATTCATACACATGAAGAATATATTCATACACATACAAAGATTACAAATAAAGAAGACATGTTGGAATGTAGATTCATACACACATGAAGAAGACATTCATACACATACATAGAATACAAGGAAATAATACACATTACCAAATAATATATTCATATACACATGAAGAAGGCATTCATACACATACAAAAAATACAAGTAAATAAGTCACATACAAAGGTAGCAAAGAGTAGATTCATACCCACACAATGAATACATGTAAACAAGACACATCAAATGCAAAAATTAATTGATTCATATACATATAAAGCTCATACAAGTAAATAATTTTCATACAAATACGAAAACTAATACATTCATACACATACAAGTAAAGAATATCCATACAAAAGAATACTGAAAAGATACACACACAAAGCAAATAAGGAAGGAATACTGAAAAAAAATTCAAGATAATACAACCAACATTTAAAAATAATTAAATGTATATACATAGAAACACTAAAACCACTACTCAAGGCATACCCAAGAAATACACACATATACATACAAATAAAGAATGAAAGAATATTGAAAATCAAATAGTCAAAATCATGCAAAGTCAGACATTCATCAACATAGAAGGGTAAACAATTCAAACAAGTACATACAAAGTAAAATAATTCTCATAAAAATACAACAAATAATACATTCATACACATACAAGTAAATAATATCCATATGAAAGAATACTCAAAAGATACACACACAAAGCAACTAAAGAAGGAATACTGAAAAACATCCAAGATAATACAACCAACTCTTAAAAATAATTAAATGTATATACATAGAAACACTAAAACCGCTACTCTAACATTCAAGGCATACTCAAGAAATACACACATATACATACAAATAAACAATGAAAGAATAATCAAAAGCATGCAAAATGAGACATTCATCAACATAGAAGAGTAAACAATTCAAACAAGTACATACAAATAATGCAAAAAATCTCAATAATACATTCACACACAACATATATAGAAGTATACATCTCGTTCATTGATAAATTCAAAAATAAAAAACACAACAAATATATTCTAACTATGACAATGCAACTAATAAAGACACTATTTCAATTCTCAAAACAATGCATTCATATACATACAAAATAAAAAATCCAAAACATACATTATAACAAAATACTTTCATAAATTTATATATGTAAGCAAGCACTCAAGAATATATATATTTATTGTATATAAATAATAAAACCAATACATAAAAATTTAGATATAATAAATTCATACAAATAAATAATAAAAATATTTAAATATTTGCAAACACTCTAAAAATATATATTAGTATTTTATTTAAATTTATAAAAATATCAATAAAAATATTGAAATATACTTATTTATTTATATATATATGAAAAGAAGGAAAAATATAGTATACTTCAAATATCATAATAACATAGTTATAATAAAAATATATAAATAAATAAAATCAAAATCTTATTTAAAAAAAAAAAATTAAAATATAAATAAATTTAGGTTATAATTGTTATATAATTTATGTAAATAAGATTCATTTTGTCATTTTTGTGCAATGTATTGGGAAGATGTTTAAAACATTGTAAAAATTTTAAATGATTTAAGTGAATAAGAGAGACTTTTCCATTTATGTGTATATAGGGAAGATGTTTAAAACATTGTAAAAAATTTAAATGATTTAAGTGAATAAGAGTGACTTTGCCATTTGTGTGTATATGGGGAAGATGTTTAAAACATTGAAAAATGTTAAATGATTTATGTGAATAAAAGTAATTTTGTGATTTGTGTGTATATTGGGAAGATGTTTAAAACATGTTTATAAATTATTATTATAATAACATGGTATATTTATGTTTTTGCATATTGGAGTTACTATAAAAACTAAAGGTCATGAAAACTATGAACAGAAGGAACACAACTAAGACTCACTCAAGAACAACTTCGGCATTGATAAATTTTCTGCAACATAAAACACTGAAATGATATTGTTAGAATACAAATCCTTCCTAATAACTTGTAACATAATTAAATTTATTATTAAAAAAAAAATTCTATTTTGTATATTATATATAAAGATCAAGAAAAAAACATTAATACAATATTATTAAATAAAGCTATCAAAATATAATATAATTAACAAATTTAATATAATAACAATAAAATTTAACATATTGAAAATAAATAATTAAAAAAACACATTTGGTAACTTTTAACTTCTATAACAATAGCATGCTTTTATTAATAAAATTGAATAAATAAAATTCCAAATCTACCGGATTCTAACTCTAGGGTGGGGTAAGGTATGGATATTCACTACCTAATACTCTGTTTGGGCTCGAAGGAAATATTATGTCTTCTTGGTCAGAAAATGGCACAACAAGCATAAGAATGAAAAATTTTATCCTTATTTTTCAAATTAAAATATAAAATAAAATAATGAATAACCATTAACACATATTTTCATAAATATAAATATATTTTTAAGTAAAAATAAATGTTACAGTGTAAATTTAATAGAAAAGATAAAGGTTGATATATAATTAATAAAACTTCTTAATGTAATTAATAAACAAGAGAGAGGAAAAAAAATCTTTTGATTACCTGAAACTTGTTTTAGGAGATCGTTGTCAAAGTTGTATCATTGTTTGATCTCATCATCATGACATTCCCATTGTCCACTATTGCATATGTTTTGTGTTCATCTCATAACTACTTATGACCTTCTCTTCACTACTAACCACGCCTTTCAACATTTATCCTATACAATTTCCAATAAACTCACATTCAAAACTACTAATTGGCATAGCTCATAGATTGAACTTATCAAAACCGAATTAGTATTGCCTTCTACTAAACATCACACTAAACTTGTACATGTACTTGTCCCATGTTATGCATGTAAATAGAAAGACTCTGCATAAACTGACTAATTGTTGGCAATTGCACATTATCGTCCACAAGGCAACAAAAATTGAGCTCCTATGTTCAATTTCCTTCCACTAAGCATCACAGTGGGAATCCGTTATAACCCATAGCAAAATTAGGGTCAAGGTAGGTGTAAAATTGAATTTATTACATAATACAAATAAAACAATCTGGTGAATGCTAATGGAATTGTGTACATAATATAAATAAATCAATCCCGTGAATGTAGCTATGTAGATATGCATGCTATGTAGCAAACATTTATTTCCATATAAGTCCTACGCGGAATTTCCGGGGTTTCTTCTTGCTGTCACTTCTAAATTGCACAATTATCAACAGAGAGGGCTCAGTCTGTCACAAATCTGTATATCCCACTCTGTAGGGTTTTGCAGTGTAAGGCTTTGAGCGGTGCCTCCCAACTCAATGAACCACCTTCTCAATCTCCTGCTAAATATACTCACCCATTATATGCTACTCAAGGAGAAGCTAATGGTAGTTTTACGTAAATGAGTGGTTCCATGACTGGTGCTAGTACTATTTAAGCAACTCCAGATTCATCTGGTTATGGAACTATTATGGATATAGGACAATTGGAGGCATGAAATGACAAAAGGAAGAGCCGAATTGGGGTTTGGAGAGACAACTGGGTCAATATCCAAAAATATTTATGGCTACATGACTTGTTACATGGAAAACCACCCAACACCTCACATGTCAACATCCTCAACGCAGATGTGAACACAGACCGACATAGATGACTAAACCTGTTTCAATTTGCGTAACCATTCTACAATGAACATGTTCTGTAAATATATCATAGAGATATTCGTAAAGTGCAACAAGAAACAAGAAACAGGGGAGAACAAGGACATTCACAAAGAATACTAACCTAATCTTTTTGTTGCTATTGAAACTGTAGAAACTGGTGGTTGCAAAGCCCTCGAAACTTCTCATTCTCTTCTGCAAAAGCATTGGAAACGATGCTCAAGCTACTCTGCTCCAAAAGCATTGGAAACCTTGCCCTAGCTCTTCTGCTCCAAAAGAATTGGACACTATGCTCCAGCTCGTGTATAGAAAATCCCAACCCATCAGAAAAGGAAACATAAAAGAGGTTGAGGAATGAATTTAAAAAATAATTCAAGAAAATACTGCCATGAGTACAAAGTCACACCAACTCACTCTGAAAGCATAATTTTTTCATTAGTTGGACCTTCAACCACCAGTGCATATTGAATCTCCTGAGCCCGGGCTTTCTCTCTCAATTACCACAAATGCACAGACACACAAACCAAACATTTGCACACGACACATTGCACATTACATTTATACATTTGAACATAAATCCATAAGGGGAGTGGACCCCAATGGATAATTACTATGTGGATATGGTTAACTAATTATTTATGAAAAATAAATAAAATATTATGTATGCACTATGACCAGATGAGAAAGTGAGATCACATGCCTAATCCATGAGGTGATGGAAAAGGAAAAAGACTTTCCCCAAAATCTTTCAAAAATCCTTGAAATAAATTATTTCTAATTTAGATTTTTGAGGAAAAAATCTAAATTTCCCCAATGAAGAGGAGTAGTTGGGAAGAGGTGAGAAAAAGCTGGAAAAGCTGAGGAAAAGCTTAAAGCATCTTTAAAGAGTCCCAAAATGGGAAGCCTAGGCTAAATAGGAATAAAGCATCCTGAAATTCTGGATGCAGAATTGGAAATAGGCTTTGGGGAAAGCATAGCTTAAATAAGCTGCTCCAGAACAGATTGAGGTTAGTCTGTTCTTGGAGGATCTCAGCTCGGGGGTGAGTTCTGGAGATAAACGAACTCTAAGGTTGGGAGGACTGGTCATAGTAGAGGTATGCATGCATAATTTTGGAGATTTCTGTAAGTTTGTATTAAATATATCCCTGTTTTATGAATTGTGATGTTATGGTTCATTATGCAATTTATGAATTGTGATGTTATGGTTCATTATGCAATTTATGAATTGTTATGTTATGGTTCATTATGAAAATTTTAGATTGATTATTTGTTCAGTAACTCATGTAATTGTAAACCAAAGCTATTGATAGCAGAGACAAATGGTTGGAGTATGGGGATGAGTACCTTGTAGTAATGGAGTTAGAGATGGTAGATCCTTTGAACAGCTAATCTCATGATTATGTATAGGTGTAGCTTGCTGTCTTTCAAAGGAACATTAACTTACTGTGTGTATAGACAGAAAATGTTAACAAGCCAGTACCCATGAACAGCAAGTACCAAACAAATAAACCTATCATAACAATATTGATGGCACAAAATGATCTGTAACCAATCATAGAAGGTAGGAACCAATAACCCTGTGATAGCAGTATGGGGTTCAGTATGTCAGTTGTGTTACAATGGAAAGAATTGTAAAACTAAGAATTTCAATTATTCTAGTAAATGTAAGTGGAAACATATGAAAGCAGAAGCTGAAGACTTTTTGATTTAAGCAAAGAGAATCTGTGTCCTAGTTTTCCCATAGAATAGTTGAATCTGCACCAGAATGTCAACCAGGTTGAATATAGTAATAGTCAAATAAAGGGAAATCCTACTTGGACATCCATGGTGTGAACAAAGTTTGTGTGAGGGAAGATTGTAAGCGTCTGTAAGAATACAATGAACAGAGCCTCTGGTTACCATCCATATAAACTGCTGGGAAAGTAGTTTGGAACAATGGAGGTTAACTGAGTTTTGATAGAGGTATGCGAGGAGGCCTACATCGATACCTCGATGCTGCCTCTTTAAAATGATGAAAATTTTATAAGGCCTGCAAACTGGGCAGTTTGAGGAAAGGCGTAGTGATCATCTAGAGTTGGAAAAAACTCTGAACAGAAGAACCTGAGAAATACAAAGTAATATATATATAAATATATAATTCTTCTAGATGGACTGAGAAGAGGGGAGGTCAAGAAAAAAAAAAAAAAAAAAAATTCTCATGGAAATACTTATATTCCATGGATGTCTATAAATACTGCAAATAATTTAAAACCCGAGTAATAGTCTGAATCTGTAAGTGATTTAGTCTAAAAACCATTAATGTATTCTGGCGCTTAAAGTGGAGAATACTTGAGTTATGTTATATGGGTAGAAAGCTGGGTCTGGGAGACGTGACAAATGGTATCGGAGCCTAAGTTCAAAAATTGGGCAAGATATGTGCTCACAAAGAACTAGTAAACTGTTATAAATTTTATGAAAAAAAAAAATCTGTAAGTTACAATGACATATTTAGCCATTGTTTTACTATCATCGTTATGTAAAAGAAAGTTCAGGGTTCATACAGTTAAGATATTGAAACCCTCTTACTACAGAAAAAAAAAAGATCAATGCTGAAGTTAATGGAGGGGAAAAGGGGACTACCATGAACATGCAGAATTTAATCCCATATGTCGAGCAAAGACTACAAGTAGTATAGAGAGATGAGAGTAAAGGGTGTTCTGTGGGAGGTTGGTCATTTTGCAGATTTTGATATGTTCTGCAATTCTTATTATCTTGTCTTATTATAGTATGAATTGGCTACATATAAAATCGAATTTTAATGAAATGGGAAAATTGGGTCTACATTTAGAAAAATCTATCCTCAGGCATCCACCTTCCAGATTTTGTAGACCAGAATTTCCATAGAGTAGAAACTTCAGAATCTCTAAACCAAGGTTGGTTTAAATCTGAAGTTACTTAGCCCTACGGATGATTAATTATTGTTTTTTTCTCTGTAGACAAAAATGTGAGAGTATATGTTTATGTGTAGGCTAGAAAAACATTATAGCAGTGCTAAAGTTACATGGTATATATACAAACAGGTGAAAGTAGGATATTAGAATACGATATTCGAAATTTTATAGAAGAAGAGTACTTCTACTCTCTCTGACTGTTATAACAGTATAAATGTGTATATTACATTTCGAAATATAACCTAATTCTTTGAAGACAAGTACCATAGTAACAGATTAAATTTATGATTAAATTCTGCTAGTCCATCGCTATAGGATACATATAAGTGTACATTGAGAGAAAAAAATGATAGAAATTAATAGATATCCTTATTAAAAAAAAAAAAAGGGAAACCTGCACTGTAAAAGTGTTACATCATTCATAGCCAATATAAGGTGTATTGTGGATTTGATTTACCTCTAAACCCTAAAGGAACATCAGGGTTATGGATTGAAATTATGCTTAATAAACCTTTCAATTAAAGATATGCTTATTGAATATTAAGGCTATCGAGTGAATGTATAGACATATTTCAAAAAAAATATATATATATATATATATATATATATATATATATATATATATAGACACCCATGTTAATAAGAAACAAAATCTACGGCAGTAGATCGTTCTAAACCTTACTACCCACGGGGCACCTATACAAAGAAACATATATGCCAAGGTGGATCGAGATGCAAATACAAATATAGCCCATCTATGTTAAAAGAACAAACTATGAATACGAATTGCATATATCTGAACCATTTATATTGCAAGCGAAATATAAACAACAGAAAGGATTAATATACCATTGCATGGATGCTGTCAAACAGTCCTCGGATCGCGACAGCGTTGGGCACAAGATGAAAACAAACATAGGAAACCCGACGAAAATCGGTAAGCTGAACGCTAGAAAGGTACATATATATGAATCCCACGGTGGGTAAGTGGAACCTTTTTGTATGAGAGTTTATTCAAAGACTCAAGATAGATCTAGAAAGACCTAAGGTTTAAAATCTAAAGGCACCAAATCCCCACAAAAAATGGAAATATTAACTTGTTTCATACTTATGCAAAATGATGAAGTCCTATGTTCAAATGTCAGATGGAAAAATTGGTTAACAGATCTGAAATGTATATGACACCCTAGAAGAAAATCAAAGGGGTTAGATTTTAAATATTGACATAGTCTATTCCTAAAAGAAGTCCAAATTTATACAAATGCTATATCACTCATAGTGTGTACACGGCGTATTAAAAAAATTTAATATCTACTTTTATATCGGGCGCAAGGGCAATGGAACATTTATATACATCCAAACTATTTACAAAGGCCGTGAGCCTTAGTCCTAACATTATATGTTCAATTACCTTCTATATAAGCTATCAAAAACCAAATGCGCGCTGATACATAGAAATCGTGGCAATAATTATACACCATTATAAACAAAGAAAGCGCGAGAGTATAACTTTATATCATAACCAAGCATTGATGCGTTTTGGAAAAAGACTTCCAAAACGACTTTAATCGATAATAGAAAAAAGCGCTTGATGGGAAAAAGGACTGAGACCAGTTCATAAGGGCATATAAACAAATTCGTGAGATGGGTTCTGTCTGAGAACAGGAGAATAACAGGGATCGCAGTGCGATTACCCAACGGGGTTCAAACACAAGCTGAATCAAGGCGCTGAGCATGGAAAGACCTGAAAAACAAAAATGTTAGGGGGTCGGCAGATAGACCGATAGTGAGTTGTGTCCAGGTTGATGAACTCTGGAAACGACTCTCCGTGACCTGCAACCAGAGAAACCATGCTAGTAAATCAACTCGTTATACAAACAAAGACCAGGAGAGGTCTGAAGTCTAACGAGTGCGACCTAGGAAAACCTCGTCTCCTGAAACCTCTGCAAGAACAACCTGAAAACGAATGGGGGAAGACATTTACTGAGTCAACCGAAGGAATGCAAGTAAAAAGCATTGATAGAGTTAGGGTTAGATAAAAACGATAACTCTGGAGGCGGAGTTTCTCTGACACGCAGAAGAATTACACAGGCACGCGGTTGAGTTATCTCTGCGCAACGCATCGGAGACGAAACGTGCTATAGGAAAAGAGACTAAGGACACAAGAGCCCCCGCAAGACAAGAAATATACCCAACAGATCGGTAGAAAAAAAAAAAACCCTAATTCCCGTTGCCTAGGAAGTGAGAAAATCTCAGGATCGATCTGACAAAAAAATCAGTTGCGTTGATCTACTGGTATGATATAGTCTACATGTCTGCAAGGATCGGCCTTCTGGTACTCTCCAGCTGTGTGCGACGGCAAGAATTCATACCGGGGGTGAGCTAACCCTGGTATGCAAACGGCTCCAATGCGTGAACTGACGCGCTCCGTGCTAGGCCAGCAGAGAGTAGCGAGCAGAAACGTGCCACGTAGTGTGCATATAAAAACACAGGTACATGTTCGCCGGCCTCCAACACTTGACCCTCCTGCCCAAGGAACTGGCCCTGCAACCAAAATGAAACAACCATCAGACAGCATAATAAACGCATGTTAAATCATAACCAGCCTACGCTTCTGTTCTTGTCAGAAGCCAGTATGCGTAGGCATGTCTTGTGTATAAACAATTCGGATTTTATAGCACCGGTTCCAAGCAACATAACGCAAATCCGATTTAAGAGGTGAGTAACATTAACCCGCACTTGGTGACGGCGTCACAGGCGGTATCCTTCATACCAGTGAAAACTGAGCAGAGCAAGCGGTATCAATCCGCAGTAGAGGGATGGCGGTAAAATTTAAAACCACTCCACCAAAATTGATGAGTTGGACGAGTGGGAAAATCGAACCCCAGTCATACCAGGGACCAGGCGCATCTACGAAGTAGGATGCAGTTCAAATTCGCGGCTTGTAGGTTAAAGGACCGCCGCCGTGAGCTCCACGGCAACATAGTCGCGCCGACGTGGTAATCCGCGTTGAGTGCCAACGTGTTATACTAAAAATCAATAATCGATATGGTGTAGATATATGTAGCACTTAGTTATGCGGATGACAAACCCTCAACCGCCAAATGAGTATGCAACGTGGTATACCTGTGCATACATCATTAGGTTGCAAACCGGCGAATGATAACCCTGCAAAACCATAATGAGGCATTTCAATACCGTGTAAAATAAAATGTCACGTTCACTACATGATTCACCAAAAAAAAAAACCGGACTAATATATGCCGTAGGTACGAGTATAGATGCGCAATATAGGTATACGTGCTTTGAGTTAACTATTACAAATGATTTGCTATATACGCAAGGTTTGTTATATACATAAAAAGATTTGTCATATAATATAAAAAGATTTGTTATACATACATATACCACAAGATTTGTTATACATATATATATATATATGCAAGAGTGGTTATACAAAGAGTTTTGGACTCATATCTATATAGTATATATACTATAACGTGCATATACATATGCTCTTAAAAAGGATATTGCCAAAGGATATACATGACGTTCACTTAGTTATAATCAATGGTATAGGTCATCTATAGATGTAGATGTCTTGTAAATATATATGGTGTCAATGTATGGGTAATATACAATTATAGGGTGGCGCTTTTAAAAAGACTTCGGACTTATATGCATAGGGATATATATATGCATAGGACTTATATGAATATATATATAAATATAGGGATATATATATATATATTCATATGTTAATTGAATTAATATTTCCAAGGCTATATATATATATATATATAGATATATATATATATATATATATATATATATATATGCCTATGATCATTAAAGGGATATGGCTCAAGGCGAAATCTGATTACCTACTTCTGCAGATTCAATGAACTTATAAAAGTAGGTGGGTCCGGTTAATACGAATGATATATATATATAACCATATATGCAATATGGAAAATATATATATATAATAATAATCATTATCATCAGAAATGATAGAATTAAATGAAAGAAATTGCATGTGGAGCATAAGTTAAATCTACAATTAACATTATAAATATAGGTGATTTTGTTATAATGTTAACTTTGTTGAGGTTACTAGAAAAGTGGAATGACATATTTTACCCTATGGCTGAATTATTATTACTCTAATTAGGGTGAAAGTAGTAACAAACCCTACTGATGCATGAAAAAATAACGAAGTGGTTAAATGAGTAAGTGGAAGATGTATCCTATAAATAAGGCATGTATACTGCTATAAAAAGAAAAGAAGATTGAAGTACAAGTTTTAATTACAGTTAAATGGTTGATTTAGTAATGGTGGAACCATTACATTGAGTTAGGCATGAATGAATGAAGGGATAACTTAAAATTTTCCTGATGATTTACTTAAGGAAGAATATTCTTGTAATAGTGGAAGAATTATTTCTTAATTATTTTAATTATAATAATTTATATTCTTCCATGGAAATAAATTATATTCTCAAGTTGGTATATTTTATAAGTTTAGAGATAATGAGTAATAGAATTGGAAAAAAAATATAGAGAAGTGATATTTCTCTCATAAGGAAAAAAAACAAATATAGATTTAAAAATAAAAGCATGAGAGATTTATGGGTTGCTTTTGTTAGAAAAAAATTAGAATGCTTTTATGCATTAGAAAAGAAGGAATTTTTTTTATGATTCAGGAAAAAGTTGGAATACTTTTATGATTAATAAAATCTATTCCATTTTAATTAATTCTATTTTATTATATAATCCTATGAGAAAAATAGAAGAGGGGAAACTAGCAAAGCATGAACATACAATTAAAAGTAAATGCATAAATTCTGGTGAGTTTTTGAAAAAGGGGAAACTGTGTCAAATTTATTTTTGACATTATCAAGTATTAATACTTGTGAATGTGATGAATTATAGAAATTTCATTTATCACTAGAAAAGGAAACATGTATTCACACTATAAAATTTTGATTGGTGTAAATTTTATTAAAATTAATTTTCTTGAGTCTTAAAATTAAAGACAGGGAAATAATGTGAAATCATACAGCTACAAACCGAGAGGAAAGAAGATGAGTTGTATTTGGACTTGGGTGTGGGGGAAACCCTTGAGATCCAAATTTCTTCATGTAAGTTTTGAACTAGTGAATAAAATTCATAAAAGAGGCTAGAAGAATTCAATTATAGACATTATTAACGAGTCTGGTTATTACTAATTAAATTGATTGGTTAACAAAAAGAAAGAATGAAAAGATACTAGAAGTACAGCTATAAAATGAGAAAGGGTAAGCATAACCATGCATATGATACAATTGATTTCTCTCATTTATGAGTACTAATGAAAAAGTTGAAAAATTGTTTAGCCAAGTGTGTAACAGGAAATTGGGCACTCTGGAAACAAAGAGGAAAAAGGTGAAGATAAATCACCTAGAAAATCCAGAAAAAGCTGAACTGGACCAAGTTGAGTGAGGAAAGAATCTCACTGAAAAAAACAAGAAAGGATAAGTAGTGTACTAAAAGTGCACTAAACTATTATGAACCTGAACGGTTTGATTAATAACTGAATTTCTTAAGTTATTGAAATGCAGAATGCTGTTGTGAATTATCAATTATATGTACCTGATATTACTTACATTGGTATGAATTGTGGACAGAGAAACCAGAATAAAAGATCTTCCAGACAGACTTCTTGCAAAGAAGTACGAAGAAAATCAACTGCATAAGGCATCAGTAAATAGAGTGGAAGCAGGAGAGTACTCTGCTGGAAACTAATCAAGGACGAAGAAGAAATTCTTGTCAAAGTTGAAAAATCAACGTTTAAGTGTAACACCGAGGAAGGTGTTGAAAAGGGGGAAAACTAATGGCTTATAAATTAGCCCTACCATTGCTTATTAAATTTCCTGATATGTTTCATGTCTCCTTGTTGAAGAATTTTTTTTTTTAAAATTTTGGTGCATGATGCTTCTCACATGATTGATTGGAATGTGGTCCAGGTGGAACCAGAAGAAGAATTTCGTTCCAGAGTCGCTTCAAAGATGAAAGCGGGAAGAAATGGAATTTCGAAATCAAACAGTAGCTAGAGTAAGATGCAGTGGAGCACTTTACTGCTGAAAAGCTACATGGAACAGAGAAGCTAAGATGATGGAACAACATTCATAATAAAGTTCAAAATGAACTAAGTCGATAGTTGTCAACACCGAGGACGGTGTTTATTTTCAGAGGGGGAATATGTAACACCCCCAAGTTCTATGCTTTTCAAATGAGACATTTGAACATAAATCCATAAGGGGAGTGGACCCCAATGGATAATTACTATGTGGATATGGTTAACTAATTATTTATGAAAAATAAATAAAATATTATGTATGCCCTATGACCAGATGAGAAAGTGAGATCACATGCCTAATCCATGAGGTGATGGAAAAGGAAAAAGACTTTCCCCAAATCTTTCAAAAATCCTTGAAAGAAATTATTTGTAATTTAGATTTTTGAGGAAAAATCTAAATTTCCCCAATGAAGAGGAGTAGTTGGGAAGAGGTGAGAAAAAAACTGGAAAAGCTGAGGAAAAGCTTAAAGCCGCTTTAAAGAGTCCCAAAATGGGAAGCCTAGGCTAAATAGGAATAAAGCATCCTAAAATTCTGGACGCAGAATTGGAAACAGGCTTTGGGGAAAACACAGCTTAAATAAGTTGCTCCAGAACAGATTGAGGTTAGTCTGTTCTTGGAGGATCTCTGCTCGGGGGTGAATCCTGGGAGATAAAGAGGATTCTAAGGTTGGGAGGACTGGTCATAGTAGAGGAAGGCATGCCTAATGTTGGAGATTTCTGTAAGTCTGTATTAAATATATCCCTGTTTTATGAATTGTGATGTTATGGTTCCTTTATGAAAATTATGAATTGTTATGATATGGTTCATTATGCAAATTATAAATTGTTATGGTATGGTTCATTATGAAAATTTTAGATTGATTAATTGTTCAGTAACTCATGTGATTGTAAACCAAAGCTATTGATAACCGAGACCAATGGTTGAAGTATGGAGATGAGTACCTTGTAGTAATGGAGGTAGAGATGGTAGATCCTTTGAACAGCTAATCTCATGATTATGTATAGGTGTAGCTTGCTGTCTTTCAAAGGAACATTAACTTACTGTGTGTATAGACAGAAAATGTTAACAAGCCAGTACCCATGAACAGCAAGTACCAAACAAATAAACCTATCATAACAATATTGATGGCACAAAATGATCTGTAACCAATCATAGAAGGTAGGAACCAATAACCCTGTGATAGCAGTATGGGGTTCAGTATGTCAGTTGTGTTACAATGGAAGGAATTGTAAAACTAAGAATTTCAATTATTCTAGTAAATGTAAGTGGAAACATATGAAAGCAGAAGCTGAAGACTTTTTGATTTAAGCAAAGAGAATCTGTGTCCTAGTTTTCCCATAGAATAGTTGAATCTGCACTAGAATGTCAACCAGGTTGAATATAGTAACAGTCAAATAAAGGGAAATCCTACTTGGACATCCATGGTGTGAACAAAGTTTGTGTGAGGGAAGATTGTAAGCGTCTGTAAGAATACAATGAACAGAGCCTCTGGTTACCATCCATATAAACTGCTGGGAAAGTAGTTGGAACAATGTAGGTTAACTGAGTTTTGATAGAGGTATGTGAGGAGGCCTACATCGATACCTCGATGCTGCCTCTTTAAAATGATGAAAATTTTATAAGGCCTGCAAACTGGGCAGTTTGAGGAAAGGCCTAGTGATCATCTAGAGTTGGACAAAACTCTGAACAGAAGAACCTGAGAAATACAAAGTAATATATATATAAATATATAAGTCTTCTAGATGAACTGAGAAGAGGGGAGGTCAAGAAAAAAAAAAAAAAAAAAAAAAAAAAATTTCTCATGGAAATACTTATATTCCATGGCTGTCTATAAATACTGCAAAGAATTTAAAACCTGAGTAATAGTCTGAATCTGTAAGTGATTTAGTCTAAAAACCATTAATGTATTCTGGCGCTTAAAGCGGAGAATAACTGAGTTATGTTATATGGGTAGAAAGCTGGGTCTGGGAGACGTGACATTAATATTATAAACCAAAGGAATTGGTGAACCCAAGGGACAACCATTACCCAACAAATTATAAACCAAAAGGAATTGGTGAACCCAAGGGAATTGATTTAAACATTGAGACAATGGTTGTCCCAATGCGACGTCGGACCAACTATGACCATGGCCGGCCATGGGTGATTCTCATATTGAGACAATGTTTCTCATAATATGTTATTTGATCATGCATGACATTGATCGATTATTCATATTATAAACCAAAAAAACTAATAAACCCAAGGGTTTAATATTATAAACCAAAGCAAGTGGTGAACCCAAGGGAAAATCATTACCCAAAGAATTATAAACCAAAGGAATTGGTGAACCCAATGGAATTGATTTAAACATTGAGACAATTGTTGTCGCAATGCGACATTGGGCCAAGTATGACCATGGTTGGCCAAGGGTGATTTTCATATTGATACAATGTTTGTCAGAATCTGACATTTCATCATGGATGACATTGATCGACTACTCATATTATAAACCAAAAAAACTAATAAACCCAAGGGTTTAATATTATAAACCAAAGGAATTGGTGAACCCAAGGGACAACCATTACCCAACAAATTATAAACCAAAAGGAATTTGTGAACCCAAGGGAATTGATTTAAACATTGAGACAATTGTTGTCACAATGCGACGTTGGACCAACTATGACCATGATTGGCCATGGGTGATTTTCATATTGAGACAATGTTTCTCATAATGTGTCATTTGATCATGGATGACATTGATCGATTATTCATATTATAAACCAAAAAAACTAATAAACCCAATGGTTTAATATTATAAACCAAAGCAAGTGGTGAACCCAAGGGAAAATCATTACCCAAAAAATTATAAACCAAAGGAATTGGTGAACCCAATGGAATTGATTTAAACATTGAGACAATTGTTGTCGCAATGCGACATTGGTCCAAGTATGACCATGGTTGGCCAAGGGTGATTTTCATATTGATACAATGTTTGTCAGAATGTGACATTTCATCATGGATGACATTGATCGACTACTCATATTATAAACCAAAAAAAATAATAAACCCAAGGGTTTAATATTATAAACCAAAGGAATTGGTCAACCCAAGGGACAACCATTACCTAACAAATTATAAACCAAAAGGAATTGGTGAACCCAAGGGAATTGCTTTAAAAATTGACACAATGGTTGTCACAATGCGACGCTGGACCAACTATGACCATGGTTGGCCATGAGGGATTTTCATATCGAGACAATGTTTCTCATAACATTTCATTTGATCATGGATGACATTGATCGATTATTCATATTATAAACCAAAAGAACTAATAAACCCAGGGGTTTAATATTATAAACCAAACCAAGTGGTGAACCCAAGGGAAAATCATTACCCAAAAAATTATAAACCAAAGGAATTGGTGAACCCAATGGAATTGATTTAAACATTGAGACAATTGTTGTCGCAACGCGACATTGGGCCAAGTATGACCATGGTTGGCCAAGGGTGATTTTCATATTGATAAAATGTCCGCTTTGTATCGTGACATTTGATCATGGATGACATTGATCAATTATTCATATTATAAACTAAAAAAACTAATAAACCCAAGGGTTTAATATTACAAACCAAAGGAATTGGTGAACCCAAGGGACAACCATTACCCAACAAATTATAAACCAAAAGGAATTGGTGAACCCAAGGGAATTGATTTAAACATTGAGACAATGGTTGTCACAATGCGACGTTGAACCAACTATGACCATGGTTGGCCAAGGGTGATTTTCATAAGGAGACAATGTTTCTCATAACGTGTCATTTGATCATGGATGACATTGATCGATTATTCATATTATAAACCAAAAAAACTAATAAACCCAAGGGTTTAATATTATAAACCAAACCAAGTGGTGAACCCAAGGGAAAATCATCACCCAATAAATTATAAACCAAAGGAATTGGTGAATCCAATGGAATTGATTTAAACATTGAGACAATTGTTGTCGCAATGCGACATTGGGCCAATTATGACCATGGTTGGCCAAGGGTGATTTTCATATTGATACAATGTTTGTCAGAATGTGACATTTCATCATGGATGATATCCATCAATTATTCATATTATAAACGAAAAATAATAATAAACCCAAGGGTTTAATATTAGAAACCAAAGCAAGTGGTGAACCCAAGCGAAAATCATTACCCAAAAAATTATAAACCAAAGGAATTGGTGAACCCAAGGGAATTGATTTAAACATTGAGACAATTGTTGTCATAATATATATATATATATATATAGCACCCCGTTTCTATTGTTTTTAAAAAAATGAATCTCAAAAATGTGATACTATAAACCTCATTAGGAATACATACTGCAGATGAAAAGAGTGATAAAAATAAATTTGTGATATGACCCACATTACAGTAATCAACAAGAAAGCACAAAATTCTAAACTCAATGTTTATAATGAAATATTAATAATGTTAGTAATTCAATATTTGTATTTAACGAACTACCAAGCGGAAATGTTCTTTCCATGATATCATCCATAGTACGATACCTAGGAGGAACCATAAAATCGTTTTGAAGAGTTGTTTCAGTCGTTCTTCTACGATATTTAGCTCTTCTATTCTCATTTATTGTGTCCTTATTTTGTTGATACCGCAAACGACGACTTTCATTAGACTTGTCACGCGATGCAGGTGAGTTATTCCTTTTTCTTGTACGTTTGCTTGTACCTTCAGACGACATGTCTACAACAAATAATAAAATATTTGTTATAGAAGAGTAAACATGGAACAGATATAATATATGCAATATAAATTAACAAAAAAGGATGAAAAAGGAACACATTTTTTTACCACCCACAAAACAAATTAAAATCGTTCACGTTATTTTTCCAACCAAATGGCTAAAAAGAAAAATGGATTTTTTGAAATGGCCAAAACAAAAAAGGATTAAATATCTTGTATCATATTATTACTGTAATGGGGAACATTCACAAGATTAAAATTCTAAACATTTATATGAATTTGAAATATATCTAAATAGTTGGAACTATATACCTTAAAAAAAACCTAAAGATATAACATTGTTTGAGAATCAATGACAAAAAAATGATGGAAACACCATGTATAGAATAAGTCACAGTAATTACAATTATAGAAACAGAGAGAAATGGATAACATCCAAACACATTCAAATGAAATTAACAGGACACAAAAAAAAAAAAAATTTCGAGCAAATTGCAATGGAATTTAATGTCCAACATCCGTTACATACACATATAGAAGACACCCCTCAGAATGGAGCCATATAAATATCCATAGTCTTAGCATACATACCCAAAAGTATGCAAATTAAATAAAACCACAAAAGAAATATTTTCCACGACGGCAGACAGAATACAAAATGGAAAATAGCCTAAGACTCCATGTCTACATCTAATGGTGGAATCTCATCTATAGAATCCATACGCGGAGCAATTGCAAATACATTTCCAGACTCGATCAAATCGTTGCAATCCTGCAATATTGGAGACCAAAATCCATTCATTTCTTCATTAGTTGAATTATCAATATCTACTGGGAAGCAAAGGCCAGCCACCATGTCATATAACACAAAAGGAACTTCACTGCATTTGCACATAAGAACCACACCTTGGATTGTTCGAAGAGGAAGATAACCAGGACATTTCATATTTATATCTATAGAAATTTCTTCCAACAACTTCCATCTAAAGCCCCAATCATCCTCAAAGTAATAAGTTCTTCGTTCACTACACGGGTGACCAAATTGGAAATTATCTATTTCTTCAATTGACCACACAGAAGTGGAGCCATCATTGATAAGACATATCAACTCATTCTTGCATACTGCCAATGACATACACCGAATGTCAGTGATTGGAACAAATGAAAATACCTAGTCATTTTTTATCACATCAAACCAGTAGATTGTATACCCATATCGAGGATAATCTTCATACTCTGTGTCGAGGTAAAGCCAAAACAATTTAATTCTATAAAACACTCCATTTTGAGGGGGTGACGTGCCACCAAGTGGAAGATCAGCCCTTCGCAAAACCCTATAAAGACTACTGTAAACATAAAATTTAGACTGAATTCTATCATAGATATGTTTTAGAACAACCCAGTCATATTTGTTGCTGCTGACATTCTCCAATAACGAAAAGAAGCCCCCGTCTCCAATTCGTATTCGCCCAATGTTTTTTAAGGCCTTTTTAAATGGATTCATCACAAAATAGTTTCGTGAATGGGAGAATTCTGTTGGCAAGGATAAAACCACCATTGGTCCAATAGTAGACTCCACCTTGTATCTTGAATCTATGAATCGCAAATGAAAACGAGATATCCGCCCATTGTGATTAATGCATTCAGCAGCAAAATAATTGTCTTCATCATTGACGAAAGGAACCATAAATCCAAATTCATCTGTACAGATATGCTTGCAACGCAATAAGAAACAAGGATTTTGCAAAACAGTCTTCCATCGCTGACAAACAGTGCTAAACTTTATGACAACCGATAAAGGGAGCCAAAGGAAGACAATCTCAAGAATTTCAAATGGAATACAACTCCAAATAGCTGGATCCATCATAAAACAAGGAAATCACCTAACATAAAAGAAAACAGACGTGATATCAACAAAACAACTTTCAATTAATGGTGAATAGAATAAGCAACATAGAAAAGCAATTTTCCGTCTACAAAATATAGTAACATGCACATATACATAATGTATAAAACGATATGATCGACAAGAACAACAAGATCCTCCTCCAAGATGGGAGGTGTAATAATACTAATATTACAATTACAAAGCTTTTTGTTTACTTATGAAATGTATTTTATGTTTTTTTAATAGTTGCATAAAAAGTATTTAGATATTAAAGGCTCAGATACGTTTGTTATAATAAAACAAGGGCACCACATTGCTAATTTTTAAATTGAAAAATGCTCCGCAGATTCATTGTTATAATATATATATATCAAAAATCTCCTTAAAAAGGCTTACGAAATGTCAAAAATAAGATGTATTGACAGAATTGCATCATGTGTAGCATAGTGGTTAGATGGTTTCCCACTAGGGGGAAATACTAGTCGTATAGACAAGGTGTTGCTCGACAACGACAGCACCACTTGACGTCCAGAGTAGGTACACGGTCAAGATAGTATGCTCAGAGTTCTCTATGTGCATCCCGTTCATGAATATGGATGAGGCGATTCATCCAATTTCTTATCCGTTGCAGTAGTTGTATCGTGGGGCGCAACCGGTAAAGAGGCAGAGTAGGTGGACGCAGGAATCGCTCCTGTACATTAAGAAGTGCAGCTTCTTGTTCATTGATTTCTTTGCAAAATTGTCGGAGCTGTGAGATATATCTATGATCCATTATGTTCCTGCAAGGAAATTGAAAGCATGTTGAAACCCTATTCACTAATTTGTTTTCAAAGGGAATCTCGGTATAAATTTTATGCTTCACTCTCTATCCGCAGTGAAAGCGGTAGCTATTCGATTGGTGCCTCGTACACCATCGAAACAGAACACAAACTCATCAGTTCAATTTTCTATTAATAAATTATTGGTTAAAGAAAGAAGTTTTCATATTGCCATCTACAAATATAGTAACATGCACATATACACAATGTATAAAACGATATGACCCACAAGAACAACAAGTTTTTCTCGATTGTTTAAATTACGAATTATTTTTTTAATAATCTAAGTTGGTAATTAATAATTAAAGGTATTTTACAAAAAGCTAAAGAAATATTTATTTTTATCTAAATATATTTGCAATCAATTTTTTTAAAGTAATAATTACATTTGTTTTTAATAATAATTTATCATTCATATCTTAGATTTTTTAAATTATCAAATTTTTTATAATAGTTTTAATTAATAGTTAATAATAAAATTTATTTTAAAAGATGGTAAAGAAATATTTTTTTTCTCTTAATTTAATTTCAATTAATTTTTTTAAATCAATAATTAGATTTATTTTAAAACATGACAAGGATTGATTTTTTTTTTTGATGTAAATTCAATTTTAATAAAAAAAATTTATGGGTCCAATTTAAATAAAAAAAAATAATATTACTAATATAAATATTAAAATCTTATAATACTATTAATAATCATTATTAAAAACACATAAAATTTTATGTATTTAAAATAAAAATACATAAATTTTTATGTATTTTTATTTTAAAAACATAAAATTTTAAATTAAATAATTTAAAATTTTATGTATTTAAAATAAAAATAGAAAAAAATATTTAAATAAACCTAAGTGTATTTAAAAAAAACAAAACAAATATACATTTTTTTTTTATATTATATTTTTATTTATATAGAGATCTTTATTAATATTTTCATTTTTTTTAAGTGTAGATATCAAATTTATTAGAATCTCAAATTTACTAGAATCATTGAGAGTAAAAAAAATAAATAAAAAAACACATTATATTAACAAATTAAAATTATCCTATAATTAATTTGATTATTTCATTTTTTTATATTTAATTAAACTACAATATCAGAAATAAATATAAAATTTGAAAACAAATTTGAATAAATTACAATTATGTGAATATTAAAATTAATCACATTTCTGTATTTTTACTTGGATTCTTTGAATCTTAAACAGTGAACATCCTTCTCTACTGAGATGAAAATCTAAACTTCCAATCTTACTTCAAAATTAAAAATTTATTTAATAATATTGTTCCACCTATATAAGGTCATTAACATAGCATCACCTATTAAATTTAAATTTTACTCGAAACCTGAAATTGACTTTCCACATACAAAACATTGACTATAAAATAGCTTGACTATAGAAAGTTTCCCAAACTATACTAACCGATAAAATATAAGCTTTTCATGGAGTATTTTGCTTAGCTATTAAAAACAAGTTTTTAATATAAACCATTCTTTAAAACTATATTATAATAATTTAGTGTTCTGTATTATAATAATTCTGAGTTTTATTGAATAAGAATTTAACAAACTTTATTTTATTAATTCATAAAGGTGAAGATTTTTATTTTTGGTTCTTATTGATTCTAGTTTGCAAAATATAAATTAATTATACAACATTTATTTTAGATACAAATTATTATAATGCTAAAAATATTTTATTATAACTAATTAAATTTTATATTCACAGCAAACAGAAAACGCACATACAAGAAATTGAAGTTTAACTAAGCGATACATGCAAAAAGAATAAAGCATAGACGAAATTATATTGAACGCAGAACATATTACCAGTGATTCTGATTCGGAGGCAAGTGATGTGAAACTGCGCAAAGAAACGGTGGTGCAAGGCTTTGTATCGCTCTCAGTACGGCAACGTGGAACGGAGATGGAGTGGGGACGAGCAATCAGTTGCTCTCACCATGCAGCTCGCCCTTTCCAGTGAAACATTCATGGAGGGAGTGGCCACCAGAGAAATCGTTGTCAACGACGAAGCTAGACTATCAGTTCGTATTTATTTGTCTCAAATCGAGCCACAAGGAAAGGAAAGCCAAAGATGTGGTGTTGTGACCCATCGGGGATGATATTTGTGCATATTTTAATTTGAAGGGCTTTAAGAGGTATGATAAATAATAATAAATACTAAATTTGTTTCATGAAAACACATAGATGCATCTTTCGATAAGAGCGATTGGTTATTTTTATCCTTAAAACGATGTAGATAATCTATATTTTTTTAACTTTATTTAAATATAAAATTTACGTTAAATATATGTTGAGTAAATTAAAAAAAAAAATCAAAACCTTCATTTATTAATGATATCAATTTAAATAATGAAAATGATCTTTTTATTTCAGTTATATTGGATAAACTGAAATATATTGTAATCATTTCCCTCTATAATAATTAAAACAAATAAACATTTAATATTTGAAGAGTATATTTTGTAGTTAAATAAAACAACATTCAATTTAATTGATCAGTTATAAAAGTAGAATCATATACCAGTGTTACAAAGCCAGAATAAAGAAAAATGTATGCTATACCGAAAAAAATACCTCTTCCGCGAAAAATAATAGCTTCTACTCTCCAAGCCTCAACAACAGACTTTGCCAAAAAGCCTCGCGCGATATATTATGCATCTGATGAAACAATAATAATAATAATAATAAGTTTTCAAGAAACGTAAATCGAGTAAAAGACTCCGGCAAGAGGTTCATTCTAAATTCTCCCAAAATAGCTGCAGGGAACACAACCTCCAGTAAATGCCTAACAGTTTCAAACAAACCCAATCATCATTCTCTTCAGATGTCTTTCCTGGCTGAATAGCAATCAGAAGTAAGAATCCTAAATGATAACAAAATTTTCAGTTAAACATGCAGATCAAGATCACATTCCACAGCTTCAAAGCCTAACGGTTAAAGACTAAATCATGTAGCCATATATGTCAAAATGGAAATACTAACAAGCCGTCCATAATATTTATATTTAAAACAACACAGTGTGTGAATTCGCCCAGTACGAAGCAATTTTCGAGGGTAAGGTTTATCTTTGCACTAACCAAAGTTAAATCCGAGAGTGCTGATAAGCGCCTTGTTGCAGGTGACTATCCAAACAGAGGAAATAACAAAGGGACTTAAAGGATCCGACCGTTCCCAGCTAAAACCATGCGCTCTCTGTTATGATAAATAATAATAAATGCTAAATTTGTTTCATGAAAACACATAGATGCATCTTTCGATAAGAGCGATTGGTTATTTTTATCCTTAAAACGATGTAGATAATCTATATTTTTTTAACTTTATTTAAATATAAAATTTACGTTAAATATATGTTGAGTAAATTAAAAAAAAAAATCAAAACCTTCATTTATTAATGATATCAATTTAAATAATGAAAATGATCTTTTTATTTCAGTTATATTGGATAAACTGAAATATATTGTAATCATTTCCCTCTATAATAATTAAAACAAATAAACATTTAATATTTGAAGAGTATATTTTGT
Source organism: Pinus albicaulis (assembly GCA_034641835.2). NCBI lineage: Eukaryota > Viridiplantae > Streptophyta > Pinopsida > Pinales > Pinaceae > Pinus > Pinus albicaulis. The sequence continues at coordinate 1,014,153,218 of CM076577.1, read as the reverse complement.
AGTTAAATAAAACAACATTCAATTTAATTGATCAGTTATAAAAGTAGAACGGTATATACCGTTGTTACAGTTTAAGAAAAAATGTATGCTATACCGAAAAAATACTCCTTCCGCGAAAAATAATAGCTTCTACTCTGCTAAGCCTCAACAACGTACTTTGCCAAAAGCTCGTGCGATATATTATGCATCCGATGAAACAACAATAATAATAAAAATTTCAAGAAACGTAAATCGAGTAAAAGACTCCGGCAAGAGGTTCATTCTAAATTCTCCCAAAATAGCTGCAGGGAACACAACCTCCAGTAAATGCCTAACAGTCATAAAAAAACCCAATCATCATTCTCTTCAGATGTCTTTCCTGGCTGAATAGCAATCAGAAGTAAAAATCCTAAATGATAACAAAATTTTTAGTTAAACATGCAGATCAAGATCACATTCCACAGCTTCAAATCCTAACGGTTAAAGACTAAATCATGTAGCCATATATGTCAAAATGGAAATAATAACAAGCCGTCCATAATATTTATATTTAAAACAACACAGTGTGTGAATTCGCCCAGTAAGAAGCAGTTTTCGAGGGTAAGGTTTATCTTCGCACTAACCAATGTTAAATCCGAGAGTGCTGATAAGCGCCTTGTTGCAGGTGACTATCCAAACAGAGGAAATAACAAAGGGACTTAAAGGATCCGACCGTTCCCAGCTAAAACCCTGCGTTGTCTGTCATGTTTGCTCCGTATTATAACTTTTCTCTTTCACAGTAACCACTAGCGCGCAGAGATTGTCAAAATCCGGTAGAGGCCGCTACCATAATTCACATAGAAGTACACTGAAATTAACGGCATTCTCAGATCCAGAATAAAGGCAGCATGTAGAACTCTCGGGTACAGAAAATATCAGAGATCAAGAGAAAATAAATGAAAGAGCAGAGGAAAGGAATTCGTAGCTGCGACCTACTGATGCAATGCACCGTCAAAACCTTGCCACCTTTCATTGAGAGTTTGAACAGTCGGATCGGAGGATGGCGGGCGCAGGTGGCGGGCGCACGTTTCATTGAGAGTTTGAACAGTCGGATCATTCTTTTCAATTAAACGTGCGCACCAATGTGGTCACCACCATGTTGGGCCAGAATTGCAACCATTTGAAACCACCAGGGGCAACGCTTCTGCCACGTTGCAGACAACTCTTCCACTCCTCCACCGTTACCCCATATGAAACCACCAGGGCGCCCACAACGTTGACACCTTGCATAACCGTTCCACACACTTGGACAAGGTTAATCGTTCAGTTTCATTGGAAATGTTAATTTGGATAGGTGGAAACTAATAAATGGCACAGTAAATTTTAAATCCAGATTTATAAAAAATTAATTTAAGTACGATTTAAACACCTGATTTAGATATGCAAGGAAGTTAGTGGGGTAGATTTCAACCATCGATTTAGTGGCGACGACCAGAATATACTGGCATCTTCCAATCCTGACCATCAGATCAAAAAAATTAATTAGCCTAATCACAAAACATGCTCCTTCCGATAGGGGGTTACGCCTATCGGTGTAACTAGCACAACCACATTAGTAAAAACTAATGTGGTTGATATACGCCGATAGGCGTATATAAAATAGATTTACAACCACATTTACCAATGTGGTTGATATACGCCGATAGGCCTATATCCACTACCCATCACATTAATTTATATATCAATAAATAAATATTATATATAATAATTTTATTATATTAATTTGAGAAATATATATTTTATATTAATAAGAATAATAATATATACATACTATAAATTATGATTAACTATATACATACTATAAATTAACTTGAAATATATATAATATATATTAATATAAAAAAATTAGTAATAATATATAATAATTTAATATATCATACATGGCTATACTATTAATAAAGCAAAAGAACTAATAATATATTAATAAAGAATATTATATCATAGTTAGTTATATTATTAATAATATTATAATATTACAAATATTCATTATTAATAAATATTAGAATATTTATTTATAATGATTATTAGTAACATTATAATCTAATATTTCTTAATAATAATTATTAGTAATATTATAATAATATTTATATTACTAAAAAAATATTAAAATATTATAAATATATATTATTAATAATGAATATTAATAATATTATAATATTACTAATAATCATTATTAATAAAGATTTCAATATATATTTATAATATATAATAGTAATAATATTATAATATTACTAATAATCATTATTAATAAATATTTCAATATTTATTTATAATTATTATTAGTAATATTATAATATTATTAATATGACTATATAAATATTAAAATATTATAATACTATTAATATATATTATTAATAATATTAAAATATTAGAAATAAGCATTATTAATAAATATTTGAATATTTATTTATAATGATTATTAGTAATATTATAATATTATTAATTTATACAAAAATAAATTAATAATATTATAATATTTTTATTCATTATTAATACTTATTATAATATTATAATAAGTATTAATAATATATATTAAAAATATTTATTAATATATTATTAATATTAACTATATACATACTATAAATTATCTTCAAATATATATAATATATAATAATAATATTTATTAATATAAAAATAATAAAAATAATATTTAATATTTTAATATTTATTTATAATTTAATATCATAGATGGTTATATTATGAATAAACCAGAAAAACTAATAATATATTAATAATATTTATTAAATATTAATAATATTATTATAATATTAAACAAATTATAAACCAAAAGAAATTGGTGAACCCAAAGGAATTGATTTAAACATTCAGAGAATTCTTGTCACAATGCGACGTTGGACCAACTATGAGCAGGGTTGGCCATGGGTGACTTTCATATTGAAACAATATTTGTCAGAATGTCACATTTGATCATGGATGACATTGATCAATTATTCATATTATAAACCAAAAGAACTAATAAACATTGAGACAATTGTTGTCACAATGCGACGTTGGGGCAAGTATGACCATGGTTGGTGAAGGGTGATTTTCATATTGATACAATGTTTGTCGGAATGTGACATTTCATCGTGGATGACATTGATCGACTATTCATATTATAAACCAAAGGAATTCGTGAACCCAAGGGACAACCATCACCTAACAAATTATAAACCAAAAGAAATTGGTGAACCCAAGGGAATTGATTTAAACATTCAGAGAATTCTTGTCACAATGCGACGTTGGACCAACTATGAGCAGGCTTGGCCATGGGTGACTTTCATATTGAAACAATATTTGTCAGAATGTCACATTTGATCATGGATGACATTGATCAATTATTCCTATTATAAACCAAAAGAACTAATAAACCCAAGGGTTTAATATTATAAACCAAAGGAATTGGTGAACCGAAGGGAAAATCATTACCCAAAAAATTATAAACCAAAGGAATTGGTGAACCTAATGGAATTGATTTAAACATTGAGACAATTTTTGTCACAATGCGACGTTGGGGCAAGTATGACCATGGTTGCCGTAGGGTGATTTTCATATTGATACAATGTTTGTCAGAATGTGAAATTTCATCATGGATGACATTGATCGACTATTCATACTATAAACCAAAGCAAGTGGTGAACCCAAGGGAAAATCATTACCCAAAAAATAATAAACCAAAGGAATTGGTGAACCCAATGGAATTGATTTAAACATTGAGACAATTGTTGTCGCAATGCGACGTTGGGCCAAGTATGACCATGGTTGGCCAAGGGTGATTTTCATATCGATACAATGTTTGTCAGAATTTGACATTTCATCATGGATGACATTGATCGACTACTCATATTATAAACCAAAAAAACTAATAAACCCAAGGGTTTAATATTATAAACCAAAGCAATTAGTGAACCCAAGGGACAACCATTACCTAACAAATTATAAACCAAAAGGAATTGGTGAATCCAAGGGAATTGATTTAAACATTGAGACAATGGTTGTCACAATGCGACGCTGGACCAACTATGACCATGGTTGGCCATGGGGGATTTTCATAATGAGACAATGTTTCTCATAACGTGTCATTTCATCATGGATGACATTGATCGATTATTCATATGATAAACCAAAAAAACTAATAAACCAAACGGTTTAATATTATAAACCAAACCAAGTGTTGAACCCAAGGGAAAATCATTACCCAAAAAATTATAAACCAAAGGAATTGGTGAACCCAATGGAATTGATTTAAACATTGAGACAATTGTTGTCGCAACGCGACGTTGGGCCAAGTATGACCATGGTTGGCCAAGGGTGATTTTCATATTGATAAAATGTCTGTCAAAATGTGACATTTCATCATGGATGACATTGATCGACTATTCATATTATAAACCAAAAAAACTAATAAACCCAAGGGTTTAATATTATAAACCGAAGGAATTGGTGAACCCAAGGGACAACCATTACCCAACAAATTATAAACCAAAAGGAATTGGTGAACCCAAGGGAATTGATGTAAACATTGAGACAATGGTTGTCACAATGCGACGCTGGACCAACTATGACCATGGCTGGCCATGGGGGATTTTCATAACGAGACAATGTTTCTCATAACGTGTCATTTGATCATGGATGACATTGATCGATTATTCATATTATAAACCAAAAAACTAATAAACCCAAGGGTTTAATATTATAAACCAAACTAAGTGGTGAACCCAAGGGAAAATCATTACCCAAAAAATTATAAACCAAAGGAATTGGTGAACCCAATGGAATTGATTTAAACATTGAGACAATTGTTGTCGCAACGCGACGTTGGGCCAAGTATGACCATTGTTGGCCAAGGGTGATTTTCATATTGATACAATGTTTGTCAGAATGTGACATTTCATCATGGATGACATTGATCGACTATTCATATTATAAACCAAAAAAACTAATAAACCCAAGGGTTTAATATTATAAACTAAAGGAATTGGTGAACCCAAGGGACAACCATTACCCAACAAATTATAAACCAAAAGGAATTGGTGAACCCAAGGGAATTGATTTAAACATTCAGACAATGGTTGTCCCAATGCGACGTTGGACCAACTATAACCATGGCTGGCCATGGGTGATTTTCATATTGAGACAATGTTTCTCATAATATGTTATTTGATCATGGATGACATTGATCGATTATTCATATTATAAACCAAAAAAACTAATAAACCCAAGGGTTTAATATTATAAACCAAAGCAAGTGGTGAACCCAAGGGAAAATCATTACCCAAAAATTATAAACCAAAGGAATTGGTGAACCCAAGGGAATTGATTTAAACATTGAGACAATTGTTGTCGCAATGCGACGTTGGGCCAAGTATGACCATGGTTGGCCAAGGATGATTTTCACATTGATACAATGTTTGTCAAAATGTGACATTTGATCATGGATGACATTGATCGATTATTCATATTATAAACCAAAAAAACTAATAAACCCAAGGGTTTAATATTATAAACCAAAGGAATTGGTGAACCCAAGGGACAACCATTACTCAACAAATTATAAACCAAAAGGAATTGGTGAACCCAAGGGAATTGATTTAAACATTGAGACAATGGTTGTCCCAATGCGACGTTGGACCAACTATGACCATGGTTGGCCATGGGTGATTTTCATATTGAGACAATGTTTCTCATAATATGTTATTTGATCATGCATGACATTGATCGATTATTCATATTATAAACCAAAAAAACTAATAAACCCAAGGGTTTAATATTATAAACCAAAGCAAGTGGTGAACCCAAGGGAAAATCATTACCCAAAAAATTATAAACCGAAGGAATTGGTGAACCCAAGGGAATTGATTTAAACATTGAGACAATTGTTGTCGCAATGCGACGTTGGGCCAAGTATGACCATGGTTGGCCAAGGGTGATTTTCATATTGATACAATGTTTGTCAGAATTTGACATTTCATCATGGATGACATTGATCGACTACTCATATTATAAACGAAAAAAACTAATAAACCCAAGGGTTTAATATTATAAACCAAAGCAATTGGTGAACCCAAGGGACAACCATTACCTAACAAATTATAAACCAAAAGGAATTGGTGAACCCAAGGGAATTGATTTAAACATTGAGACAATGGTTGTCCCAATGCGACGTTGGACCAACTATGACCATGGTTGGCCATGGGTGATTTCCATATTGAGACAATGTTTCTCATAATGTGTCATTTGATCATGGATGACATTGATCGATTATTCATATTATAAACCAAAAAAACTAATAAACCCAAGGGTTTAATATTATAAACCAAAGCAAGTGGTGAACCCAAAGGAAAATCATTACCCAAAAAATTATAAACCAAAGGAATTGGTGAACCCAATGGAATTGATTTAAACATTGAGACAATTGTTGTCGCAATGCGACTTTGGGCCAAGTATGACCATGGTTGGCCAAGGGTGATTTTCATATTGATAAAATGTCTGTCAGAATGTGACATTTCATCATGGATGACATTGATCAATTATTCATATTATAAACCAAAAAAACTAATAAACCCAAGGGTTTAATATTACAAACCAAAGGAATTGGTGAACCCAAGGGATAACCATTACCCAACAAATTATAAACCAAAAGGAATTGGTGAGCCCAAGGGAATTGATTTAAACATTGAGACAATGGTTGTCACAATGCGACGCTGAACCAACTATGACCATTGTTGGCCAAGGGTGATTTTCATAAGGAGACAATGTTTCTCATAACGTGTCATTTGATCATGGATGACATTGATCGATTATTCATATTATAAACCAAAAAAACTAATAAACCCAAGGGTTTAATATTATAAACCAAACCAAGTGGTGAACCGAAGGGAAAATCATCACCCAATAAATTATAAACCAAAGGAATTCGTGAACCCAATGGAATTGATTTAAACATTGAGACAATTGTTGTCGCAATGCGACATTGGGCCAATTATGACCATGGTTGGCCAAGGGTGATTTTCATATTGATACAATGTTTGTCAGAATGTGACATTTCATCATGGATGACATTGATCTTCTATTCATATTATAAACCAAAGGAATTGGTGAACCCAAGGGACAACCATTACCCAACAAATTATAAACCAAAAGGAATTGGTGAACCCAAGGGAATTGATTTAAACATTGAGACAATGGTTGTCCCAATGCAACGTTGGACCAACTATGACCATGGCTAGCCATGGGTGATTTTCATATTGAGACAATGTTTCTCATAATGTGTCATTTGATCATGGATGACATCCATCAATTATTCATATTATAAACGAAAAATAATAATAAACCCAAGGGTTTAATATTAGAAACCAAAGCAAGTGGTGAACCCAAGCGGAATTGATTTAAACATTGAGACAATGGTTGTCACAATGCGACGCTTAACCAACTATGACCATGGTTGGCCAAGGGTGATTTTCATAAGGAGACAATGTTTCTCATAACGTGTCATTTGATCATGGATGACATTGATCGATTATTCATATTATAAACCAAAAAAACTAATAAACCCAAGGGTTTAATATTATAAACCAAAGGAATTGGTGAACCCAAGGGAAAATCATCACCCAAAAAATTATAAATCAAAGGAATTGGTGAACCCAAGGGAATTGATTTAAACATTGAGACAATTTTTGTCTCAATGCAACGTTGGACCAACTATGACCATGGTTAGCCATGGGTGATTTTCATATCGAGACAATGTTTGTGAGAATGTGACATTTCATCACAGACGATATCGATCTTCTATTCATATTATAAACCAAAAAAACTAATAAACCCAAGGGTTTAATATTATAAACCAAAGGAATTGGTGGTCCCAAGTAATGCAACCAAGTTACCCAACAAATTATAAACCGAAAGGAATTGGTGAATCCAAGGGAATTGATTTAAACATTGAGACAATTGTTGTCACAATGCGACATTGGACCAACTATTGCCATGGTTGGCCATGGGTGATTTTCATATTGAGACAATGTTTCTCATAATGGGTCATTTGATCATGGATGACATTGATCGATTATTCATATTATAAACCAGAAAAACTAATAAACCCAAGGGTTTACTATTAGAACTAAAGAAGTAGAACCCAAGGGAAAATAATTACCAAAAAAATTATAAACCAAAGGAATTGGTGAACCCAAGGGAATTGATTTAAACATTGAGACAATTGTTGTCGCAATGCGACGTTGGGCCAAGTATGACCATGGTTGGCCATGGGTGATTTTCATATTGATACAATGTTTGTCAAAATGCGACATTTGATCATGGATGACATTGATCGATTATTCATATTATAAACCAAAAAAACTAATGAACCCAAGGGTTTAATATTATAAACCAAAGGAATTGGTGAACCCAAGGGACAACCATTACCCAACAAATTATAAACCAAAAGGAATTGGTGAACCCAAGGGAATTGATTTAAACATTGAGACATTGGTTTCCCCAATGCGACGTTGGACCAACTATGACCATGGTTGGCCATGGGCGATTTCCATATTGAGACAATGTTTCTCATAATGTGTCGGTTGATCATGGATGACATTGATTGATTATTCATATTATAAACCAAAAAAACTATTAAACCCAAGGGTTTAATGTTATAAACCAAAGAAAGTGGTGAACCAAGGGAAAATAATTACCGAAAAAATTATAAACCAAAGTTATTGGTGAACCCAAGGGAATTGATTTAAACATTGAGAAAATTGTTGTCATAATATATATATATATATATATATATATATATATATATATAGCACCCCGTTTCTATTGTTTTTAAAAAAATGAATCTCAAAAATGCGATACTATAAACCTCATTAGGAATACATACTGCAGATGAAAAGAGTGATAAAAATAAATTTGTGATATGACCCACATTACAGTAATCAACAAGAAAGCACAAAATTCTAAACTCAATGTTTATAATGAAATATTAATAATGTTAGTAATTCAATATTTGTATTTAACGAACTACCAAGCGGAAATGTTCTTTCCATGATATCATCCATAGTACGATACCTAGGAGGAACCATAAAATCGTTTTGAAGAGTTGTTTCAGTCGTTCTTCTACGATATTTAGCTCTTCTATGCTCATTTATTGTGTCCTTATTTTGTTGATACCGCAAACGATGACTTTCATTAGACTTGTCACGCGATGCAGGTGAGCTATTCCTTTTTCTTGTACGTTTGCTTGTACCTTGAGACGACATGTCTACAACAAATAATAAAATATTTGTTATAGAAGAGTAAACATGGAACAGATATAATATATGCAATATAAATTAACAAAAAAGGATGAAAAAGGAACACATTTTTTTCCACCCACAAAACAAATTAAAATCGTTCACGTTATTTTTCCAACCAAATGGCTAAAAAGAAAAATGGATTTTTTGAAATGGCCAAAACAAAAAAGGATTAAATATCTTGTATCATATTATTAATATAATGGGGAACATTCACAAGATTAAAATTCTAAATATTTATATGAATTTGAAATATATCTAAATAGTTGGAACTATATACCTTAAAAAAAACCTAAAGATATAACATTGTTTGAGAATCAATGACAAAAAACTGATGGAAACACCATGTATAGAATAAGTCACAGTAATTACAATTATAGAAACAGAGAGAAATGGATAACATCCAAACACATTCAAATGCAATTAACAGGACACAAAAAAAATAAATATTTTTCGAGCAAATTGCAATGGAATTTAATGTCCAACATCTGTTACATACACATATAGAAGACACCCCTCAGAATGGAGCCATATAAATATCCATAGTCTTAGCATACATACCCAAAAGTATGCAAAGTAAATAAAACCACAAAAGAAATATTTTCCACGACGACAGAGAGAGTACAAAATGGAAAATAGCCTAAGACTCCATGTCTACATCTAATGGTGGAATCTCATCTATAGAATCCATACGCGGAGCAATTGCAAAGACATTTCCAGACTCGATCAAATCGTTGCAATCCTGCAACGTTGGAGACCAAAATCCATTCATTTGTTCATTAGTTGAATTATCAATATCTACTGGGAAGCAAAGGCCAACCATCATGTCATATAACACGAAAGGAACTTCACTGCATTTGCACATAAGAACCACACCTTGGACTGTTCGAAGAGGAAGATAACCAGGACATTTCATATTTATATCTATAGACATTTCTTCCAACAACTTCCATCTAAAGCCCCAATCATCCTCAAAGTAATCAGTTCTTCGTTCAATACATGGGTGACCAAATTGAAAATTATCTATTTCTTCAATTGACCATACAGAAGTGGAGCCATCATTGATAAGACATATCAACTCATTCTTGCATACTGCCAATGACATACACCGAATGTCAGTGATTGGAACAAATGAAAATCCCCAGTCATTTTTTATCACATCAAACTAGTAGATTGTATACCCATATCGAGGATAATCTTCATACTCTGTGTCGAGGTAAAGCCAAAACAATTTACTTCTATAAAACACTCCATTTTGAGGGGGTGACGTGCCACCAAATGGAAGATCAGCCCTTCGCCAAACCCTATAAAGACTACTGTAAACATAAAATTTAGACCGAATTCTATCATAGATATGTTTTAGAACAACCCAGTCATATTTGTTGCTGCTGACATTCTCCAATAACGAAAAGAAGCCCCAGTCTCCATTTCGTATTCGCCCAATGTTTTTTAAGGCCTTTGTAAATGGATTCATCACAAAATAGTTTCGTGAATGGGAGAATTCTGTTGGAAAGGATAAAACCACCATTGGTCCAATAGTAGACTCCACCTTGTATCTTGAATCTATGAATCGCAAATGAAAACGAGATATCCGCCCATTGTGATTAAGGTATTCAGTAGCAAAATAATTGTCTTCATCATTGACGAAAGGAACCATAAATCCAAATTCATCTGTACAGATATGCTTGCAACGCAATAAGAAACAAGGATTTTTCAAAACAATCTTCCATCGCTGACAAACAGTGCTAAACTTTATGACAACCGATAAAGGGAGCCAAAGGAAGACAATCTCAAGAATTTCAAATGGAATACAACTCCAAATAGATGGATCCATCATAAAACAAGGAAATCACCTAACATAAAAGAAAATAGACGTGATATCAACAAAACAACTTTCAATTAATGGTGAATAGAATAAGCAACATAGAAATGCAATTTTCCGTCTACAAATATAGTAACATGCACATATACATAATGTATAAAACGATATGATCGACAAGAACAACAAGATCCTCCTCCAAGATGGGAGGTGTAATAATACTAATATTACAATTACAAAGCTTTTTGTTTACTTATGAAATGTATTTTATGTTTTTTTTTTTTACTTATTAAACGTATTTTATGTTTTTTTAATAGTTGCATAAAAAGTATTCAGATATTAAAGGCTCGGATACGTTTGTTATAATAAAACAAGGGCACCACATTGCTAATTTTTAAATTGAAAAATGCTCCGCAGATTCATTGTTATAATATATATATATATATATATATATAAATATATATAAATAGATATATATATATATCAAAAATCTCCTTAAAAAGGCTTACGAAATGTCAAAAATAAGATGTATTGACAGAATTGCATCATGTGTAGCATAGTGGTTAGATGGTTTCCCACTAGGGGGAAATACTAGTCGTATAGACAAGGTGTTGATCGACAACGACAGCACCACTTGACGTCCAGAGTAGGTACACGGTCAAGATAGTATGCTCGGAGTTCTCTATGTGCATCCCGTTCATGAATATGGATGAGGAGATTCATCCAATTTCTTATCCGTTGCAGTAGTTGTATCGTGGGGCACAACCGGTAAAGAGGCAGAGTAGGTGGACGCAGGAATCGCTCCTGTACATTAAGAAGTGCAGCTTCTTGTTCATTGATTTCTTTGCAAAATTGTCGGAGCTGTGAGATATATCTATGATCCATTATGTTCCTGCAAGGAAATTGAAAGCATGTTGAAACCCTATTCACTAATTTGTTTTCAAAGGGCATCTGGGTATAAATTTTATGCTTCACTCTCTATTCGCAGTGAAAGCGGTAGCTATTCGATTGGTGCCTCGTACACCATCGAAACAGAACACAAACTCATCAGTTCAATTTTCTATTAATAAATTATTGGTTAAAGAAAGAAGTTTTCGTATTGCCATCTACAAATATAGTAACATGCACATATACACAATGTATAAAACGATATGACCCACAAGAACAACAAGTTTTTCTGGATTGTTTAAATTACGAATTTTTTTTTTAATAATCTAAGTTGGTAATTAATAATTAAAGGTATTTTACAAAAAGCTAAAGAAATATTTATTTTTATCTAAATATATTTGCAATCAATTTTTTTAAAGTAATAATTACATTTGTTTTTAATAATAATTTATCATTCATATCTTAGATTTTTTAAATTATCAAATTTTTTATAATAGTTTTAATTAATACTTAAGACATTATTATTTGAGAACAACTCCTCTAGCTGCCATAAGATTAAATGTTAGACGATTGAAATATTTTAGATGATTCATATACAACTTCCTTCACTTAACCTAACTACCTAACTAATTTTGTAACCTCTCTAAATCTCTCTTCCACAATGCAGAGAGCCAACCAAATGACAATTTTAAATCATTCATATACAGATTCCTTTACTTAACCTAACAAATTTTGTAACCTCTATAAATCAGAGCCAACCAAATGACAAGGTTTTAACCCGACCATTCTTTTTAGGATTTCTCGTTAGCTTGATATTGAAAATTCGGGAGCTACTTTGTAAATGGCAGCGCACGCCCCAACCAGAGGAACTCGGAAGAAATTATTGAGAAGCTATCAATTCCATTATTCGAGGGGAGAGCTTCAGTTACGCAACAGGGATCCGTGAAACTATCCATCTGTTTGATACAATTATTATTCACACCATCTTGTGTGCATTCCATCAATGTGATCGCTAACATCCTGGACACACCATCTATGCATAGAATTAATGTTGATTCATCTCATGGCTTCAACTTCAGCGGGTTGGCGTTGTGAAAAAGCATTTGGGAAGACGCAGCCATCGAAAGTTCTGTCGTGATAGGCTGCACACAATGTATCATCACCGTGGCAAATGGGAAGCAGGGTCTGTGGTTAACTGGAGGTATGAGGTGAAGGAGTTGAGAATCTTAAGATTGTGGATGCATCAACCACTATGATGTTTGGCAGGTAATTATAATATTTTTAACATTTCAATGTGGTTTTCATAGCTATTTCTACATAAATGGATGTGAAGTAAAATATTGATGTGTGCATGAATAACGATTTGTAACAGTGAAGATTCTTCAAGTGTCGGCTCAATGAGTAAATATTGGTGATTTTTGAATGGTTAAAATTATCTGGTTCTGGTTTTGCAACTGATTTAATTTATTAACACAAACTCGTATATATAATTTTGACATTTTAATTAAAAAATATTAAAAAAAAGGCTTTGTAGTCTATGTATTATGGAGTCGTTTTCCGGTATAATTTCTTTAAAATCTGGTAAGAATTTATTAAAAAGATAAGTTTGATTGCTAACCTTACACAAAAGCAAACCATCTTGAAATGTAAAGTGAATGGTAAATGTCGCTGCACCATAGTAATCGAACAGGCAAACTCTGCAGGATGCGCTGATACTATCATATATATGATGTTCATAAATACATATGATAGACAGGGATGAACGAGGGGTTCGATTATTAATGGTTGTTGTGTAATCGAGTAACTCACCTCTCTCCATTATAAGAGTCCGTAGCCCAGGAGGCAGATTCATGTTCCTAGCTACCAACTCCAGGATACTGCGTGACAATTCTCGTAATTGGCCTTGGTCCATTGTTTTTCTTGTACTCAGCTGAGGAACACGAGTATCTTGAATTTATTCTCCCTCAATAGCTTTTTCTGGACTGGAAAATATCCTTTTTCTTTCAATTAGAGCTCGTACCCAATGGTTAACTACTGGTTGGAATTCAATAAAATCTTGTAGTATGGTTTCCCTCTCTCAATAGCTTTGTTGACTAACTTCTTGTGTCCCATTACTATTGGCTATCAGCTGATTCTCATGAACCATATTGAATGTCTTCTCTTTCCATGTGGTGCTCGTTTCCATGATTAAGTCTTCAACTTCTATATATAAACTTGAATAATTTTAATTAAATTTTTCATATTTTTTAAAATCGTTGGATGATGTTTCATCTCACTTAAACAATTTTATCAATTTAGAGGTTTGGAGAGCTATGATTTCACACCCCTTTTAAATTTATGCAATATAGGCTATAAAATATTCTAACCTATCAAAAATATTTTATAGAAAATTAATTACCTTGTCCTTTGGCCTCCTCCATTCCATCGATTCCTCTCCCCATCACCTACCGTGGTTCCTCCCTCGGTTAGTTGTATGTATTTGAATTTTTGAATTTAGGTTTCAAAAATTTTAATTTATAATTTTAGTTTTATTTTTTATTTTTTTTAAATGGATAAATGAAATTTTATTTCATCTTAATATTCTTTTAATTTGATTTTCTATTTTTTAAATGGATGGATGGAAATTTATTTCATTTCAATATTCTTTTAATTTGATTTTCTATTTTTTCTAAATAGATAGATAAAATTTTATTTCATCCCATATTTTGAGCAGTTGGTTGTGATTTCATGAGATTTTTAATAGTATGAGAAGTTTTATGTCATTTTAGTAGTCTTTTATTTTTGGTTATTACAAATGGCAACCAATAATTTATTAAGTTATAAAACCATTAATGTTGGAGCATTGTATCTCGTAATACTGAAAAGCATATCCTAATCCTAACATCTAGATTTTGAATTTTAGACTTACCTAAGTCAAAAAATTGGAATATAAATAGTTGTTACAAGCTCTCAAAATTATTTTAAATGAAAAAAATTGGCACTGTGTACGCTGGCCTATGTATTCGCACACATTGGGAGCATTGGCTGGCCAGCCAAAAGGAGGCCCATACATTTCCCTATTTTTAGAAGTGTTTCATCAAGTTATGGGGTAGGAAGCATTTTTGTAAGAACAGATTTGATTCACTTGCTATGTACTATGCTTGTTATGTACTATGAAACTAGCAAGGAACAATTGATGAGTATTTTCTTCCAAAGTTTGTTGGCACTTTGGCCTTATACTTAGTCCTTTCTAAATATGTGGGCTACATGGTGGCCTTCTACTTAGTTATTTAAACACATTGGGAGCACTAGCTGGCTAGCCAAGAGGACGCCTATACGTTGCCCTATTTTTTAAAGTGTTTCATCAAGTTATGTGATAAGAAGCATTTGTGTATTTTTGAAAGTGTTTCATCAAGTTATGTGATAGGAAGCATTTGTGTAAGATCAGAATTATTCACTTGCTATGTACTTTGAAATTAGCAAGGAACAATTGATGAGTATTTTTTATTAGATGTCAAAATTTGTTGGCACCTTCAGCATGGTGGCCTTCTACTTAGTCCTTTAAAAATATGTTGGTTGCATGCTAGCCTTCTACTTAGTCATTTCAAAATATGTCCAACAACATATACATATTCATAATTGAAGAAAGAAAAATAAACACTATGAACTCGCATCTAGACCATCAAACATCTTATTAACACTATTGAGTTGACACTGAATTACATTAATAGTTTGTTGTGATAATGTATGAAATTAATATTTGGAAATATAACCATCAAATATTTGTTATTGGAACTTGAAAGACCATATTTAAAGATTATGATGAAATCTATGTTTGAAAATTTATAAAATCTATCAGTTTGGCATAATGTAAGTGATTTCTTATATCTTGAATGGCATTATGTTTACTAATTTTTATATGCTTCTGGAATTTAAGCCTTATCTTGAATGACATTTTTTTTAGTAATTTTTATCTTCAATGATTTTTTATATGTTAGAATGCTTCTGGAATTTAAGCCTTATCTTGAATGAATTTTTTACTAATTTTTATCTTCAATGATTTTTTATATGTCATAATGCTTTTGGAATTTAAGCCTTCAATGATTTTTTATATGTCAAAATTCTTTTGGAATTTAAGCCTTACTATGTTTCCTTTGCAATATCTCTTGTGCAATTTCTAGTTAAAATTAAATAGTATTACACATCTTATTGTAAAATGGACTATTTTTCTAAATAAAATTTACTTATATATTAGTTTCCCCATCTAATTAGAATATTAACTTATTATAATTGGAATAATCCAAATCCTTAAAAAAATGATCCTGTCAATAATCTAATTTGTAAAATTTATTAAAACACAATACAACCTAAAACTATGTAACAACCATTATAATTAACCTCAACATATTAATTTAAACACTCAATTAAAAAAAATAAAAAAATTCTCACCCAACTTAAACTAAAATAAAAAACCTTGAACTATAACCAAAAAGTCCCAAAATTATATCATAAGATTAAGCAAAATCTCTGAAATTTTATGCAACACAAATTCTACATATACTAAAAAAAAAATAGGACCCAATTTTTTTTTTCGTCAAGGATTTGGCTTATTCCTTTCAATGGAGTGTGAGGAACTTGAAGAATTATCATTGTATTCTATTTCTACACACCTATTGGACGATACTAACTAAAATGAATATTTATTACTTGGAAATATACCTTCGACATTGGTGCGTTCTTAGAATTGTTAGGAATTTGAAATACAGATGAAATTATTTTCCCTGAACACAGATTTCAGAGAGAGTTTCAGAAATGAGTTTAACCAAGACAACAAAGTTACGGAAGTTTACATAGAGTTATAGAGCTCACTTAATCCATACCATACAATTGCTGAAATCAAATTATGTGAGTAACTCTATTTTCAATACAGAGTGGCAGAAATTAAAATAGCAACTATAGAGGAGCTAATAAACTTCAAAAAAATTTAGTCATGGTGAAACATAGTGTTGGGATAAGAACAATACGTGAAAATTATATAACCAAATCGCAACTAACCAAATTTTAGATTATACCTTCAAATCATGAAATACATTACCATAGAACCAAATCACAACTAACCAAATTTTAGGTTATACCTTCAAATCATGAGATACATGAATATATGGAGGATGCAGCCCCTTCACCAATAAAAATATTGTTCTCACTAAAAATTACATTCACCAAGGTTGTGAAGTAACACCTTTTTTTTCACACGCCCACGAATTTGCTCCACTATTTTCTCCCCTTCTCTTTCTAGACTTACATCCACCACATTACACAACACTCTATTCTCTCTCTCCCAAAAATTACATGTGAAATATAAACATATATATCTAATACATTTAGTTCATGACAAACATAATTTAATACAAAGAATGGGCAGACATCATTTTCTGAACATTACAGAAGTTGAGTAAACTAAATAACACTTGTGAATTAAATGTGTGCCCATACTTTTTCATTAACCATGCATTAAATTATATTTGAATTTAATTATTTAACTCTGTTGGGGAATGGATATGTACTTTTTTCATAACTTGTCCTTCTCTACAAACACAATCTACATCTTGCAAAACATTAATTGAGGTATGGCTGCTGACAGTTAATTTAACGTGGTGGTTGAGATTAATTCTCCAACACACCCCTTAATCGCAACCGCTACCATTGACCATTCCCAAACAATCTCTGAGATAAACAAAATTTTCACGCGCCAATGGCTTTGTGAACATGTCTGCAAATTGTTCCTCTGACATGCAATGCTACAATACAATTTCAGTTTTGTTAATTAATTCTCTTATGAAATGGTATTTGGCATCAATATGCTTTGTCCTCTTATGAAAAATATAAATCTTTGATAGTGAAATTGTTGAAATGTTATCACAGAAAATTGTAGTTGCTCCATCGTGTTCATGACATAAATCTCGCAACATCCTTCTCATCCAAACTGCTTGACACGTTGTTGCTGTTGCGGTGACATATTCAACTTATGTTGTTGATAATGACACTATCGGATGCTTCCATGATATGGCTCTGGAAACAAAATGAAAAAAATATCCTGAACCTTCTTCGTTGTCTCCATGAACCTCGACACCAAACTCACTACATACATTATATCCACCGTAGTTGTGGCCAAATACATTAGGTTTCCCACCATACTTTTGTATAATGTTAGATTTTCATTACGGCTACAATATTCCTTGCTCAACTTCAACCCCATGACAGTTGGAGTTGGTGATGGCTTCTTATTCTGCATATTAAACCTCCCTAAAAATTCCGCAACATACTTTGCTTGAGATATAAAATTCTCATTTTTTGTTTGCTTCACTTCTATACCCAAAAAATATCTTATCAACCCTAAGACAGTCATTTCAAACTTACTTTTCATGAATGCTTCGAAATCAGCAATGAGGAAATCATCACTTCATTTAAAAATCAAATCATCTACATACAAAACGACAATAAGAATTTTACCATCACTTTCTTTGATGTAGAGATTAGGTTCACCATCACATTTGTCAAACCTATTTTCCATCAAGTAGACATATACTTTGCTATACCATGCATGTGGTTCTTTCTTTAGCTCATAGAGAGCTTCTACAACCTACACATCTTCTCTTCTTCGCCTTCTACCTCATAACCGGGAGGTTGCGCAACATACACTTCCTCTTTCAACACTCCATTCAAGAACACTCACTTTACGTCCATTTGATATAATTTCCATTTCTGTTGCGGGGGAATCAACAACACTATACACATTGTCTCCATCCTCGCAATTGTGCAAATGTTTCCACATAGTCTCTTCCATGATGCTTTTTGTATCCTTTGACAACTAGCCTTGTTTTATGCCTTTCAATATTGCATTTGATGTTTCTCTTAGTATTATAGACCCACTTCAATCCAATGACTTTGTTTCCTTACGAAAGGTCCACTGAGTCCCATGTGTCATTATTTTCTATAAATCCTATCTCTTCATTCATTGCCACAACCCATTTCTCTTCTTTGACTACATCCTCAAAATGTATTGGGTCATCTACATGAAAAAATAATGCAAATAAAGAATTTAAACCAATGCTGTTATCAGCTTCAACTTGTTGATATATTCCACATAAATTTCTAAATTTGTGTCCTCTTATGCTTGTTGAAGATGGGCTTCATGTTTCGCTTGAAGTAGTTGGAGTTGTGGCCCATTGTGGTGTGCTTGGAGAAGGACTTGCTTAGTTGCACAACGCTGTCCTAATATTTGTTTGTGGCATCACATGTTGATTGTTTGTTTAGCCTGTGTAGGTGGAGGAGGAGTCACCGTTGAAGAATTACTTGTTGCGGTCAAGTCCTCATTGTCTTCATGTGAAATACATGTCTTCACATTGACTATCTTCTCTAAACTTCCATCCCATGTTTCTTCTTCTATGAACTAAACATCTCTGCTAATTATTACCTTCTTGGTTGATGGATTATAGAGCTTGTATGCCTTATATTAATCATTGTATCCAACAAATATACGTTTCTCCCCGTTACTTTCCAAATTCTTCCTCAACTCATCCGGGACATGTGCATACGCCACACATCAAAAAAAATTCATGTAAGTGACATGTTCTTTTCATCCACTTCACACCTCTTCAAAAATAATATTCATAACACTTTTGGTTGGACACCTATTAATACCATACGCTGCACAAGCAACATCTTCAGCCCAATAATCATTTTAAAAATGCTTTTCCTTCAACTTACTCCTTTCCATTTCCATAATGGTCCTATTCTTCCTTTCTGTGACACCATTTTGCTGAGGTGTATACCTTGTTATAAACTTCTTGTGGATTCCATGCTCCCTAAAAAAACGTAGGAAGTCACTTGATATATATTCTCCACCTCCATCAGTCCTCAACACTTTCATGTAGTGTCCACTTTTCTTCTCAAAAGGAACTTTCTATTGGCAGAAGCGGTCAAACACTTCACTTTTCTGTCTTAAGAAGTAGACCTCTGTCTTCCTTGTGTAGTCATCTATGAAGGTCAAAAAACAGTCACTGCCACCAAATTATGGTGTTTGCATTGGTCCACATAAATCGAAGTGGACAATCTCCAAAGCTGCCTTTTCCCTTATTGACTTTCCTGCTAGAAATGATTCTCTGTGTTGTTTTCCCAATATGCATCTTTCACATTGGTTGTCCGGATTTCTACTAGTTGCAATCCCTTCACCATGCATTTCCTATGCAATAAATTCAAACCTCCGAAATTGGGATGACCAAATCGCAAATGCCATAACCAATTTTTATCTTTAATTTCCTCTGGAAAGTTTTCTTGTGTGACAGTTGCTACAACACCTTCTTCCTTCAAATCTGATCTTAGCTTGAGAGGAAACATACTATTGTTTGTCATATGAAATTTTGCAATAAGTTGTCTACTTGGAGGCTTATCCAAGATTGTGCACACATCATTCTTTAAAAAGACATTGAAGCCCTTTTTCATGAGATCTCCAATGCTTATGAGGCTATGTTTGAAGCCGGGGACAAAGTAAACATATCACATTAAATTCTTCTCTCCCTTATTTGTTAGAATGTCAACTCCACCTTTGTCCTTGACTGACACTTTGCTATCAGTCCCTAATTTCACTTTAGATTTCACACTTTCATCTAGATTGGAAAACATTTCAATGTTTCTAGTCATGTGGTTGCTACAACCTAAATCTAAGAAACATACATCTCCTTGTTATTCTTGTGCTACATTGGTTCTGATTTTCCTTTATGAAATTTGCACTTGGTTTGCTACTTACGTCATATTGCTTCTTTCTACATTCATTTTCGTAATGACCATACTTCTTACAATAATGGCATTGAACTTTCGATTTATCATACCTTTGACTTTGTGCTTCATTTTGGCTTTGGCCTTGACTTGGTTTTTTATTTCTTCCCCTTCCACTTGAGCTTGAAGGGTTTCTTCTTCAACCTCTGCGTGAGCTTCTTCCTCTTCCTCTGTAATTTGATATTCCTCGACCTCTACCTTTACCAAAGAAAAATTTTGTCTTGAATGCATGCTATAATGATGAGTTTGTTCCTCTGTTCAATCTATGTTCATGAGAAATTAGTAATGCATGAAGCTCGTCCACAGAAAATTGTGACAAATCATTTTTCTTCTATTGCCACAACTATGGCATCAAACCTTGCTGGGAGACTTCTCAAAACTTTCTTAACTTTTATTCTTTCCTCAAGTGTCTCACCATGAGACCTGATTTGGGTAACCAACCCAATTACATGTGTAAAAAATGAGTCTACATTCTCAGACTCTTTCATACAGATTGTCTCAAAATTTCTTCTCAACATTTGTAATTTTGTTGTCTTCACCTTTGACATGCCTTGGCAGGTTGTCTGGAGGGTATCCTATGTTTGTGTGGACTTTTCTACAATCAATTGGAAAATAATTTCATGGACTTCTTGAAAAATATAGAAGAGGTATTTGGAGTCCTTCTTCATGCTATCTCTCAACAAGTCTCTTTCTTCTCGTGTCAAAGCATTGTATGCTACTGCATTTGCCGGTTTTGGCAATCCATTCTCCACCAATTCCCAAATTTCTTGTGAAGAAAACAGAGTCATCATTTAAATAGCTCAATAGTCATAATTTTTTTCATTAAACTATGGTATTTTTGTATTAGTCAAGCTTGTGCTTGTTGCTTCCATGTTCACTGTGTAAACAAACTTTCTTACTATGTAAAAAAATTCTAAGTGTGTGAAAACTTTGTCACTGTTGGAGAATACGTTCCACAAAAATTTTTAGAACTCCTTTTAACTCCATAGTTAAAACACTTGCGATCACGAAGGTTTAAACCCGCTCCGACACCATATTAGTAATTTGAAAGATAGAGGAAATTATTTTCCCTCAACACAAAGAGTTCACACTGCATTGTAAAAATGACTTTAACAGAGACAAAAAAGTTACAGAAGTTTACACAGACTTGTCGAACTCACTTAATCCATCCCATACAATTGTTGAAATCAGAGTTCGCATTGCATTGCGGAAATGACTTTAATCAAGACAAAAAAGTTACAGAAGTTTACACAAACTTGCTGAACTCACTTAATCCATACCATACAATTGCTGAAATCAAATTATGTGAGTTATGTTTTCAATACAGAGTGGTGGAGATTAAAATCACAACTATGGAGGAGTTAATAAACTTCAAATACTTTAACTTGCTGAGAATTAGATTATAACTTTAAGTCATGAAATACATTAAATTACTACGAATTACATTAACCACTGTTACAGAGTAACACATACCCCACCAAAATTTGCTTTTCATGTTTTTCCAGACTTACATCTGCCACATTACACAACACTCTATTGCTTCTCTCCCAAAAATTACACTTAAAATCTAAACATATATATATATAAGACATTTAACTCATGACAGACATAATTTAATACAAAGAATGGAAGAACATCATTTTAGCCACATTACACAACACTATATTGATTTAAACATATATATACAAGACATTTAATTCATGACATACATAACTTAATACAAAAAATGGAGAAACATCATTTTCTGAACATTACTGAAGGTTGTGTGAATTAAACAACACTTGCACATTAAATGTTTGACCATACTCTTTCATTAACCATGTATTAAATTCTATTTGACTTTAATTATTTAACTCTGTTTCGGAATGGGTCAAAACTTGCCCACCTCTACAAATGCAATCAGCAACCTGTAAAATCTAGTTCATTTAACACAGTGGTTGACATTAATTCTCAATCAATGACCACCTCACCGACGTGTTTGCATCTGGCATGGAGAAAGCCAACGTCCTATCTAACAACATACTTCAAATATTCTCTGCCCAAGGAACATTCCTTTCTTTCTCCAACCCTTGTCCAACATAATGCCTCTCAAACACAAAGGAAAATTGTTTAATCGATGTCCATGTTTCCATATATTTTTAATCGTATCACTCATTATATAAGCAATCTTATTTTGAGAATAATAAAATATTCAAAACGGATAGCAACAAGCCTACCATTAAATCAATTCGTCTTATTTCATATTTACGCTCAAATCATACCTAAAAGCGCTGCAAGCCATACTCCCACAGCCAAATACAACAATTCCAGCAATATCTGCATCATGATCACAGCACTAGCCATCAATTTTCATTTAGAATGATAACAATAATAAATAAAAGCAACAATAGATCATTCCAGGAGTATTTAGTAATGAACTCGTTATAACAAAATTGCCAATAGGTATCAAAGTTCCCTCCCCAATGGAACCAAAGGTGCCTAACGCCAGCATGAAACCATCTACATGATCTGAATGTTTAAAAATAGTCCACATTGATATTCTTTTACCTTTTGAACCTCCATTCTTGTTTGTATCAACGCTGCTAGCCATCTGACAAACCGCAAACAATAGCTTCTTGGCAGAATGACTAACAATACGAATTTGCTACCGAATTCATTAACCACACGCTAATTCCTCCGATATATCTCTACCGAGTTCGTTCAATTCCTCTCCATTATATATCGACGGAGTTCAAATCTCCATTAATTCTTACTACAAGAACGAGGAGTACATTGGCTCCATTTCAAAATTATTTGAATTGATGGGCTGTACACCGGCCACACCCAATAGCAAGAGAACAACATATGTGCTAAGATTCCTTGATTTGTAGAATCAAGAACTCATCAAATAAACGATTCTCCAATACGACAGGCTTTCATTTGATACAGAACGGTTTCCAATATCCAATTCTCTGTCGTCCAAATTTCTGATTCGAAATGACCCTATCCAAATATGTGCTAAAAATATAAAAAACCTGCGGAAATTCGACTCAAACATAAAATTTAATAATGGGTGAAAAATTTTCCTACTTTTCCATTTACATTCTTAAAAAAATAAAATTACTCATATGCGAAACATTCAATCTAAATGGACTGAACAACATGACAATATATTTCTTGAAAGCTTGTCGTCATGAAATTTAACAAAAAAACATTGTCGTCCAATTAAAATGTGATAAGAAAACACACAGTTATATGGAAAGTTTGATGTAAATTATACTTTGTATACATTAGATTTCCCTTTCCCCTCGTTTTAGTTCTTCATTAAAAATAATAAATTTTAATTGAAAAAAAATTAATGTATATTTTAGATATGTGATGAAATTTTTTATATTTCTTCATAACAAATAGAAGTCATTACCTAGTACGAAGTCATAACAAATATTTAATAAAAGCAATAATAAAGAATAAGTTTACCAAATGCAAATAGAAGTCAAACTGTTCGTTACATAAAGATAATACATCTGTAATGAGTTAATTTTAGTGTGATAGCTGTTGGTCGCTTTAATTGTTTTAACAATTCAAGATCCACATAAATTGTCAACCCGAGAAGTTCTGTTTATTCCAAAGACAACCACACATTGGATATGCTCAATTCCAAAAGCAGAAATAATGTTGTAGTGAAAGTCACACAATTATTAATCATACAAATCTAATTATTCACACATTGTTTTAACAAAGCTAAAGTCTATTTATGTTATAGTAGAAGCAATTCCTCTATTGCAGTCTTTTAAGAATCCTAATGAAAAGAAATTACTCTGCAGAAAAGGAAACCAATCAACCCTAACAGGGAACAAGACCCTATTCCTTCAAATAGGAACTTCAGCACCTGCTGCCTGACACTAATCACACTGTGGAAAAGATAAACTCAAGAGAACAGGACCCTATTCCCATGAACAGGAACCTTCAGCACCTGTCTCCTGTTCCTAATCACACTACAGGGAAAAGAAAGTCAATCAATGGGAACCTGACCCTATTCCTTTGCACAGGAATCTTCAGCACCTGCTTCCCACATCGATCATATATTCAAACAAATAACAGAAAATATTTCTTGGTTCTTTTAAGAATGAATGTACCAAACTCATGCATCGTTAAAGGAAACAGAATACTTAATGAATCACAGAACTATGCAACTGATGTTTCAGCAACAGAATTAAATTAAGGTGCGAATATCATAAGGAAACTTAACAAACTACAGGAACAGTTGGGTGAATCTTGTGAGGAAGGCGGGCCCTTTCCTTCTCACAAGATTCCCCAGGGAAAGAATTAAATTGAAGTGCTCAAAAGGAACCTTTATTCATCTGTCAAAAAGGAATGATACGTTACAATGGAGTCTAGCTCCTTTCCGCTAAAAAAAAACGTTCTCCTGTAGTTTCTAACTCCCCCTCTAATGATGATTTCTCCTTTTTTTTAAAGAGAAGACATCTATTACAGTTGCTTCAAAGAAAATCTATCTTTATCCAAATCTGTTCTTCTTTCTTAAAATAGGGCTATTCTATTATTCCATAGAAAGATATTGTTATAACAGATGCAGAAAAAGTATTGTCTTCAGGATAATCTGTGTAACCACTTCCTTGTTCATCTTCATCTTGTTGCCATTGTCCCAAAAGTACTCTTCCAGAATTGCAAATTACGAGTAGTGACGAAATTTGCGTGCCCGCTGATTGTTTCGGCAACAGAGTCGACTGTTTCAGCAACGGCCGATTGTTTCAGCGCAGCAAATAATTTATCTGCGATCTTTTAGACTTATGTTAGCAACAATCTACCTTCGATTAATGATGAAATATAAGAGTAATATGGAATTATATGTAAACAGATTAAATATATAGTAAAGAGGAGGATTTCATATACCTTTGGATAAAGTGAATGAAAATGATGATGGAACCCTTTTTAAATATAGTTATAAACGGTAAGGTGGTGTCAAATTGTATGGTAAAAATGGTACATTGTGAGGTCCTAACATCCCCCCCAGCTGAAAGGGTTGCATGTCCTCAGGCAACTCCTAGTCTGAGTCAGAGTCTGAGTACTGACTCTGTGCATGCAAGTTGCTCAAGCAGTAACTGGAGAAGGTGGCTTCTGTCGATGCTCAGAATCCTCGATTGTTCTGCAATTGCTGCCATGCTACGGCCTCGTCCCTGTTGGCCAATTGGTAGTGACACTGGTATTTTTCTGTCGTCATCCATAGGATTGGAAAATGAAAATGATAACCAATCCAGTTTTCTCCACAATGCCGAATACATCTGATGTAATTCGGTACCCTGGATAGTGCAGCTTGAAGATTATCAGGGCTAAAAGGGTGATACTCTTGTCTTTCCTTACATTACTGCTGCCAGAACATAGTGTTGGCCTTCAATGCAGCAGTTTCCTTCAATCTGATTAGTTGTAGACACTTTAGAAGTGTTGAGGCTTGCAGTTGTTGTATGTAGCGGTGCATTCCTGGCTTCTGCAAGAATCGGTGATATTCTACCATAAACATGGTAGGATTTGAAGGTTCCAGTCTAATCCAAAGGAGACGATTCTCCTCATTATGCCTACTTGCAATAAAAGAAGTTTGACATGTTATCTGATTGGCAAGAAATGAAACAAATGCCCTAATTTGTACATCACCTACCATTGGAATGAGATTGACCTTTATATTCTTAGGCATGGCCTCATTATGGAGATAAAGTTCACATAACAAATGCTGGTCACTTTCAGGGGCCTCAGCAAAAGTTTTAACAAATTGTTCCGCTGTAAGAAATTCATGAGATCTGCCATCCTTAATTGTTATGGGTGGCCAACAATTTTTGCACTAATGAAAACATCAAAACCAACTTTTCCTTTAATTCCTTGACTTCTTTCTTAGAATCCTTGAGTTGTTGCAGTGTCTGTTCCAAAATATCCCAGTTGGCATATATGTGATTCTGCCAGGCCAACTTATGCTGCTGCAATATTTTATCTTGATCCACGACATACTGTTTCTTCCAGTTATTCATTATTTCTAATTGTTTCCATGGCAGGGTCTGTGTCCCGACATTATAAGTACTGGGTTGGGGCATTGTCTGAGTGGCTGAGCTGACTAACACAGGGCGGGATATCTGTGGTTTAGTTTCTTTTTCCATACTTTTTGAGGGCCCTACTGTTTCTTGTGTGACATTAGGGCGTTCTTATTTAATTGCAGCTGATGTAGATGCCTCAAGTACCTGAATTTTGACTATTTTGTATCTTGCCTATTGATAAATGTTACCACACTCATGGCACATGTATTCTCTGCATGGATATTTGTTTTGTGTTGATGCTGTGTGTGCCAACATGTAGAGATTCAATTCTATATCAAAGGCTTCTCGTGCCATGATCAATTCTTTCTTATAGGCCTCTAGTTCTGACTTCAAAAACTCATTTTCCTCCAATAAAGATGTCATAGTGTGTGAACCCTGTGCGCTGGTTGATTCTGCTGGAGTTGTCTACCGATCCACAACTGTAGTTGGTTCTTGTGTTGCAGCTACAGCTGGTTCCCTTGTATTATCATGCTTGGTGTATGATTCTTGTACCACAGTAGCTGGTTCTTGTGTTTCAGCTTCTGGGTAAGTAATTGGTTCTTGTGTGGCCGTCACTGTTTGAGCAATAAACGATGTCATGTTACCCCGGGCAACTAGTTCTTATGGAACAGTGCCACAGGACGAGACGGGTAATGGTTGGGGAATTTGGAATGGTGATGAGGATTGAAGTTTTAATAGGATAGTCGCAGGGTCAGGGGAAATGGGAGTGACTTCAGTTTCAACAGTCATTTTCATTTTCCTCCTAGGTAGGAAAGCAGAGAAGTCAGTGACTTTCCTTTTCTTTGTAGGAGAAGATTCTTTTCTAGGGGAAGGGCTTTCGGAAGAAGTGAAAACTTGGGATGTGGCCCTTGTTTGTCGTTTTGAGACAGAGACTGTTGGGGTTCGTTTCTTTCTTTTGTGAGTAGGGGGAGATGGGGGTGTTTGAGAGTCATCGCTAGAGATATGAACAGTGGGAAGGGGTGACTCTACTAAGTGGGATGAACTTGGGGGTAGGTCAACTGGTTCCGAGGATGGAATCACTGGGGGGTTGGGGATATCATCCAGTTGCCTTTCATAAGAACTCTCGGGAGTTTCTTGGGAACTTCCGGCTTGTTGGGGAATTTCTTCTTACTGGGGAATTTCGACTTGCTGGGGAATGAGGAGTGGATTATTCAAAGGGGGATTTTTCTAAGCAAAACCCCTCTGAATTAATAATTGACATAAGCAATGATGGATAAGGGATAGTAATGGGAATTTTACCCGTCTACAGTAATATGACATGTTTTTGATACAACCAAGCAGATAATAGGGAATATTAACTAATCGACCATGCCACAAATGATTCATTAAAACGAATTCGTGTTGATAGACTACCTGGTAACGCCCCTCGCATGTCAAATAGTGCTTGATGAATTCTGCTACTGTTGGCCATGGGCGAGGTAATGAATGCAGACTTATACCGCGGCCTTTATGTTCAATCCGTTCCTCTGGAAGAAGAAATTCTTGCTGCGCATTTAAAATGACTTGTTTCCTACTGAACCAGCGAGCACCTGTAACCAGCAACCCTAAAACTTGTGCTATATCTTCCTCTGTGACCGAAATTCAGACCCCTTGAACCACTGAGTAGTCTCCCTGAAGATTCTGCGCAAACTCTAAAACCTGCTGAGGATCAAATTCTCCTAACCTTTCGAAGTATGTTGTCCATCCTGCCTACTGAAAAATTTGGTAGGCCTCCGGGAACAATTGAAGAAGATTTATCGAACCAGGCTCATGTCTGATAGCCGAACCTCCCATATCTACTAGCTTGAGTCACATGCAGAGGCGCAGAGAACAGAAACACAGGCTTTGGTCAAGCTAATTGTTGCAACAGAGGATATGGAGTCTCAATGACGACAGAAATAATGGATATGAAGAGTGACAGAGTATTGGATGGTTTTAAATGATGATTTAGTTTTCGAAATTCCCCTTTTACGTATGGTGAAATTATGTTTAAGTGTGCAGAGATTGTAATAATTATGAACAAGATCCTCTCTTTAAAATATTATTTAACTGCATTACATAAAAACCACATACCTTATATTTTTACCTTTGTCTTTATAATTCGAAGTATAGAGTGCTTCATAATGGCTTGATATTAATGGAAGAATCTGTAGATTTCTCTGAAAAGTAGAACAGGAGCATATCAGGATCTACTCAAGACTGAATAATATTCACCCAAGGGATCTGAAGAATAAAAGTGGAGAACTGAAAAGATTGTATAGCAGAGGAAAGAAACGATGTTTTAATGATGAAAAGATAAATGACAGGTTGCTCAAACTGGTGTTTCAGCAACGGAAAAATGAATGACATGTTGCTGAAACTGGTGTTTCAGCAAAGGGAAAAATCAGGAAAATGGGATATAATGACTTGGGTTTAAGACAAGTGGGGAAGTATTTACTAAGGGCTAATTTCAAAAGTAAGGAACGGGAAATACTAACTGAAGGATGATATTTCAGGAATGGTAGAAGTGGGAAAATGGAAAAAGGAAAAAATGTAGAAATGGGATAAAAGGGATATTGCTAGTTGAAATGAAGGGAACAAGCTTCTGTGATTGAAGCTTCATATCTTCTTGTGATGAATCTATCCTCCTTAATGAGTTTTTCCAGAATCTGCAAAATTCAATTGTAACATGCCAACCCTTGACATGGATTATTAGTTTTAAATCTAATCTAATGCTAGAAATACAGTGCGGAAAATTAAATACTGCGAGGAGCAGAAGACTCCCCTAGAAAAAGATAATGTGTATCAGTCATGCACGCAGTCTTGAAATCCTCTTTAGAAACAGGGCACTGGTACAAACGAAGCCTATGACCATTGACTAGTAGAGGTGTTTTAGAATCATCAATTCTTAGAAGTCTTACTGTTCCATTAGGAAAAACAGCATCTACTTCATATGGTCCAAGCCAACGTGTACGTAGCTTACCTTGAAAATTTTCAAACCGAGAGTCATGCAATAAGGCCCAATTACCTTTTTGGAACTGCTTGTGTTTGATAATTTTTTCATGCCACTTCATTCTTTGTTGTTGAATCATGGTTGTTTGGTGAATGACATCTAATCTCTTTTCATCCAATTCAAGAAGCTGCTGCAACCTAGCTGTCTGCACATCAGTCAAATCGAGATTAACAGCTAAAGTAGTTCTTAGAGTTTTAATTTCAAATTCCACTGGAAAAACAACATTTTTACCATAAACCAATTCATAGGGATAAAAACCTGTAGTGTTTCTCCAAGTAGTTCTGTAAGCCCATAGTGCTTTAGGGAGCCTTTGAGACCAATCCTTCCGGTTGTCCTTCACTGTTTTAGTTAGAATGGCTTCTAATACTTTATTTGTGCTTTCCACCTGCCCATTGGCCTGGGGGTGGTATGGTGTAGTCATTCTATGATGAATATGATATTTCTGAAGGGTAGACTTAAAACCATGAGAATTGAATGGAGGTCCTCCATCTATAACTAGCTCTGTAGGAATTCCAAATCTAGTGAAAATTTCTTCAAATAAGAAAGCTAGGACAACCTCTTCATTGGCTCTAATAAGTGCTTTGGCCTCCACCCATTTAGTCATATAGTCTGTACAGACTAATATATAAGTTCTTTGATTGGATGGAGGATTAATGGGTCCTATGAAATCCAAGGCCCATCTTTCAAATGGTTCAAAAACTACCTGGGGGTTTAATGGAATTTGGTCTCTATGATTGGGTTGACCCATTCTCTGGCAGCTGTCACAAGCCCTCACATATTTCTTTGCATCCTTAAATAATGAGGGCCAATAGTAACCCATCCTCAAAATTTTGTGTGTTGTTCTTTTATCAGCAAAATGCCCTCCATAAGGGCCATCATGACAAGATTTTAGTATGTCATACACTTCGTCTTCCCTAATGCATCTTCGGATTTCCTGATCAAGCCCTGTGTAGAAAAGACACCCACTTATCCAGCTATACCTGGCACTTTGTTGAAAAATTCTTCTCTTTTCTCTGTATGACAGGTGTGATGGTAATTTTCCTGCAACCAAATAATTAGCAATATCTGCATACCATGGAGAGTGAGAAGAAACTGCAAACAAATACTCATCAGGAAAAGAATCATCTACTGGAATATTATTATCAGTTTTTAACCGTGAAAGGAAATCAGCCACCACATTTTCTTTACCAGGCCGATCTACAATTGTGATATCAAACTCCTGCAGTAATAATAGCCATCTGGTAACTCTAGCATTTGTGACAGATTTATTCATTAAATACTTAATAGCCGAGTGGTCAGTGTGGACAAAAGTAGAATAACCAGTGATATAATGTCGAAATTTATTAATGGCATAAATTACTGCAAGAAACTCCTTTTCGGTATCTGTATAATTAAGCTCAGCAGGGGTCATGTTCTTACTGATAAAGTAGATAGCATAAGGAAGATGATTCTCCTCTTGTCCCAAGACAACTCCAATTGCAGTGTCTGAAGCATTAGAAGATATATGAAAAATGAGGGTCCAATCAGGTCCCCTTAAAATAGGAGCAATAGATAACTGATGCTTGAGTTCTACAAAGGCTTTATGACAAGGATTAGTCCACTTAAATTCAACATTTTTCATAAGAAACACAAATAATGGAGAAGGTATCTTAGAAAAATCTTTAATAAATCTTCTGTAATATACAGCATGTCCTAGAAAACTTCTCACATCAGTTTGTGTTTTAGGAACAGGAAGATTTTGAATGACCAATATTTTAGATGGGTCTACCTAAATACCTTGAGATGAAATAAAATGTCCAAGCACTACTCCTTCACTCATCATCATATGACATTTTTCAGTACTTAGGGAGAGGTGAGCTTGTATACAACGTTTAAGTACCTTCTCAAGATTTTGTAATGCATCTTCAAAAGACACACCATAAGGAGTAAAATCATTTATAAATATTTCCATAGAGTCATTCAGCATATCTGAAAAGATTCCTATAACAGCCCTCTGAAAATTTGCTGGTGCATTACATAGCCCAAATGGAAGAACTCTATAAGCAAAAGTTCCCCAAGGGCTAGTGAAAGTGGTCTTGTCCTGGTCTTGGGGTGCAATTCTAATTTGGTTATACCCACTGAATCCATCTGGAAAAGAAAAGAATTTCTTCCCTGACAGACTATCCAACACCTGATCAATGAAAGGTAAAGGAAAGTGATCCTTTTGAGTAGCTTTGTTTAAGGCTCTGTAATCAACACATACTCTCCATTTCCCATTTTTCTTAGGGACAATTACCAATGGGGAAACCCATTCACTGTCAAATATGGGGTATATAAATCCTGCATTAAGCAATTTCTGAAGTTCTTCTTTAACAATTTCCCGTAAATTAGGGTTCATTCGTCTTTGGGGTTGATAGACTGGTTGGCATCCTTCTTTAATATAAATTCGGTGAGTACATAGTTCAGAAGAGATTCCTTTCATATCCCTGTAATCCCATGCAAATGCTTCCTTATTTTCACGTAATAACTTCATTAATTGCTGTGTTTCAGTAACTGTTAGATCAGGATTTATGTTTAATGTCTTGCCAGGTTCGATTTCGACTGTTATGCTTTTAGATGAGATGGTGGTTAATGTCTGAGATAAGTCTTCCGATTCAATCTTTTCGTGGGTATCTGTTTCAAAAATTGCAGTCAATTGATTGTGTGTTTCAGCAATTACAGAGGAAGGTTCACAAATAAAATTATTAATTATTTCATCCTTTGTATTTTCTTTAAGAGTTAAGGCTTGTCCAATAGTTAGAATGGGCTGAACAACATTATCATCATAATCCATCCACATAGAATCTTCATTATTAATTATGGGTGTAGCATGACGATAAAGAGTAAGCTGTTTGGTTTCATAACCATTAGAAATTGTCATTGAACCAGATCTGCAACTGATAAAGGCATCAGCTGTGGCCAACCATGGCCTCCCCAGAATTAAAGGATGTCCCCCCAGCTTTGTTTTAGTCTACAATACAACAAAATCAACTAGGTAATTCCAGGATTCAACTGAGATAAGTAGATCTTCAACAACTCCTTCAGGTTTAATTGTAGAATGGTCAGCCAACTCTAAAATGGTAGGTGTATCTCTGATTGTGTTATTCAGCTGTAGCAATTGTGAAGTTTCAAGAGTCATTATGTTTATTGCAGCACCTAAATCTACCAGAACTTGAGGAATCATTGTTTTACCAATTTGAACTGTCACGGTAGGATGGCCGGGGTCACCATATTTCACAGGAGGGGTTTTTCCAGACATTAATGCAGATAAATCACCCATCACATGTACTGTAAGGGGATCTTTAGTTTTCCTACCAGGTTTCTTAACAAAAATATCCCTTATTGTTCTGGCATAAATTGGTACATCTCTTAATGCCTGTAAAAGTGGAATTTTAACATACAAGTTTTGGAATTCCCCTAAAATATTAAAAGCAGGTGTTTCAGGTGTTCTACTTAAAACCAAATGCTCGGGGAATGGTGGTTCTGTTATTTCAATACTCTTGTTAGAGGGTGGTTGTGATTTCTTATGTTTCTCAGTTTCCTCTTTATCAGAATCAGAAGAAGTTATGTCATCAATAATAGACTCTACTATTTTTCCGGATCTTAAATGAATATCATTACATTGCATAGTAGGAAATATAGATTGATTTTGAATATCAATGACTTGCACAACTTTATTATTGGGGTTAGGATTTGGTTGCACAGGTAGCTGGGGTCTCATTTGGTTATTTGGCGGAGCATTTGATGGCAGAGGAAGTGGTTATTGAAATTGAGGAAATTGATTTGGATACGGGAGTTGTTGGCTTCTCCAATTTGAATTCCAAGGGTTAAAAGAAGATGGCTGTTGTGGGGGCCAAGGAGTCCACATTGTAGGATCAACAAAGGGAGGGTTTGATTGTTGCATGGGTGGGAAATTCATTTGATTAAAGGGTGGGTATTGCATTTGATTAAAGGGAGGGTAATTTGTTTGATTGAAAGCAGAATAATTATTCCAACGATTAAATGGCATACTAGAATTCATACCTTGTCCTTTTGGTTGCCATTGTCTTCTTTGAGTTAGCAAGTAACTGCTTTAGCTTCTTCTTCCGTTGGCTGCAATGCTGCCTTTATTCCTGGTAGAGATGGACATTGCTGTGTTTCATGATCTTTCTCACAAAGGGTGCAGATTGGTATTTTGTCCAATGGGCACTCCCTTAGTGGATGTTTGTCTCTGCACTTTGGGCAAAAGACAGCCAGAGTTGCTTTTGCTTCAGCCTGCTTCTTCTTAACCTGCAAAGTGTCAATTTGTGAAGCAAAAGAACTTAACATATTAGTTTTAAATTATTCAAGTAAATTACCTATTTCAGCTCTTGTTGCTCCTCCATTGGATGATTTCTGCACTCTTGAATAGGTGGGATCTCTATTACTTACTCTGTTCCTTGCAACTCCCCTTGAACACCTTTTACAAAGTTCAACAATCTCATCATATGATTCTTTAGATATATCTCCATTGCCAAGCATGTTTAACATGTCTAAACAACCATCCCTTAATCCTCTAAGTAATATTGTTTTGCGAATTTCCTTACTTATATTCGGATGATCAGATCTCTGTATATTATACTGCAGCCTTTCTACGTAGTCCTCCAGATTCTCGTCCGGCTTTTGTGCCATATTGAATAGTTCGTCCTTCTTTTCTCTCGTCCGACAGTAGTCTTGATATTTAAGCAAAAATTTTTGTTTCATCTGTTCCCATGTTGTGATTACCTGACTCCCAAGACTCATGAACCATCTTAAAGCATTTCCTTTTAATGTTGCTGGAAACAGTTTCAACTTTTGAGCATTAGTAACATAATCATAACTTCTGCATAATATATCAAATTCAAAAAGAAATTCATCCGGATCTTCAGAGGATAGACCATGGAAGTTAGGTAAATCTGACAATGGAATATTTTTCATAGGAGTTGTTCCTCTAGGGAGATCACTGATAGGAAATCCCAAGGTAGAGAGAGAATTTTCATCCTTTTCTTCTCCTTCAGGATCTACACGTCCTCCACCAAAGAAGTCTTCGTTGTTTCCTTCCATTGGCTGTTCTCCTACTGCACTTGCTCGATCGTCAAGATCTTCTACTGGCTCCTCTATGTTTTCCACTGGTCGTCCAACACTCTCTATTATTTCCTCAACGTGCTCTACTAATTTTCTAGCACTTTCTTCTGACTCTCCACCACTGATTTTTGGTCCTTTAATCACCGGCTCCTCTATGTTTTCAGGGCCCACAACTTCCTCTGTTTTGTAATCTGATTGAGGGGAGTGCTGAAGTTTTGGTCTTCGAGAACTTAGTCTCTGTGATGATTCAGCCTTTGATACAATCTCGTCAATGAAAGTCTTTCTTCCTGCCCTTCCTTTGCCCTTGCCACCTGTGGGATTAGTTTTCTTCTGGGTTCTACGTCCTCTCATACAATCTGCACATCTAGAAAGAAAATATTAATGCTTTTGAAATCTATAATTGCCTTTCCCTAGCAACGGCACCAAAATGTTGGTCGCTTTAACTGTTTTAACAATTCAAGCTCCACATAAATTTTCAACCCGAGAAGGTCTGTTTATTCCAAATACAACCACACACTGGATATGCTCAATTCCAAAAGTAGAAATAATGTTGTAGTGAAAGTCACACAATTATTAATCATACAAATCTAATTATTCACACCTTGTTTTAACAAAGATGAAGTCTATTTATGTTATAGTAGAAGAAATTCCTCTATTGCAGTCTTTTAAGAATCCTAATGAAAGGAAATTACTCTGCAGGAAAGGAAACCAATCAACCATAACAGGGAACATGACCCTATTCCTTCAAATGGGAACTTCAGCACCTGCTGCCTGACACTAATAACACTGTGGAAAAGATAAACTCAAGAGAACAGGACCCTATTCCCATGAACATGAACCTTCAGCACCTGTCTCCTATTCCTAATCACACTGCAGGGAAAAGAAAGTAAATCAATGGGAACAGGACCCTATTCCTTTGCACAGGAATCTTCAACACCTGCTTCCCACATAAATCATACATTCAAACAAATAACAGAAAATATTTCTTGTTTCTTTTAAGAATGAATATACCAAACTCATGCAGCGTTAAAGGAAACAGAATACTTAATGAATCACAGAACTATGCAACTGATGTTTCAACAATAGAATTAAATTAAGGTGCGAATATCATAAGGAAACTTAACAAACTACAGGAACAGTCAGGTGAATCTTGTGAGGAAGGCGGGCCCTTTCCTTCTCACAAGATTCCCCAGGGAAAGAATTAAATTGAAGCGCTCAAAAGGAACCTTTATTCATCTGTCAAAAAGGAATGATACATTACAATGGAGTCTAGCTCCTTTCTGCTCAAAAGCAATGTTCTCCTGTCGTTTCTAACTCCCCCTCTAATGATGATGTCTCCTCTTTTGTAAAGAGGAGACATCTATTACAGTTACATCAAAGCAAATCTATCTTTATCCAAATCTGTTCTTCTTTCTTAAAACAGGGCTATTCTATTCTTCCATAGAAAGATATTGTTACAACAGATGCAGAAAAAGTACTGTCTTCAGGATAAT
Organism: Pinus albicaulis; assembly: GCA_034641835.2. Taxonomy (NCBI): domain Eukaryota; kingdom Viridiplantae; phylum Streptophyta; class Pinopsida; order Pinales; family Pinaceae; genus Pinus; species Pinus albicaulis. The sequence continues at coordinate 1,014,116,751 of CM076577.1, read as the reverse complement.
CCGTGTAACCACTTCCTTGTTCATCTTCATCTTATTTCCATTGTCCCAAAAATACTCTTCCAGAATCACAAATTATGAGTAGTGACGGAATTTGCGTGCCTGCTGACTGTTTCGGCAATGGAGTCGACTGTTTCAGCAACGGCCGATTGTTTCAGCACAACACATAATTTATCTGCGATCTTTTAGACTTATGTTAGCAACAATATACCTTTGATTAATGATGAAATATAAGAGTAATATGGAATTATATGTAAACAGATTAAATATATAGTAAAGAGGAGGATTTCATATACCTTTGGATAAAGTGAATGAAAATGATGATGGAACCCTTTTTAAATATAGTTATAAAGGGTAAGGTGGTGTCAAAATGTATGGTAAAAATGGTACATTGTGAGGTCCTAACAATAGCCTAGAGGTTAAAATTCATGATCTGCAAATTACTTAGCTTCCAATTAGGGGGTTTTGTTCCACAAGGAAAACGTATCATACATCTATTATTATTATTAGGAAGTAGTGGCTGAAAGTATAAATATAATAGACAATTCATGCAATGCTAGTTTTAAGTAATGCAATCAATGCTTGAAGTTCACGCATATTGTTTTATCTAACACTAATGTTTTCTTTATCAATAATAAAATTACTATAAGATATGAATGCATAGACCCCTAAACCACAAAACTCGGACATCTTTTAGCTAGCCTTAAAGAAATATCCCTATGGGCATGAACAACCAATGCAAGAGACACCAAAAATATCATGGGCCAAAGTAACTGTGGAGCACATATGAGGATTAATCTAGGATAATGCTCGAATTGCAACAAAATACAAATTTTTTAACTTGTCACCAAATCGTTGCTTGTAATTGTTTGTAATAGTCCATCCAAATTACCAAGCCACCACCAAGGGAACTGTTTGATACCTTTTTAATGATAACCTCTCAAAGAATATTTTGTAACATGTTTCAATTATCAGGTTCTCCCAAATATTTTTCATATTAATATAGGATTCACCTAATGCCATATTTGTCTTGTAAAGGTACAGTGAACAAAAACATGAAAAGAATCTTCATCTGTATCATGAAAAAGGATAAAAATATGTGGCTTATCAAACACCCTTATATAAATTTTGGACCATGTTAAGATATAGTTTTGAAGGATTTACTAGAATATTATAGTGTTATTAAAAGGAGATTTATATTTCTAAATTCTTTCAAAGATTGTGCCCTGGTAGATATGTACGCCTAGGAAAACTCATATATACCTTACTTGACCCTAATATGAGAAAAAAAAAAGTTCAAAATAAACAAGGCCCATTGATCATGCCATATCGATTCAAGTTTTCGGTCTTGCGCTATAAGCCACCCTTGTTGCCAAATCAAAGTGGCGTCCTCCCACACAATTATATTTAGTGCACAAAATCCCTTCTCTTCAAGGTACTTGACTAAATCATCTAGATTAAGTAATATGTTTTTATTACACCTAGAAAAAACTTTCTTACCAATATAGACTGTGTCCAAACTTGACCTGCCAAGGAATATGTCTATTTATTGTAGAAAATGCTTGATACGACACCCTCCACTAATTGGAGGAATTTGGAGGGGTGTTCTAATGTCACCAAATCCAATTGTATAATGTCTCGGGTCCAATTTAATTAGTTATCAATATCTTCCTCCATAATATATCCTTGTGAGAAAAACTCACAAAAAATTCATGCCAATGCTTTCTTGAAATCAATTATATTCTCAGCCCCTCATCTATAATGTTCCTCGAGGAGAGCTATTTGAGAGAAAGTACCAAGATGTGCACCCAAATATTACGTTGGACCATTCAAAATATAATCAAGTGTAATGTTTTAAATTCTATTTAGGATAGCTTCTACAATAGTACCAACAAATTTCAATATATTAGAGTTTCCTCAAAAAACAATTTAGTGAGGATGAGTCATTCCTCTCCAAACAACCAATGATTACACCATAAATGTATCTTATTTTCGACTTTTTCATGTCACCATTTACATTCGACTATGATGTATATTTTTTGTTTGTATTGTGACCCAAATATTTGAAGGTATCATTTAGTGCATGTGCCTTAGAACTCAAAAATTCACATCAAATTTCTCCTAATTCAATACACAAAGTATGGGAAATAGATATTCGACTTCTCCAAATTTCCCTATAATGTTAAAAAATATTTGAATAACTCACCACTGGAAATATTATAGAAACAAAATAATAGGAAATCATCAAAAAATAATAAGTGTGCTTTGGATGTTCTGACCCATCAATACTCCATGGATAAGACGATATTGTATAGCTTTAATTAATATCTTACTAAGACACTAAAAAATAATAAGAAACATGTATAGAGAGAGGGGGAACCCTTTTCGTAGACATATAGATGGTATACAAAATTTTTAACTCACAACATTTATTATAATGAAGATAAAACCAATGTATTAGAAAAAAATTTAAAAGGGTCCATGAAACCCGATCATTAGCCCTAAAAAGGTGTAGCCTCAATACTTCTATGGATCATTCCTCCAATTTAATTGAGTGAAACCCTTATTGAGTGGAATATATTCTTTCATATATCATTATACCTTTTAGAAAATTAAAATTTTCATCAAAGGTCACTCTCAAGAGCAATGGATTTATCCTAATTGCTATAATTTTTTTCTTTATTTGTTTTATGCACTTACACAAATAAATAAGGTGAAAATAAATTTTGCAATTGATATTTGGAATAATAGAAATAAAATTATATTTCTAGCTACCCAATGTGCTCCCATATTACCAAACATCCTAAAAAATCTAAGAAATTCATTCCCCGCAATATCATAAAGGTCCTAATCAAATCAACAAACCATCCATCTCACACCATGCTCTTGCATTTTTGAAGGGATTTAAGAATATACAACATATCGTTTAAATACATGGGTTCAAATAAGTCCTCATTTCCATCTTCCTCTCCAAATATAGGAGAGGCTTGTACCTCCCTATGCATAGAACCTATGTCCTCATAGTGAGGTGTTGGGAATAGTTTCCTAAAATGATTGGTTCTCAAATTTGTAAGATCCCCAGATCTCTTGAATACATGTATTTTTTCAACAACTAGATCCAAAATAGTATTATAATTCATATGGTTGACACAATTTTGGAGGAATTTCATATTTTCATCCTCATCTTCATGTCATGGGGCCATTCTATTCAACATCCACTCACTTTCCTCATCTAAATATTTGGACAAGTTTTCTCTCTAATATAAAAAGATGATTTATATGATCTACTAATAAACCCACACTAAAACCAAGTGATGCTAATTTAGTTTTAGTATCCTTGAGTTGAAGTGTCATTTTATTACTTTTATTTTTGGCCCAAGTTGCCTCCTTGTCTTTCAGGACCTTAAAAATATGAAAAAGTTGTATACAATAAAGAACATCAAAATCTAGGTTGAAGGGAACCCATGTCCCAAAAAATAAATTCCTAAATTCCTCCTCCCCTAGTTGAGGATTATACTTAGAATGGAAGCATAAATATGATGTAGTTTTGCTAATATCCTTGTATATAGGGAAATGATTCAAAATGTTGACCTTACATGGCCATGTTTTATATTATCCAAAAATGAAAGTAAATATTGATTTAATAGAAATATATATCTACTCCCTTCGACACTTCAACATCCATAAACATATTATTTGACCATGTAGGAGAAACCTTAATGGGATCCAAGTCAACCCTAACTAGCTCTTTTGATTTGGTCAATGTATAAATTCTCCAATATATCCTCCCAAACATGGAATCTCTAAATTTCATATATGCTAGTTATGAAGCTGAGATCACCCCAAAAAATATATTATCCACATATAGACACCCAAGTGAAAATATTATATTCCATAAATTTTCTTTGTCACTATAGGGCCCATATAAATTCAAAATATGAAATTCCGTATTTTGTTGTTACTATAGAAAATATTCTTTATATTTGCAACTGATTATGAAATTTTTTAAATCAGAAGACACAAACCTACTCTATCGCTCTCCAGAATTCAATTCACAATCTATAACTCAAATCATAAACATGCAATAAGAAACCACACACATGCAAATATTATTTTTCCCTCAGAACACAATCTACTAAGAACCCCAATGTTTGATTTCATTAATCTGATGAATAGACATGTATTACAATTTCTTTGCTAAACTAAGCAAAACCTGCAAGTGCAGAACCTATCTCATTGTTCACTGAGAAGCTATTCCCTTGACATTTTTAATTTTTTAGCTTTCTTGAGCAACTATTTTCTTGTGAAATTCTTGAGTATTTGAGCCCCTATTGAATACTAAATTCCTCTAATTCATTGCAAAATTCCCAAGGATGGTCCACCTACCTACTACAACATCGATACATTGAACTAGTTTAAAATTATTGGTTAACTACCTTTGAAAATCCACCTCAACTCGGTAACTTGTATTATTATCATGCATGAGCTAATTATTAGTTTATTCATCAATTAACTAGGTGATATCCAATTTATAATGATGTCTCACTACTTAAATAACCACCCAGTAGTTCTATTACTGGTTACAACTAGTTTAGCGTATTACAACTAAAATTTACTCAACCTAGCCTCCTAAAATTTAGGAATCACAACATACAACTAAAATTCATTCCCCTAACTCGAATTTAATCAGTTAAGTAAGTGAAAATTTGCATGTCACCTAAGTTAACTATTGTAAGTTTTATGCTGATGTGAGATATATATTTGTATTATATTGGCAGGGACTCCAAAATACCCTACTTGAGATAGATATTGATTAACATATGTGCCATATTTCCAAAACAAATTTCCCAAATCCCTCAATCACCCATGATAAACTTGCCAATGGAATTTACAATGATCTTATTAGGAAAATTTACCTACATTGGGATACTCACATCCATGTTAGACCTTGTTTCTTTCTCTTTCTCTCTAACCTTGTCACTGTCTCCTTCCATCTCTCCTCTTCTATCTCCCCATCACTCCCCCTCAATATTTGTGTCTCCCTCCCTCTCTCTTACCCTTATCGTTTCAATACTCCCTTTATCTCTCTTCATTCCTCCTCTCACCTTTCCTTCATTTTATCTCCATCTCTTGGTTGTCACTCCCTCTCTCTCTAACCTCTATATATATTGTACACTTAGTAGATCCTTTCTATTTTCTATTCAAAATAAAAGTGCAGGTCATAAAAATATACAACTTTTGGCGTCAACCTACCTATAGAAAACCAGGTCTATTGGCCGTCTTAACGAGTTATAGGTCATCCAAAACATGAACATCTTCAATCTGCCTCTTACTGTCTTTAAGCAGCTAATATGAGTCTTCATTTCATAACCATATAGGAAAAGTAAGTAGCTAATATCACTCTTTCATTTCATAAACATTAGGAAAAGTAAATGCTATCCTCTATCATCACAAAAAAAAAAATAGAAATGACTAAGATCAATCATGAGATGACTCTACAATTACAAGAAATATTAAAATATTTTCGAGCAAGATTTTGATTCCTTTCATTGAATTAATCTATCTCTTTTTATTTAAGAAATGATATTGGTTTTAGTTAAAATTGTAACTAATTTGCAATTTTAATGTGGTAAACTTTTTTGTTAAACATAAATCTATGATCCATTCAAATTCATGTATATGATAAAGGAACTATTAAAATAATAAGATGATTTTTCATGCATTAAAATTACATAAATAATACATAGTTATATTCTAATAATTAGTTTTAGTCTATTAATAAGATTAAAAAATTATATATGATCTAAAAAAACCAGCTTATATGTAATTTAAAATTCAAGTTAATATTTTGACTAATATAATGAAAAATATTTTTATTATTTTATAAGAAAATGACATACTTATTCATAAGAGTCTGAGTCATACTAGATTGTAGAATGCAACTTTCGAAACAATCAAATTTCATAATATTAAAATTGGAAAAAAGACAAATTAGCATGGAAATGCCCAGAGAAAAAGTCAATTGACCTAGTTTCGTGTTCATTAAATTTCACAATATTATAGAACTAGCAGTTGCCCCAGAAGGTGCAAAGAGCGGCCGATAGGATTTTAAAATAAAAAAATTTGTACAAGAAAATAGCAATTGATACATTAAATTTAAGTTAATTTTTTTGTATTTTTTTCTTAAGTTTATAATATGTAACTATATTAGAATTGTTTAACAAAACCATTCTCCAATGTCATTAGAACCGCATGATGGAATATTAAATACTAATTTGATTACATTATATTTTAAAGTAATCTAACTAATAGATGAGATTATATTTTAATTTACAAAAATTGAATGTCTCAAGGATCCATTTATACATAGAGTGGTTCTAAACTTCTAATAGTTAAGAATGCATGCCTTCTTGTAAAAGGTTAAAGTTCAAATTCAAAAAGGTAGAAAATAGACATCTAGGAATCAAATAACTAGACAAAGACATCGAATTCATATTTAAGTATAGCAACAACATGTGGGATTCAACTAATATAATTATCTCAACTTGCAAAAGAAGAATTGAAATTTAGTTAGAGTGTAATGGTAAAAAACCCAACTTGGAGAAAGATTCGTGGAAATTCAATTACAATATAATAGAAAAATGTGAAGTAAATCTGGTTAAAATAAATATGTGAATTAAAGATTTATTCATTACTTTATAGTTTAAATATTACTTTATATATTAAATATTAATTAAATATGTGAACTTACTATTTTTTTTTACACAAGTCTTACTAGTGACATGTGAGTTCAAATTGGGCAACTTAAAAGTTTATGGTTACTTTCTATAAAGAAAAATAATCTTTTTGGAAAGATCTCTAATTCTATTAAAAAAATAAGTTACGAGGGAAAATTCCTAAAAATTTAAGAAAATATGTGAACTTGCTATTTTTAAACTAACTTTCTATTATTTTTAGTTCACATAAGTTATTTTTATTTCTCTATTTTAAGAAAATGGTAAATTTTCTTATTCCATTATGGTAACATAATTTTAATCACACAAATATTTTTAAGCAAATTATTATATAAAAAAATTAGCATGCAAAGTGTGCAACAACAAATCCTGAGGTCAAAGCCTTTCTCAACATCCTAACCCTGGAAAGATATAAAATGTTGATTCTCTGTTTAAATTTGGAATTATTTTAAAAGAAATATTGGAGAGGGCTCATTTTTCTCAAATGCACTTACAATTTAGTAAGATTGTAGAAGAATTCTCCAGCCATGTTCAATTATTATTGTGAGAGTTTTGCATAGTAAAAAATGCTATATAAAAATAATAGATTAAAATTCACTTTAAATACTATTGAAGTTGAAATATATTTTTTAGAAGTTTAAATAATAAATATATTGTATAGGAGTTCTAAATAAAAAAAAATTGTAAATAAATATAAATATATTATATTAATGTGTATAAAAAAAAATCATGTTAATGATTAATATATTCTATTAACACTGCATGAAAGCATGATATGACAATTCATGACTGACGAAACATTCTTCTGATGAAAATTTGACATGCACATGCATCAAGTACCATATAAAAATAAAAACTTTTTGGAAACATAGAGTGCAGCACGAAACAATAATCTTGCAAAACTCCTTATAAACAATGCATTTTTCTTTCATTTACAATGTAAGAATCAGATTAATGATAGTTTTAGATTATATACATGCCCATTCAACGAAGCTCTCATCACCAAGAGGCTGTGATACATCAACAGGCCTCTGCCTAGTCACAAGCTCCAATAACACAACCCCAAATGAGAATACATCAGACCTGATAGTGTGCTTTCCACTTGATGCATATTCCGGTGCCATATTCCTAAAATATTAAATCAATGTCAAGCAAATTTACACTTCATAGGGCAGCATCTATACCTTCTTAGGAAACCAGTCAACCACAAAAATCAATACTTGGGAAACCTGCAAAATGAGAACATCTACAACTTACCCAAAGGTTCCCATGACACAGGTTGTCACATGCGTATTGGTATCTGATGCTAGTTTTGCAAGTCCAAAATCTGACACCTGCAAATAAGAAAAAACCATCAGAAACAATACTCTACTCAACATAACGACATATAAAATTTGGACACACAAGTATCCATATGGTTGTGATGATAATTCTTGAAGAAACCCATGACACAGGTTGTCACATGCGTGTATCTGATGCTAGTTTTGCAAGTCCAAAATCTGACACCTGCAAATAAGAAAAAACCATCAGAAACAAGACTCTACTCAACATAAAGACATATAAAATTTGGACACACAAGTATCCATCTGGTTGTGATGATAATTCTTGAAGAAACCATACCTGTGCTTCAAATCTGTCATCCAATAGAATGTTCGATCCCTTGATATCCCTGTGAATTATTCTAGGATGACTTGTAGAAGGTAATTGGATAAAACTCTATCATGTATAGCCCTCGAAATAGAAATCACTATTTACTATTAAATAGAAATTATTATTTAGCGAATTCGTTTCTAAATTTCAGCCACATTTATTTAGTAATTTATGATTTTATGATTTTATGATTTTTTTTATGATTTTAATTTTTTTATGATTTTATGATTTTTTTGCACACGTCTTACTAGTGACATGTGTCATTATCAAAATGAATTGGTTGACGAAAAATCACCTGTATTAATTCAAAATAGAAGGCCTATCGACCTAAATATACAATTTACAATTTTGAAAAGAAATGGATTAAAGTCCAATTATTTTGGTTTATAATTCCCCATTGATGTGAGACACTAACATGATTAAGATAGACATGAATACTTCTTGTTTAAGAAGATATAGTATAAAACCTGCCTCTCATAGGCGTTTGGGAGTTGGCTGATGAAATCGTGGGCATTGGAAGCTCTTGCAACGGAAATGATTTCCTCCATCGTTGCATCATCTCTTCCAACTAAAATATTCTCGCGAATACTAGTAGCAAAGAGAGTGGGATCTTGACTAACCAACCCAATTTGGCTGCGTAGCCATTTCAGTTGAAGGTTCTTAATTTTATCTCCATCCAGACGAATCTCAATCTCTTCCTTTAGCGGATCGTAGAACCTTTCTATTAATGAAATTGATGTAGATTTTCAGAACCACTGGAACCCACTGAAGCAATTGTTTTACGTGCAGGAATATCGAGGCAAAAATTCTGAAATATGGGGCTATCAGCTCTGGTTGGATATGCAAACGCAACATTCCGAAATTGTATCACCCGGAAACTGTTGGCACTACTTTTCCACTCATGTCATCTGAATCGATCTCTGGTACCCTGTCGATCATTTCGTATATTCCAGAAGGCGCAACAGCTGATTCACAACAGTACTTGAGATTTGTAAGCCCACTCCCCAGAGATCTGGTCGGATTTCAAATATTTTCAAATTAAATGATAAATATTTGAACACATATTATTTAAGAGTATGCCATTTTTCTAAGTGATATTTTAAAATATGTATATTTTCTTAAACAAAGTAATAAATTTCTAAGTAAAAATGATAATTTTAAAATTGGATAATAATAATAATATTTTTAAAACAATAATCAATAAAAAAAATTACATATTAATATAGATAAAAAATATTGTAAAAAATAATTATATAAATAAATAATATTATAAAAAATAATTATATAATAGATAAAAAAAAATAAAAATATTATAAAAAGATAAAATAATAGACAAATTCAGATTAAAAACCATTTCAAATAATTTAATTTCCAAAATTCAGATTAAACACCCTTTCAAATAATTTAATTCCCAAAATAACTTTTCAGCTCAATCAATCTCTTTATTATTTTTTGCCTGAATCTTAACCAAAAAAAAAATCAAAACCTACTCATACCAATTAATCTAAATCTAATTCTGAATTCTAAAGCTAGTATTTTATATTTGTCAATCTAAAATTAATCGAGAGTTCTAATTTTGCCTATATTTATAAAAACACCATGAAGAAATACAAGGCTTCAGAGAAAACGTTTCCTGGGCTTTGTGATCCATCAGGAACTTAAATGCCCACAAGGCATAGCACATGGAAACCCCTTTCACCAAGCCTGATCTAAGCCCGAGTTTTACAGTTCTGTCAAGCGCAGCTGAAAATTTGTTCACAGCCTTCTGTTCTCCAAAGAAATAATAAACAGTTCTAATAGCAGAAATTGGTTGCTCTGCAATCATACTCGACATAGTGTATTCCGCATGTATTTTCTTAGCCAGACTCATCAGTGTTCGACCATATAGAAGTCCAGGAACGATCACTAAACTGGCTAGTGGCAACGTCACCAACGCCAATCTCCATTTCAAAAAAAAGCGCGCCGCATAGCAAGAAAATTGAACTGATAGACTACAGAGCTGAAAACAAAATAGCCCAAAAAGAGTTACAACTAGTAAATCATTGATAAGAATACATTGTTAATAGAATAATGAAACAACTGCATTACAACTTTTTCCATGCATCAAGATTGTGCATAATCTCAATTTATACAAAAATTAAGTAGGTTACATATATTTTTGAAATTAGTTTTCTCTTTTCAAGTTACAATGAATCTAGGCAGTGCTGTCGTTTAGAAACTCAACCAGACATGGCAGTGGCGCCATTTCGATGAGCAGGTCAGATCATGGTGGTGAACAATATGATAGAGAAGGGGTAGTTATTTCCAATATTCCATCTTAATTACGACAGACAATTTAACCATGACTTAACATAACTTAAATATATGTTGGTCTAAGTCTGAGCTAGGCTTACAATGAATCAAAAACTTTGACATCAAATATTGAGATAGATTTATTTTTCCGTTTCATTTTTGTTGTAGGGTCCAAATTTCAGTTTCTTCATTTGATGTTGCAGCTCTTCCATCACGATATATTTGTTTATTATAAAAACATAAAAAATCATTTCAGGGTGTCCACGAATGTTCTTTACCTCTTCAGAAATCTGCTTTATGTGGACTATTGCCACCTATAATCTTCTATATTTTGTTCTTCATCATCAATTTTACGATTATCAATTTTCTACAACATAAATTCATAATAGAATTTTATCTCTCCAGGACTTGAGTATATAAAAATTTCATTGACATTTTCATGTTCAACATAGTTCACATTCATTGTTGCAACTTCTATACAGACATCATCACCAGATGTTGTTTCAATTCTCAGTTTCTTCTAGCATTTGGATAAACAAAATCAATCTTAAGTTTAGATGAAAAACATCTTTAGAACCATATTGGTTATGTTCTTTATGCTTTGGAATGAGAGGTTTCCTCTCTTCTTCCTTCTTTGACTCGATCGATACCTCATAATCTAGATTCTTCACATTTTCTTCCGCAAGCAGGTTTGCTTCCACTTGGTTTCTAGTTACAAGTGGGTTTTTGTTGTCGAACAACAATGTATCAATAAGATGTTTCTATTGCACCATTTGCAACAACTCATCACTAGTGCGTTCATCTTCTTATAAGCTAACATCAACACTTTCAATTTCTGGATCCACTGAATCAATTTTTTCACTACTGGAAACATTATATTTGTCAAAATCAACTGGTGTTAGTAACACCCCATTAATATTGTGATCTCCTTTCAAGTGAGATTGACCAAAATCTTCTCTTTTTGTAGATTTGCTATTGCAGATCCATCTTCAATTTCATCTTCAAACACTACTTCAACAGGTTCTACGACGCTATGACCTTTGATTTGATTACTCCACCTTACATCAAGTTTCGCTTCCATGAACTTCCATGCTTCTTTGGAAGTTGTAGATTTTTCTACCTTGTAGAAAAACATCTCATCCAATCCCTGTTTGATAAAATCCAAAGCTAAAGCATCACATGCTTCATCATATGTGAGATTAAAGTGATACTCAATTAAATCTTTAGATTTAAGAAAAGCTAGCATTCTCATAACCCACAAATCAAAATGTTTACTAGTAAACATAAGTGGTGGTAGAAGATAGAAGCTACACCATTCACCCTTGATCTCTTCTCCATATTCTGCTATGGCTTTGACTTGAACTGCAATGATATTTTCCTTTTCTTAATTTGTTTTAGTTGTGTTTTGCGACCCATTACTACAGCCTTTCCTATCCTATAGCTACTTCCACGATTGCATGAGGCTAATTCCATATTGTCCCGAAAAAAAAATATGATTTTCAATATCTTCCTATACTAAAAACCTTTGCAAAACCCTAGACATTTTTGCGAATAAAATAAAAAAATCACTTTAAAATTCTCTCTAATTTTCCACTTTTTAAAAGAAAATCTTTCCACAAAAGAATTAAAAAAAAAAAAATAACCTTCATTTACTTAGCGTGGCCAGATAACGTTGAAGCATCACCATATATTAACATTGAAAAATAAAAAAAATTCTAACAAACTTTCAAAACACACTATGTCCATGCACTTCAAAGAATAACTTTAGTAATTTATTTTAAAACTTTGACTTTTCACTTAAAACTTGCTCCATAATATGCAGAACAGCAAGCTTCAATGCGAAACCTCACTCGCACTCTTGAACGTTATGCACTGCAATCGAAAACACTACTCGAAAATGGCCCGAACCAATTCCTATTTAGCCAATAGATGCCACGCTTTTCTTCCTGGCCACACAATCAACATTGAGAGGAGAACGTTTCTTACAACACTAAGACTCAGCGCTCACCACCACATGCATTAGTGGTCAATCTTGTGGAATAGATCCCACAAAGAAAAGTCTACCACGCAATAGCTTCAGATGAAAACCAATTCATAGGTAATAGTACCACTATTCGACATGGTAAATTGTAAAAGACACCGACTGTGAGAGATTGGGGAATCATAGACTATTGAGCAACTCCGAGGTCTTTCCTTTCTTTCACCATCTTTACTTCGACTTCTACTACGACTGTAGGAAGGACTCACGCTTCTTCGACTTCGATGGCGATAATCATGCTCTCAAACTATCGCCATTGCCAAATTGCTATAATTTTTTTCCGTTTGCAATACACATTACTTAGTCAGATGGCTTCTTTTATATTTAAAAAAAAACACTGGTTGTGTTTTCTCTCTTATCTTCTGTCTAAAAAGGATGCAGATAAAAAATGAGTTCAACAATCTTTTGGACTATATATATGTATAGGGATTGCAGTTCGCCAGGGGTATGTTCAAGAATGGCACAGAGAGACAGCTAGTTCTTTCGAATTTAAAACACAAATTACATGTCTCAATGGCTCTGATACCAATTGAAAGATTGGGCAAAGTAAACAACGATTACATAACTGAAACAGTTAAAAACGCAACCCAAAACAAAGCTACTTTTATTTCATTAAACATAGGACCACACATGAATTTACAGAACTTCAAGAAATAACTATGCAGCTACAGCTGCCTTACAACTCCGACTCTACACATAAGGACTATGTATCTCTTAGGAATTTATATAAAATTAGGTCGGTTAATTTGTCCCTTTGATGCTGAATAGGTTAAGACGGTTGCACTCTCTGAAATCTGACCAAGTCATGGCAGTGACGACAAGGCTGCGGTGCGGTGCGGTGCGGTGCGGGGAGTAATTATTTCCAACAAAAACGAAATAAGCCAAATTCATGACAAAATTGATGAAACACGTTAGAATACAGCCAATTGAAAGTATTGAATACAGATAACCGACTCATTCAAATAAAGCCTAATTGGATTCACATAATATTTGAATAGTTAGACGTTTGAAAACTTTTGGGAAGGGCTCGTTCATACACGATTCAGAACAGTGTTCGATGAATATTTACTGTTTGGCATGGAGTGGATTTGAATTTTTTATTTGTACTTTGAGATCACATTTATATTTTTTGGTTGCGTATTTTCGTGGAAATTCGGTTGGAAATGTAATTACCCGTGTGAACGAAGTGGGCGATTGAGTTGACTCAAGTGAATCTAGCATATTTAAAAGGTATAAATATTTAAATTAGGTTCATTCGTATGAATTTAAGTTTGTGCAATCCATATTACAGAAATACTAGCTCATATTTGTTTGTGTGTGAATTGTATTTTTTCTTTCACGTTTTTCTAACAAATTGATTTTAGGTATTTTTAACAAATTGATATTAGATCCAAATAAAATAGAAAATTACTAGGGTGATTTAATTGAAAATTCACTGGAACTAATTAGAATTGCAATGTGGGATTTATAATTGGGAGTGAATCATTTCATATATATATATATACATTTTTTTTAATATTTTTCTTTAGTTAAATTTAAAACTAGTATAATAATATTAAAAGTATTAATGTGGTTGATATAGTGAAGGGCTTTATAAATATAAAAAAAGAAATTATTGCAACAAGAAGAATGTCTTACGATGATGTCTTACCAATGGACACATTAATTTAATCATGTATAAAAAAAGTTATGGGCCAACTTGAAAACAAAAATATTAGAACACATATTATTGTAAAAATGGACCATTTGGCTAAATAAAATTTGCTTATATATTAATTTCCCTATCTAATTAGAATACAAATTTATTAGAATTGGAATAATCTCAAATCTCTAGGAAATTGGTGGGTAGGGAGACACATGACAGGTATTTAATCAAGCCATAAGATGTTATTATTTGAAAACAACTCTTCTAGTTGCCATCATGTATCTATTTGCACCGTCAAATCAAATGTTAGACCATTGAAATGTTTAATACGATTCATATACGGCTTCTTTCATTTAAGCTAACTACCTAACTAATTTTGTAACCTCTATGAATCTCTCTTCCACAATGTAGAGAGCCAACCAAATGACAAGGTTTTAACCCAACCATTCCTTTTAGGATTTCACCCTATTCTCGTTAGCTTGATATTGAAAATTCTGGAGCTACTTTGTAAATGGCAGTGCACACCCCAACTAGAGGAACGTTTATTCTGAAAAAATTATTGAGAAGCTATCAATTCAATTATTCGAGGGGAGAGCTTCGGCTACGCTACAAGGCTCCCCGAACTAGCAGTTCAATTATAGTGGGGAGAGCTTCAGTTACACAACAGGGATCCGTGAAACCATCCATCTGTTTGATACAATTATTATTCACACCCTCTGGACCTCCAGAGATGTGTGCATTCCATCAATGTGATCGCTAACATCTTGGACACACCATCTATGTAGAGATTTAATGTTGATTCGTCTCATGGCATTGCGAAAAAGAATTTGGGAAGACGCAGCCATGGCACAGTTGTGTCGTGATGCGCTGCACACAATGTATCATCACCATGGAAAATGTGAAGTTGGGTCTGTGGTTAACTGGAGGTATGAGGTGAAGAGGTTGAGAATCTTAGGATTGTGGATGCATCAACCACTATGATGTTTGGCAGGTAATTATAATATTTTTAACATTTCAATGTGGTTTTCATCGCTGTCTCTACGTAAATGGATCTGAAGTGAAATATTGATGTGTGCATGAATAGAGATTTGTAATAGTGAATATTCTTCCAGCGTCGACTCAATGAGTAAACATTAGTGATTTTTGAATAGTTAAAATAACCTAGTTCTGGTTTCGCAACTGATTTATATATAATTTTGACATTTTAATTGAAAAAGATTAAAAAAAAGGCTGTGTAGTCTATGTATTATTATTTTTTATATAAACAAATATTTTTCCAAAAATTTAAAACTAACAATTAATTTATATAAATAATAATGTAGAGTAAGTTTAAGCTGTATTGGATATTGAAATATTGATATTTAACAAAAAGAAATAAAAAAATAAAAATAAAAAATTATGATCATATTATCATTAAATTCAAATAAACGATAATCAATAGCTTAATGAGCATTGGAAAACTCGGCAGGCATCCACAAAAACCAACCATCTTGAAATGTAAGGTGAATGGTAGATGTGGCCGCACCAGAGTAATCGAAAAGACAAACACATGCGAGCTGATACTATCATATATATGATGCTCCTAAATACATACGATAGAGAATGACGAACGAGGGGTTCAATTATGATAGGTTGTTGTGTAATCGAGTAACTCACCTTTCTCCATTCTCAGACTCGGTAGCTCAGGATGCAGATTCATGTTCCTAGCTACTACTACTAACTCCAGGATACCGCGTGACAATTCTCGTAATTGGCCTTGGTCCATTGTTTGTCTTGTACTCAGACGAGGAAGACGAGTATCCTGAATTTATTCTCTCTCAATAGCTTTTTCTGGACTGGAAACTCTCATTTTTCTTAGTAGCCAATGGTTAACTACTTGTTGGAATTCAATAAAATCGTGTAGTATGATTTCCCTCTTTCATGAACCATATTCAATGTCTTTTCTCTCAGCTTCCATGTGGTGCTCGTTTCCATGGATTATATCGGATTAGATTAGTGATCACAAATATTTAATTACGTCTTTCAACTTCTATATCTCAACTTGAATAATTTTAATTAAAATTTTCATATTTTTTAAAAATGGTTGGATGATATTTCATCTCACTTAAACAATTTTAGCAATTTAGAGGTTTGAAGAGCTATGATTTCACACCCCTTTTAAATTTTTGCAATATAGGCTATAAAATATTGTAACCTATCATAAATTTTAAAGAAAAATAATTACCTTGTCTTTTGGCGTCCTCCATTCCATCAATTCCTCTCCCCATCACCTACCGTGGCTTTGCTTTACAATTTCATTGTAATGAGTTGTTTCTGTTCGTCCCTTGGTTAGTCGTATGTATTTCAATTTTTGAATTTACGTTTCGAAAATTTTAATATATAAATTTAGTTTGATTTTTTATTTTTTTAAATGAATGGATGAAATTTCATTTCATCTTAATATTCTTTTAATTTGATTTTCTATTTTTAAATGGATCAATGAAATTTTATTTCACTTCAATATTATTTTAATTTGATTTTCTATGTTTTTAAATGGATGGATATAATTTTATTTCACTTCAATATTATTTTAATTTGATTTTCTGTGTTTTTAAATGGATGGATATAATTTTATTTCACCCCATATTTTGAGTATATGATTGTGATTTCATGAGATTTTTAGTATTATGAAAAGTTTAATATCATTTTAGTAGTTTTTTTATTTTTGGTTATTACAAATGACAACCAATAATTTATTAATTTATAAAACCATTAATGTTGGAGCATTGTATTTCGTAATATTGAGGAGGATATCCTAATCCTAAAATCTAGATTTTGAATTTTGGACTTACCTAAGTCAAAAAATTAGAATATAAATAACTGTTACAAGCTCTCAAAATTGTTTCAAATGAAAAAAAATTGGCATTGTGTCCGCTAGCCTCTTTATTGGCACACAGTGGGAGCGCTGGCTAGCCAGCCAAAAAGGAGCCCCATACATTTCCCTATTTTTGGAACTGTTTCATTAAGTTATGGGATAGGAAGCATTTTTGTAAGACCGAATTTGATGCAGTTGCTATGTACCATGCTTGCTATGTACTATGAAATTAGCAAGGAATAATTGATGAGTATTTTTTTCCAAAGTTTGTTGGCACCTTGGCCTTCTACCTAGTCCTTTCTAAATCTGTTGGCTACTTGGTGGCCTTCTACTTAGTTATTTCAACACGTCGGGAGCGCTAGCTGGCCAGCCAAGAGGAGGCACATACATTGCCCTATTTTTTATAGTGTTTCATTAAGTTATGCGATAGGAAGCATTTTTGTAAGATCAGAATTATTCACTTGCTATGTACTATGAAATTAGAAAGGAACAATTGATGAGTATTTTTTATTAGATGTCAAAATTTGTTGGCACCTTCACCATGGTGGCCTTCTACTTAGTCCTTTCAAAATTTTTTGGATGCATGCTGGCTTTCTACTTAATCATTTCAAAATTTGTCCAACAGCATATACATATTCATAATTGAAGAAAGAAAAATTAACAATATTAATTAGCATCTAGACCATCAAACATCTTATTAACACTATTGACTTGACAATGAATTACATTAATAGTTTGTTGTGATAATATCTGAAATTAAGATTTGGAAAGATAACTATCAAATATTTGCTATTGGAACTTGAAAGACCATATTTAAAGATTATGATGGAATCTATGTTTGAAAAGTTATAGAATCTATCAATTTGGCATAATGTAAGTGATTTCTTATATCTTGAATGGCATTGTGTTTACTAATTTTTACATGCTTATGGAATTTAAGCCTTATCTCGAATGACATTGTTTTTACTAATTTTTATCGTCAATGATTTTTTAGATGTTAGAATGCTTCTAGAATTTAAGCCTTATCTTGATTTTTTTTTTTTTTTTTAATTTGTATCTTCAATGATTTTTTATATGTCACAATTCTTTTGGAATTTAAGCCTTACGGTGTTTCTTTTGCAACATCTTTCTTGCAATTGCTAATTAAAATTAAATGGAATTACACATCTTATTGTAAAATGGACCATTTTGCTAAATAAAATTTACTTATATATTAGTTTCCCCATCTAATTATAATATTAACTTATTAGAATTAGAATAATCTCAAATTCTTAAAAATTGATCTTGTCAATAATCTAATTTGTTAAATTTATTGAAACCCAATACAACCTAACAAACTATGTAACAACCATTATAATTAACCTGAGCATATTAATTTAAACACTCAATTAAAAAAAATCGACCCACCTTAAATTAAAATAAAGAAACCTTCAAATATAACCAAAAAGTCCCAAAATTATATCATAAGATTAAGCAAAAGCTATGAAATTTTACGCAACACAAATTCTACATATACTAAAAAAGCATAGCCCAATTTTTTTTTCGTCAAGAATTTAGCTTATTCCTTTCAATGGAGTGTGATCGTTGTATTCTATTTCTACACGCCTCTTGCCTTTTGGACGACGCTAATTAAAATGAATATTTATTACTTGGAAATATCACTTCAACATTGGTGGGTTCTCAGAATTGTTAGGAATTTGGAAGAGAGAGGAAATTATTTTCCTTCAAGACAAAGATTTCAAATAAAGTTGAGGAAATGAGTTTAACTAAGACAACAAAGTTACGGAAGTTTACATAGAGTTGTAGGCTCACTTAATCCATACCATATAGTTGCAGAAATCAAATTATGTGAGTAACTCTATTTTTAATACAGAGTGGTGAAGATTAAAATCGCAACTATAGAGGAGCTAATAAACTTCAAATAATTTTAGTCATGGTGAAAGGTGTTGGGGTGAGAACAATACTTGAAAATTTCAGAACCAAATGGAAAGTAACCAAATTTTAGATTATACCTTCAAATAATGAAATACATTAACATATGAAGGATGTGGCTCCTTCACCAATAAAACCACTGTTTTTACTAAGAATTACATTCACCAAGGTTGCTAAGTAACACACAATAAAACCTGTAACTTGTGTTTTGACGCGCCCACTAAAATTTGCTCCATGATTTTCTTCCCTTCTCTTTTTAGAATTACATCGGCCACATCACAAAACACTCTATTCTCTCCCTCCCAAAAATTACATGTGAAATATAAAAATATATATCTAAGATATTTATTTCAAGATAGACATAATTTAATCCAAAGAATGGACAGACATCATTTTCTGAACATTACAGAAGTTGAGTGAACTAAATAATACTTGCGGATTAAATGTGTGCCCATAATTTTTCATTAACCATGCATTAAATTATATTTGAATTTAATTATTTAACTCTGTTGTGTAATGGGTTATGTACTCTGCTCAGAACTTCTCCTTCTCTACAAACGCAATCCACACCCTGCAAAACATTAATTGAGGTATGGCTGCTGACAATTAATTTAACATGGTGGTTGATATTAATTCTCCAACACACCCCTTAATCACAACTGCTGCCATTGACCATTCCTAGACAATCTCTGAGATAAACACAATTTGAAGATGTTTGCAAATTGTTCCTCTGACTTGCAATGTTGCAACACAATTTCAGTTTTGTTAATTAATTCTCTTATGAAATGGTATTTGGCAGCAATATTCTTTGTCGTCATGTGAAAAATAAAATTCTTTGATAGTGAAATTGTTGAACTGTTACCACAGAAAAATGTGGTTGCTCCATCGTGTTCATGACATAAATCCCTCAACATCCTTATCATCCAAACTACTTGCCACGTTGCTACTGTTGCGGTTACATATTCAACTTCTGTTGTTGACAATGACACTATCGGATGCTTTTTTAAATCCCATGATATGGCTCTCGAACCAAAATGAAAAAAATACCCTGAACCTCCTTGGTTGTCTCCATGAACCTTGACACCAAACTCACTGCATACATTATATCCGCCGTAGTTGCGGTCAAATACATTAGGCTTCCCACAATAATTTTGTATAATGTCGGATTGTCATTGCTACTGAAATATTGATGGCTTGTTGTTCCTCATATTAAATCTCTCTAAAATTTCCGCAACATACTTTGCTTGAGAGATAAAATTTCCATTTTCTGTTTGCTTCACTTCTGTGCCCAAAAAATATATTAACAACCCCAAGTCAGTTATTTCAAACTTACTTTTCATGGCTTCTTTGAAATCAGCGATGAGGAAATCATCACTCCATGTAAAAATCAAATCAACTACATACAAAACGACAATAAGAATTTTACTGTCAGTTTCTTTGATCTAGAGAGTAGGTTCACAATCACATTTTTCAAACCTATTGTCCATCAAGTAGACATATATTGTGTTATACCATGCATACGGTTCTTTCTTCAACTCATAGAGAACTTCCACATCCTACACACCTTCTCTTCTTTGTCGTCTACCTCATAACCAGGAGGTTGCGCAACATACACTTCCTCTTTTAGCACTCCATTCAAGAATACTCACTTTATGTCCATTTGATAGAATTTCTATTTCTGTTGTGCAGAAATTGACAACACTGTACACACTATCTCCATTCTCGCAATTGCGCAAATGTTTCCACATAGTCTCTTCCATGATGCTTCTTGTATCCTTTGACAAATAGCCTTGCTTTATGCCTTTCAATATTTCCTTCAATGTTTCTCTTAGTATTATAGACCCACTTCATTCCAATGACTTTGTTTCCTTGTGGAAGGTTCACTAATTCCCATGTGTCATTATTTTCTATAGATCCTATCTCTTCATTCATTTCCACAACCCATTTCTCTTCTTTGACTAAATCCTCAAAATGTATTGGGTCATCTACATGAAAAAATAATGCAAGTAAAGAATTTATACCAACGCTACTGTCAGCTTCATCTTATTGATATATTCCACATAAATTTTTGAATTTGTGTCCTCTTATGCTTGCTGAAGATGGGCTTCGTGTTGCGGTTGGAGTAGATGGAGTTGTGGCTCCTTGTGGTGTGCTTGGAGAAGGACTTGCTCAGTTGTGTAACGTTGTCCTAATATTTGTTTGTGGCATCACATGTTGATTTTTTGTTGAGCTTGTGTAGGTGGACGAGGAGTCACCATTGAGGAATTACTTGTTCCGGTCAATTCTTCATTGTCTGCATATGAAATACATGTCTTCACATTGATTATCTTTTCTAAAATTCCATCCCATGTTTCCTCTTCTAAGAAAATAATATCTCTGCTAATTATCACTTTCTTGGTTGATGGATTATAGAACTTGTATGCCTTGGATTCATCATTGTATCCAAAAAATATACATTTCTCACCGTTATTGTCCAAATTCTTCCTCAACTCATCTGGGACATGTGCATAACCCAAACATCCAAACATTTTCATGCGAGTGAAATGTTGTTTTCCTCCACTCCATGTCTTTTTAGAAACAATATTCATAACACTTTTGGTTGGACACCTATTAATACTATATGTTGCACAAGTGACACTTTCAGCGCAATAATCATTTGAAAAATGCTTTGCCTTCAACATACTCCTGGCCATTTCCATAATGGTCCTATTCTTCCTTTCTGCGACACCATTTTGCTGAGGTATATACCTTGTAGTAAACTTCTTGTCGATACCATTCTCCCTACAAAAACGTAGGAAGTCACTTGAGATATATTTTCCACCTCTATCAATCCTCAACACTTTATGTAATGTCCACTTTGATTCTTGGAAGGATCTTTGTATTGGTGGAACTGGTCAAACACTTCACTTTTTTGTCTTAAGAAGTAGATCCATGTCTCCCTTGTGTAGTCATCTATGAATGTCAAAATATAGTCACTGCCACCAAATGATGGTGTTTGCATTGGTCCACATAAATCCAAGTGGACAATCTCCAATGTTGCCTTTTCCCTTGTTGACTTTCCTGCTAGAAATGATTTTCTGTGTTGTTTTCCCAAGATACATCATTCACATTGGTTGTCTGGTTTTTCTATGAGTTGCAATCCCTTCACCATCCATTTCTTATGCAATAAATTCAAACCTGCAAAATTTAGATGACCAAATCTCAAATGCCATAACCAATTTTCATCTTTAATTTCTTCTCGAAAGTTTTCTTGTGTTACAGCGGCTACAACACCTTCCTCCTTCAAATCTAATCTTAGCTTGAGAGGAAACATACTATTGTTTGTCATATGAACTTTTGCAATAAGTTGTCTACTTGGAGGCTTATCCAAGATTGTGCACATATCATTCTTGAAAAAGACATTGAAGCCCTTTTTCATGAGCTGTCCAATGCTTATGAGGCTATGTTTGAAGCCGGGGACAAAGTAAACATATCACATGAGCTTCTTCTCTCCATTATTCGTTAGAATGTCGACACCACCTTTTTCCATGACCAACACTTTGCTATCAATCCCTAATTTCACTTTAGATTTCACACTTTCATCTAGATTGGAAAACATTTCTATGTTTCTAGTCATGTGGTTGCTACACCCTAAATCTAAGAAACATACATCTCCTTGGTTTTCTTGTGCTACATTACAAGCTAAAAACATGTTATCATGGTTCTAATTTTCCTTCATGAAATTTTCACTTGGTTTGCTACTTATGTCATATTGCTTCTTTCTACATTCATTTTCGTAATGACCATACTTCTTAAAATCATGGATTCAAACTTGAGATTTATCATACCTCTGACTTTGTGCTTCATTTTGGCTTTGACCTTGACTTGGTTTTTTATTTCTTCCCCTTCCACTTAAGCTTGAAGGGTTGCTTCTTCCACATCTGCGTGAGCTTCTTCCTCTTCCTCTGTAATTTGATCTTCCTTGACCTATACCTTGACCAAAGGAAACTTGTGTCTTGCATGCATGCTCCAATGATGAGTTTGTTCCTCCGTTCAATCTATGTTAATGAGAAATTAGTAATGCATGAAGCTCATCCACTGAAAACTATGAGAGATCATTTGTCTCTTCTATTTCCAAAACTTTGGCATCAAACCTTGCTGGGAGACTTCTCAAAACTTTATTAACTACTATTCTTTCCTCAAGTGTCTCACCATGAGACCTGATTTTGGTAACCAACAAAATTACATGTGTAAAAAATGAGTCTACATTCTCAAACTCTTTCACACTGATTGTCTCAAAATTTCTTCTCAACATTTGTAATTTTTTTGTCTTCACCTTTGACATGCCTTGGTAGGTTGTCTGGAGGGTATCCCATGCTTGTGTGTACTTTGCTACAATCAATGGGAAAATACTTTCATCAACTTCTTGCAAAATATAGAAGAGGGATTTCGAGTCCTCCTTCCTATTATCTCTAAACAAATCTCTTTCTTATTGTGTCAAAGCATTGTATGCTACTGCATCTGCCGTTTCTGGCAATCCATTCTCCACCAATTCCCAAATGTCTTGTGAAGAAAATAGAGCCTTCATTGTAATAGCCCAATAGTCATAATTTTTTCCATTAAACTATGGTATTTGTGTAAATTTAGTCAAGTTTGTGTTTGTTGAAGCCATTTTCACAGTGTAAACAAACTTTCTTACTATGTAAAAAAGTTTTGAGTGTGTGAAAACTTTGGCAATGTTGGAGAATACATTCCTACTATGTAAAAAAGTTTTGAGTGTATGTAAAAAAGTTTTGAGTGTGTGAAAACTTTGTCAATGTTGGAGAATACATTCCGCAAAAATTTTCAGAACTCCCTTTTAACTCCGTAGTTAAAACATTTGTGATAATGAAGGTTTAAACCAACTCCGACACTATGTTAGTAATTTGAAAGACAGAGGAAATTATTTTCCCTCAACACAAAGAGTTCACACTGCATTGTGGAAATGACTTTAACAGAGACAAAAAAAAGTTACAAAATTTTACACAGATTTGTCAAACTCACTTAATCCATACTGTACAATTGTTGAAATCAGAGTTTGCATTGTGGAAATGACTTTAACCAAGACAACAAAGTTACAAAAGTTTACACAGAGTTGCCGAAGTCACTTAATCCATACCATACAATTGCTAAAATCAAATTATGTGAGTTATGTTTTCAATACAGAGTGGTGGAGTTTTAAATCGTTACTATGAAGCAGCTAATAAACTTCAAATAATTTTAGTCATGGTGAAACAGTGTTGCGGTAAGAACAATAGGTTGCGGTAAGAACAATAGGTGAAAATTCCAAAACCAAATCGCAATCAACCAAAATTTAAATTATAACTTCAAATCATGAAATAAATTAACTTACTAAAAATTACATTAACCAAGTTGCGGTAAGAACAATAGGTGAAAATTCCAAAACCAAATAGATTATAACTTCAAATCATGAAATAAATTAACTTACTAAAAATTACATTAACCAAGGTTACAAAGTAACACGCAGCCCACCAAAATTTTCTTTCCATGTTTTTCCAGATTTACATCCACCAAGTTACACAACACTCCATTGTCTCTCTCCCAAAACTTACACTTAAAATCTAAACATATAAACATATATATATATATATATATATAAGACATTTAATTCATGACAAACATAATTTAATACAAAGAATGGTCGAACATCATTTTCTAAACATTATTGAAGGTTGTGTGAACTAAACAACACTTGCACATTAAATGTTTGCCCATACTCTTTCACTAACTATGTATTAAATTTTATTTGACTTTAATTATTTAACTCTGTTGCAGAATGGGTTATGTACTCTCGTCAAAACTTGTCCACCTCTGCAAATGCAGTCGACAACATGTAAAACCTATTTCATTTAACGAAATAGTTAAGATTAATTCTAAAAAAAAATAAAAAAATCAGTGATGGTGACGATGGTGTCGTTGTAAACATTGTTGACCACTGCACATAGAAAACCAATGTCCTATATAAGAACATACTTCAAATATTCTCTTCCCAAGGAACATGCCTTTCTTTCTCCAACCCTTTTCCAACATAATGCCTCTGAAACACAAAGGAAAATTGTTTAATTGATTTTCCTGTTTGCATATATTTTTAATCGTATCACTCATTATATAAGCAATCTTGAAGTGATAAAGATTAAAAACATGTAAATATTAAGCTATGCAATAAGTCTAATAAAATATTCAAAACAGATAGCAACAAGCCTATCATTAAATCAATTCGTCTTATTTAAGATTTAATTTCAAATCATACCTAAAAGTGCTGCAAGCCATACTCCCACAGCCAAATACAGAAATTCCAGCAATATCTGCATCATGATCACAGCACTAGCCATCAATTTTCATCGAGAATGATAAAAATAGTAAATAAAAGCAACAATAGATCATTCCAGGAGTATTTAGTAATGAACTCGTTATAGCAAATTGCCAATAGGTATCAGAGTTCCCTCGCCAATGGAATCAAAGGTGCCTAACACCATCATGAAAACATCTACCGGATCTGAATGTTTAAAAATAGTCCACATTGCTATGCTTTTACCTTTTGAACCTCCATTCTTGTTTGTATCAACGCTGCTAGCCATCTGGCAAACCGCAAACAATAGCTTCTTGGCAGAATGACTAACAATACGAATTTGCTACCGAATTCATTCACCACAGCTAATTCCTCGGATATATCTCTACCGAGTTCGTTCAATTCCGCTCCATTATATATCGACGGAATTAAAATCTCCATTAATTCTTACTGCAAGAACGAGGAGTACAATGGCTCCGTTTCAAAATGATTTGAATGAATTGATTGGCTGTACACCGGCCACATCCAATAGCAAGAGAACAACATATGTGCTAAGATTCCTTGATTTGCAGAATCAAGAATTCAGTGGCTAGACGTCAGTTTCATCAAATAAACGATTCTCCAATACGACAGGCTTTAATTTGATACAGAACGGTTTCCAATATCCAGTGCTCTGTCGTCCGGATTCTGATTCGAAATGACCCAATCCAAATATGTGTTAAAAATATAAAAAACCTACGCAAATTCGACAATATGTGTTGAAAATATAAAAAACCTGCGCAAATTCGACTCAAACATAAAATTAAATAATGGATGAACATTTTTCCTACTTTTCCATCTACATTCCTAAAAATACTCATATGCGAAACATTCAATCTAAATGGACTGAACAAAATGACAATATATTTCTTGAAAGCTTGTCTTCATGAAATTTAACAAAAACAACTGTCGTCCAATTATAATTTGATAAGAAAACACACAGTTATATGTAAAGTTTGATGTAAATTGAACTTTGTATACATTAGATTTCCCTTCCCGTCGTTTTAGTTCTTCATTAAAATAATATTTTTTAATTGAAAAAAAAGTTAAATGTATATTTTAAAGATGTGATGAAATTTTTTATATTTCTTCATAACAAATAATAGAAGTCATTACATAGTACGAAGTCATAAAAAATATTTAGTAAAAGCAATAATAAAAAATAAGTTTACCAAATGCAAATAGAATCGTTACATAAAGATAATACATGCGTGATGAGTTAATAGAAAATGGCCCTAGAAGTCAAACTCTTCATTACATAAAGATAATACATGTATAATGAGTTAATGGAAAAATCCGAAAAAAAATTGAGGTGGTCAAAATTCGAAGATTGAGAGCATCTTTGAAAAGGAGGTGTGCGTTCTATAATTATGAAGGAAAGATATGTTGATAACTGTCAATGAAATACAACTCTAAAAAAAATTGAGGTGGTCAAAATTCGAAGATTGAGAGCATCTTTGAAAAGGAGGTGTGCGTTCTATAATTATGAAGGAAAGATATGTCTTGAAATAAGATATTGATGTCATATAATTTTAGTGTGATAGCCTCGAGGTTAAAATTCATGATGTGCAAATTATTTAGCTTCAAATTAGGGTGTTTTGTTCCACAAGGAAAACATATCATACATCGATTTTGATTTGATATCGAGCACTTTAAAGGATTATTATTATTATTATTATTATTATTATTATTATTATTATTATTATTATTATTATTATTATTATTATTATTATTTCACGAGGGGAAAGCTCACGGGAAACCCGGGCGTACTTCCCCAGAATTTCTGGATGGTACGCACGGTAAACCGTTCGGCGGACTTTCGGCGCCTAACTCCAAAGGACTCAAGAATCGAACCCGTGACCTCCCTCAACGGAGAGGACCACGTATTGGCTCACTACCGCTTGAGCTAACCCTTGGGGCTATTATTATTATTATTATTAAATGACCAAGAAGCGAAAATATAAATATAATGGACAATTCATGCAATGCTAGTTTTAAGCAATGCAATCAATACTTGAAGTTCACCTATGTTGTTTGAACTAACACTAATGTTTTATTTATCAATAATAAAATGACTATAAGATATGAATACATAGACCCCTAAACCACAAAACTCACACATCACTTAGCTAGACTTAACGAAATATCCCTATGGGCATGAACAACCAATGGAAGGGACACCAAAAATATCATGGGCCAAAGAAATTGTGGAACACATTTGAGGATTAATCTAGGATAATGCTCGAATTGCAACAAAATAAAGATTTTTTAACTTGTCACCAAATAGTTGCTTGTAATTGTTTGTAATAGTCCATCCAAAATCCCAAGCCACCACCAAGGGAAGTGTTTGATACCATTTTAATGATAACCTCTCAAAGAATATTTTGTAACATGTTTCAATTATCAAGTTCTCCCAAATATTTTTCATATTAATATAGGATTCCACCTAATGCCATACCTGTCTTGTAAAGGTATAGGGAACAAAAACATGAAAAAAATCTTCATTTGTATCATGAAAAAGGATACAAATAGGCGGGTTATCAAACACACTTCTATACATTTTGGACCATGTTAAGATCTAGTTTTTAAGGATTCACTAAAATATTATAGTGTTATTAAAAGGAGATTTATACTTCTAAATTATTTCAAATATTGTGCCCTATTAGATCTATATGCCTAGGAAAACTCATATATACCTTCCTTGACCCTAATATGAGAAAAAAAAAGTTTTAAAATAAACAAGGCCCATTGATCATGCCATATAGATTCAAGGTTTAGGTCTTGTGCTATAAGCCACCCTTGTTGCCAAATCAAAGTGGTGTCCTCCGAGACAATTATATTTAGTGCACAAAATCCCTTGTCTTCAAGGTACTTGACTAAATCATATAGATTAAGTAATATGTTTTCATTACACCTAGAAACAACTTTCTTACCAATATGGATTGTTGGTCCAAACTTGACCCGCCAAGGAATATGTGTGTTTATTGCAGAAAATGCTTGATACACCACCCTCACTAATTGGAGGAATTTGGAGGGGTTTTCTAATGTCACCAAATCCAATCCTATAATGTCTTAGGTCCAATGTAATTATTTATTCATATGTTCCTCCATAATATATCCTTGTGAGAAAAACTCACAAAAATGTCATGCCAATGCTTTCTTGAAATCAAGTATATTTTCAGCCCCTCATCTATCATGTTCATCGAGGAGAGCTATTTGAGAACAAGTATCAAGATGTGTACCCAAATATTATGTTGGACCATTCAAAAGATAATCAAGTGTAATGTTTCAAATTATGTTTAGGATAGATTCTACAATAGTGCCAACAAATTTCAATATATTGGAGTTTGTTCGAAAAATAATTTAGTGAGGATGGGTCATCCCTCTCCAAACAACCAATGATTACACCATATATGTATCTTATTTTTCACTTTTTCATATCACCATTTCCATTCCACTATGATGGATATTTTTGGTTTGTATTGTGACCCAAATATTTGAAGGTATCATTTAGTGCATGTGCCTTAGAACTCAAAAACTCATATCAAATTTCTCCTAATTCAATACACAAAGTATGGAAAATAGATATTCGACTTCTCAAAATTTCCCTATAATGTTAAAAAAATATTTGAATAACTCACCACTGGAAATATTATAGAAGTAGAATAATAGGACATCATAAAAAAATAATAAGTGTGCTTTGGATCTTCTGACCCACCAATATTCCATGGACAAGACGATATTGTATAGCTTTAATTAATATCCTACTAAGACACTAAAAAATAATAAGATACATGTACGGAGAGAGGGGGAACCCTTTTCATAGACCTATATATGGTATAAAAAACTTTTAAGTTACAACGTTTATTAGAATGAAGATAAAAATCAATGTATTAGAAAAAAATTTAAAACGGTCAATGAAACCCGATCATAAACTTAAAAGTGTGTAGCCTCAACACTTCTATGGATCATTCCTCCAATTTAATTGAGTGAAATCCTTATTGAGTAGAAATATTCCTTCATATATCATTTTAGAAAATTGAATTTTTCATGAAAGGTCATTGTCAAGAGCAATGGACTTATCCTAATTGCTATAATTTTTTCCTTTAATTTTTAGATGCAATTACACAAATAAATAGGTTAAAAATAAATTTGGCAATTTATATTTGGAATAATAGAAATAAAATTATATTTCTACCTACCCAATGTTCTCCCATATTACCAAACATCCTAAAAAATTTAAGAAATTCAGTCCCCACAATATCATAAAATTCCTAATAAAATAAAAAAACAATTCATCTCACCCCATGCTCTTGCATTTTTTAAGGGATTTAAGAATAGACAACATATCCTTTAATTACATGGGTTCAAATAAGTCCTCATTTCCATATTCCTCTCCAAATATAGGAGAGGCTTGTACCTCCCTATGCATAGAACCTATGTCCTCATAGTGATGTGTTGGGAATAGTTTCCCAAAATGATTGATTCTCAAATTTGTAAGATCTTGTTGTGCTATAAAACAACCCCCCATTTATTTTTATAGGTAGGAACCCTTTAGAAATAAATAGGAAATTCCTTTAAATTTATAAACAAAAAAACTTAGGAAATAAATAATTTTCTTTTAAAGTTTCTGCTTTATTTTTCTTGAGTGCAACGCAAATCGCATATCTTATTAATTTCAAAAGCTCAAAAACTTTAAAATGTGCGAGCCATGATATGAGCTCAACTTTTCTGAAAATATGTTTGAACTTTGCAAAAACTTCAATCACCATTATATTTACTTTATCGCATCGCACCTCACTTAATCAATAAAAAACATTAAAAGCAAATCGATATAAGCTGCGACTTCGTAGACCTGATGAGAAAATAAAGAAATGAATATAAAACTTTCGGCAATTGCAGTCACTTAAGTTTTGCAAAAACCACAATTCGCATTTCGGATAGTTTATAACATACGCCAAATTGTTATCCTATAAAACTTGTGATCTGTGATTTGCGTAGATCGCATTCTGCAGTATTTGAGGGTAATTATTACGAATGGTTATAAATTATGACTTGCAATATGTGTGTCAATGACATTTAAGGGATCAAGCATGTGAAGTAACTTGTGTCATATCAAAATGAAATTCGAGATCTTAACAGCTTTAAAGTGATTGCTATATTTTATGCATGAAGGTGTATGAGGTATTAATTTAGAGATTATTATTGATGATTGATGTTATATATTGATAGATTTATATCCACTTGTGTGTGTTTGAATAAAGGATAGATTTGTCTCTTTGATTCTCTATACTTGTAAAATTCGCTCTATTTTCAGGAAACCAGTTAACAGATCAAAATAGAGTAAAATGAGCAAAAAGGGCAAAGATATTTCTCGGACATCGTCTACTGAAGATACAAAGATGTCTCCCTTATTTTTAGATACTCTTTGCAAAAAATATTGTGGCAGTTCAACATGGGAGGCAATTTATAAGCTTTTTGAAAGCGAAGGACCAAGGGTGAGAGCCAAATTTTCTTCACCAAGCAGGGCATCTACCTCTGACGCAACTCTTTTTGACTTTGCATGCTCATACGTTCACAGGATAGCTGCAAAAACAAAGATTCTCTCTTACACATACAAGGTTAAGTGGATAATTGATCACTTAGATGTTGAAGATAAAATGTTCAAGAATTCAAAGGGAGAAACTATGGGCTCCTTTAGGGCAGAAGATTTAACAAAAATGTATCATCTACCACCCCCGCAGTAGAAATATGACAAATAATTTTTGAAAAGCTTTAGAGTAGAACATCCAGATCTTATCAAAGTCATTAAAGAATGGAAGAAGGAACAAGCGAAGTTGAAGCAAGATAAGTTTGGTATGTACCCAATTACCCAAATTCCTAATCCTTACTGTTATGATGTTGGTATGTTATGTAGATTATTTTCTAGACCTGATAGCACTAGATGCTCAAAATAATGGGTTCCCCTAATTAACGAAATCATCAATTCATCAATCTTGAATTGGGCAAACATTTTATCTTATAATATAGTGAAGCATATTACCACATATAGGAATAAAAGGAGTATTTCATCCACAGAAATACCTCCCTTTTATATGTATGCCTATGTCATGGACACTATCTGTTTTACTTCTAGTTTTCCTACCATGGGATGGAAATTGACTACCGAAGACACTACTCCAATTCACATTCACCACAGAGAAATCTCGGATTCAGAATTCCACCTGCTCTTCTTTAAAATCTATTATAGAGTCATATTACCTATGCACCAGATTATTTTCAATAAAAATGCCTCTAGGGTTTTTGAAGAAGCCAATGCAGACATTATTTCTATAGCTAGATGGTTTACAGAGGAGAATTTTACATATATTAGAGTATTCAAGAGTTATGCTTCTCCCCATGTTTTACACTATTACGTTCCCGATAAGTTACTTGCAAGAGAACCAGCCTATCAGCTTGTTAATGTTGTTATGAAACATTTGAAAGATGCTAAAAAAACTATTTGGGCTAATTACCTTGTATAGTGTGGCATTTTTTCACTGTTTGACATCGACCATACTTACAAGGAAGTTTCAACATTCATTTATTGAAATTTGTAGTAATTCAAAAAAGGTTGTATGATCCAAATGATATAATTAAAAACTACATCACAGAGCTTAAGTTAAAGCCTTTTGTAAAAGGGAAATATGGATTTGATGATCTCTTCCAGGGCATGGAAAAATTTTCAGACTATCAAGTATGCATCCAACCAAATAAGTCGAGATGATTTTGAAGCTTTCCAAACATACAGAAACTGGAGACTAGAGAAAGTCCCTCCCAATTTGTTAACTATTGAAGATGACAACAAACACGCTTCAAGTATCATCTTGGAAGATGAAGTAAAAGATATGTCTGAAGATGAATCAGGTATGTCATAGCAGCAATATCTTAATTCGGATCATTTTGAAAATGAATCTGAATATAAAAAGGAAAGCCCAAAAAATATAATTGACCAAGTAATCCATGAGATAGAGATGCTAAAGGAAAAGAGAAATAATGGAACAAAATTAGATTCTAAAGCAGTTCAACATAGTCATAATATACTAGATCATTCGAGTTCACCACAAACAAAATATATTATAGATGAATGGAAGGAGTTTTCTGAAGCAATACAAACTCCTACAGAGAATCCCAATATTGATCCAGTAGATAGCAATCCAGAGACTTGAATGTGAAACACTTGAGAAGAAAATTGAAGAACACACATAATGGCAAGTATCAGATTCAAGGAAGGAAGCTAATCTACCTCAAGTAGATAAGCTTCACAAAGAAATTATGTTCATAGAATGGGAAGCACAAATCAAACAGGCAGAGAAAGCAACAGTGAAGACATCCAAGATATCAAGTGAAATTATTGAAGCTATGTGTGAAGAATTTTCTAGAGCAGAACTTCTCAAGGAGAACACGTCTGATGTGTTCTCAGAAACAATACAGGTGGAAACACATTGGAAGAAGAGAGAAGATACACAGGAGGAAATTATTAAAAAGGTAAATATGTTTGATCAAGAAAATTACTGGAATTTTCTGATCAAACCTTATCATCAGCATCAGACTTTGCGGTGTCTTACAGGTTCAATGAATAGATCCCAGTTAGTACTCTCAAATGCTATTTTTAAGGGGTAGATCATATCAATGATATCGCAACCAGCTTAGCTCAAAGCAATGTTAGATATTTTTCAACTTCATGACCACATATAGAGGAAAGGGCAGGAGTCATAAATCAGAATTGTTAGTTTAGTTTCCTAGATTGTAGTTTAAGTTATCTTTATGAAGAAGGTTGTTTGAAACCTCCCCTATATTTTTGTAATAATCTATTTTTTTTTATAGTTAGTATAGTATTTAAACCCTTCTCATGCATTTAGAGAAGGGTCCAGAAATTTGTCAAAAACATTTGCAAAGAATGCACTATTGTAAGTTTGTGAGTGCTTTGATGAATTAATGGAACACATCTGTTATGTTTTGACAATTAAATCTCTTGAATAGATGTTGCACTACTGTACTCTTTAAATTTCTTGAAAGTGAGAAGGAGCAGATTCGTTGTCGTCATTTTACATGAGTATAAATTTGTACATATGGTACTTCTATTCACTTGTATTAAGCCTTACTTCATAGATTAGAAGTCATATTTTTATTGAATTATATATTTGAAACACCATCATATATAAATATTACATGCACTTATGTTCTAATATTTAGCTATGGTTTCTTATTGAATATGTAATCACACTGATAAATGCGATATTTCTTTCACAATTATTCTATGCAAACTACTTTTCTAGAAGAATCATTTTACATAATTTTCATCTCTTTCAACTGTTAAATGATATATATTACTGACAATTGAAAGATATCATTTTAGATCACATAAAGGAAAAACAACCTTGTTATATATTACATTAAATAGTTTAGATATATACATATAGATTAAAATTATTATCCATTTGCATGCTATATTCAAAACACCCTCAAAATCATCATTATTGGGAAACAGGTCCCATTATCCCCATTTGGAGCCACTGCACGAAACGGAAAAGGAGATGCTTTAAGGTCTAGACCGAGTGGTTTTCCCTTATGTTTTGGCAGTGGAATTCTGAGGCCTCAAAATTTTGGTGCTAGAAGGAGGGCCAAGTGAATGGCACAAAGGTCTAATCATTCTAAAGGTCAATAAGAAAATATTTCTCCCTCTAGATCCACATCAACTTCCAAAAAATTATCTAGATCCTCATCTGTAAAATCTGAAGTTGATCATCTTTCCCCTAAGTATCCTAGCGATACTCAAACCATACTATTTCCTGAATTTCACCAATATTCTCCAAAAGTTTAGTATTTGATAGAAAACTTAGAGAAAGTATCTATTTCTATTGAAAATCTAGAATCTTCTCAATTATTGGATCTTATTATTTCGTCTTCTCTACAACCTTGAAGAATATTAACTCGATCAGGAAGTCAAAAAAGAGGGATTTTCCCTTTTGAATTTCCTATCGGTAGTACTCAAAAGAAGTTAAATAGGACTCAATCAAAGTCAATGACCAACGAGATCTTATCCCATTCACCCCCATTACCTCCACTCACTTCCACAAATTTCAATTCAATAGTTAGTATCACTTTCACTAGTTCCAGTACTCAAACTGCTAGTCCTAGTGTTCAATCTGCCTCATCATCAATTCAAAATCGACCCAACCAACCTGTCCAAAATCCAATGCCAGGTCAACCCCCTCCACCAAATGTAAATCCATGGAGCAATCCAGGTGTTGTAAACATGCCTGCCCCTCTTCATGCTCTGCCTAAAAATCCTGAAAGATGGCTACCTAAATTTAATCCTAATGATGGTCTTCTAGCAGAAGAACATATTCATAATGTTATGTTAGCCGTCAATCTGAATGCAGTAGTTGAAGAGTATTGTGTTATACGATTATTTCCATATACTTTAAAAGGATCTGCAGAATCGTGGTTATTTTCATTACCTGCTCGCTCTATAGCTAACTGGAATATGTTTGAAGAACAATTTCTAGCTATGTTTTGAGATGACAAAACGACTTCTACGCTCATCAATGATCTTTCAAAACTTAAAGCTAAACCAGATGACAAGATAAAAGATTTTAATTCAATATTAAATAAGCTACTCAGTAAAATTCCTGTTGCAGTAGTTCCTGGCATATAAGTTCAAATTGAGTGGTATATTTCACCCCTTCCATCTAATATAGCTATTTGCGTTGATAGAGAAAAGCTAGCAACACTTGCAAAAAATATGAAAGAGTCTCTATCTGTAGAAAAATGCATAAATGCTCTTGAGAAAAATAATTCTTAGGAAGATCAAAAATCAAAGAAGATATCTTTCAAAGATGATCCTAAGAAGAATATGCCAAAGGATCCATTTGACGTAGAAGGTCTTCAAAAAGTCTTGAAAACCACTACCAACGAAAGGGCAGATATCAAGAAACAAGTCACCGAAAATTCAAATTCAAAAAAGAGTTTCAGGAATTTTAAGAAAGGACAATCCTCTAATTCTCAACCTCCAAATATTATATCTAATTTTGAATCGGATCAAGAAGAGGAGGAAAAACAAACAGAAGAAGAAGAAGATGACGAAGAAGAATAATTTGAACTAAATGGAATTTGGGATTTCATCCTACGAAATGAAGAACAACTTGAATATTTTCCTATCAACAGACACAACAAAAATATTACTGAAGCAACATAGCCTAGTCAACAGAAAAATATTTCCACTCTTTCTAAAGATAAATTAGTAAGCAAAAAACCTAATTCAAAGGCTACGCAGACAAGTCCTATTATCTTAGAGCCTCCACCTACATCTAAAAAAATGGTTGTTTGAGATACCATTGAACATAATATAGTTGAACACATGAAGAAAACTAGGGAAAATATTTCAATTCATGAGCTTACCAAATTGAAGCAACAACAACAAATCTTATTTAGAGAATTAAAATCTATTCTTGCTTCAAACTTACCTGCTCCAGTCATAGTTCAAGCTGCTAATGAAATGGGTAAGCCACCTTATCCATCAATGAAAATAGATGTTTCAGACTTAATTATGATAGGTGATTGATCCATCTCTCATACTCCCCCATTTATATTAACCTATGAGATCTATAACAAAAATGTTCATAACTATTTAATAGACTCACGGGCATCATTGAATATAATGCCAAAATCAGTTTGTGACAGATTGAGCATAGCTCCTCAAAGTTCTCTAGTCCATATAGTACAACTTGACAGAACTAGAGTAGAATTGGTAGGAGAATTAAATTTTGTTTCCATTAGATTTTCATCAAATCCCAAAGTTTCTCAGATAATTGATATTTTGGTGGTAGATATTCCTGAATTTTATGGTTTAATTTTAAGTCGTGCTGCTTGTTTTCATCGTTATTTTTCAACAGAGTGGTCACATATGTGGTTACTACATAATGGAAAGCCACACCAAATTTCGAGTTGACCGTGAAAAGTTTATGAAGCATACGGTGTCTGGTCTTGAAGAACTTAATGAGCCAGTATCCTTTAATAACAACATTATTGGAAACTACTCTGTAGAGTCATTTTTAGGAAACTTTAATGCTCAACCATCAACTTTCTTTGATAACGCAGTTGTATCTCAGATTGAGAATTTCTCCCAACAAGATAATTCTAAATTTATTAATTTTTTAGATAGAAAAATAGCTAATTCTTTGTTTTGGACCCTTTATTTTGATGGTTCTAATTCTGAAGATGGTGCAGGTGCGGGTTTCATTTTAATAAACCCAAGACGTGAAAATACTATGTTATCCTGTCGATTAGAATTTAATTGTACCAACAATGTAGATGAGTATGAAGCATTAGTTCAAGGTTTATTAAAAGCTATTGATCTTAATATCATACATCTGAAGGTTTTAGGAGATTCAGAAATCATAGTTACGAAAGTGCGAGATAGTATCCATTGTAATTCTAGACATTTAAAACATTATCAATCATTAGTCCAAGAATTAACTGCTCATTTCTTAGCCTTCATCATTTCTTCTATACCTAGAATACAAAATGCTAGTGCAGATTTACTCACTAATGTAGCCTCAAAATTAATCCCATCCCAAGGATTTAGTCATGATAGATTTTCTATTAAATTGATTTTTAGACCCTCTATTCCAGATAATATCACTAATTGGAGAGTATTCAATAATGACTTAGATATCATAGATTTTTTAACATCTAAAAAATCTTATGGTAATCAACTTTTGGATGAAAATGAACATGATACCCAGATTAAGAAAGAACAAGATGAAAATCCTATTCCCAAATCTGTTGTCGAATTAGAAGACATATATGATCTAAATGACACGTTTAAAAGAGTAACTAACTCAAGAACATAAAGTTCTACCTTAAGATTTGAGTAAGTCAATCTAGGAAGTGAAGAAAAACCTCAAAATATAAATCTAGGTCTTGGTCTATCTTCTGAAGAAATATTATCATTCATCAAATTATTTAGGATGTAAAAAAGTTTCTTTGCTTGGGATTATTTTGATCTTAAATCATATGATACTTCTGTAACTCAACACATGATTACTATGATCTCAGAGGGAAATCCCATACATCAGAAATTGAGAAAGATTCATCCAAACTTCAAAAATCAAATTAAAACTGAATTGAATAAAATCCTCAAGGAAAAAATCATCTTTCCAGTCAGACATTCTAAATGGGTATCAAATTTGGTACCTGTCAGGAAGATGAATTTTGATATTGGAATTTTCATTGATTTTAGAAATTAAAAAAAAAGCTTGTTAGAAGAATAATTTTCCATTACCAACCATGGAACAAGTATTGCAGAAAGTAGCTGCTTCTGAGCTGATGTATTTTCTATATGTATTTTCACGTTACAAGAAAATTCTCGTTCATTCAAATGAAAGATTAAAAGCTACATTCATAACTAAGTGGGGAACTTATGCTTATCAAAAAATGCCTTTTGCATTAATTAATGTCAGGTGCTACTTTCCAAAGAGCCATGGACATTGCTTTTAGGGGAATCATAAATAAAACAATAGTTATTTATGTAGATGACATTACTGTCTTCTCTAAATAGGTAACTCATCATGTGAATGACCTAAAGCAAGTCTTTGAGCGATGCAAAAGGTATGGAATTTCATTAAATCCAAAGAAATCATTTTTTCCTTTAGATGAAGGAAAATTTTTAGGATTTATTGTGTCAAAAAATGGTATCTATATTGATCCTGAAAGAATTGATGAAATTAAACGAATTTCTTTCCCTCATAACAAGAAAACCATGCAATCTTTCCTTGGGAAAATTAATTTTGTTAAGAAATTTGTCCCTGAT
Source organism: Pinus albicaulis (assembly GCA_034641835.2). NCBI lineage: Eukaryota > Viridiplantae > Streptophyta > Pinopsida > Pinales > Pinaceae > Pinus > Pinus albicaulis. Next base: position 1,014,078,386 of record CM076577.1, on the reverse strand, counting down.
TTTTCTCAAATAGTTTTACCGTTGCAGAACATGATTAAGAAAAAAAAATTCTTTGAATGGGGACATAATGAAGGAGAAGAATTTGAATTGATTAAACAATCAATTGTTAATGCTCCATTCTTGACCATCCCCAATTTTTTTAATCCATTTACATTATACACTTTTTCATCTGATACATCACATGTAGCTGTTTTAACACAGTTGAATGACCAACAAATAGAAGCACGGATATCATTATTTAGTTAAAATTTACAAGGTGCAGAACTGAAGTACACATCTGTTGAAAAACAAACATTTGTTGTTTTTAAGGCCATAAAAAATTCTAGGCCTTTTCTCCTAAAGTCTCATACGAAAATCATAGTTCCATTTTCTCCAGTAAGACAACTTTTGATGCAGAAAGAATTAGGAGAAAAAAGAGCTAAATGGGTGACTACGTTACAAGAATATGATGTAGAAATTAAACCCTCTAAAATCATTAGAGGTCAAGGTTTTTGTAGAATGCTTACAAGAGCATCACATTTTCCAGCAAAAGAAGATTCAGGTAATCATGTGCAAATATCAGAGGTAAGCCTCAATGATTCAAAGTCACAATAAGATGATCTTATATTTTATTTGAAGAATGGATATGCTCTAAATCATCTCAGTTACAAGACAAAACAAGATCTTAGATTAAAATCTAAACAATATGATTTATTCAACGATGTGTTATTTAGAAGAAATTTCAATTCTGTACTTCTAAGATGCTTAGAAAAATCTGAAGCAAAGAAGGTCTTGCAGGAAGTCCATGATGGACCAGTTGGAGGAAATTTTGGAGGAAATACAACAACACATAAAATCCTGCATGTAGGTTACTATTGGCCTACATTTTTCAAACATGCCCATGAATATACAAGAAAATGTAAAGTATCCCAAAGTACATCTCGAAGACAAAGAAAGCTAGCATTCCCATCATAGGCGGTCAATATTGAACAACCATTTGAGTAATGGAGATTAGATATAATTGGTGAGATTGTTCCTAACTCTTCCAAACAACATAGATATATTCTCACAGCTACGGATTGCTTTACCAAATGGGTGGAATCAATTGCACTAAAAGTAGTTAATTCAAAAAGCATCATTGATTTCATTGACCAGAAAATCATAATTAGGTTTGGATTACCTACTTATTTGATGTTTGATAATGCATCTTATTTTTCTAGAACTGCCATGATAGAATTTGCGATTAAAATAGGTTTTAAACTAAAATATTCTGCAAATTATTATCCACAAGGAAATGCTTTGGTAGAATCCACAAACAATAACCTGATTAGAATAATCAAAAGAATTGTTGATCAGAATCAAAGAAATTGGCATAATTCATTAATTTTTTCTCTTTTGGAAGATCGAATAACTCAAAAAAAATCTATTGGTACATCTCCATTCAATCTTGTCTATGGAAAATAAGAGGTACTTCCCACCAACGTAGTTATTCCCTCACTTTCCTTAATTCAATTTATTGATGAAACTCCAGCTTCATCTTTACAACTTAGAAAAGGTCAAATTCTTAAGTTAGAAGAAGAAATAGGAAAAGCCAAACAAAATCATGCTCATCATCAACTGATAATAAAAACCTCATTTGATTCAACTTCTGTCACTCCAAAGAATTTTCAAATTGGTGATTTGGTATTGAAATGGGACAAAGAGCATGAGGAAAAAGGTAAACACACGAAGTTTCAAAAACTCTAGCTAGGTCCATTTCAAAAAATTGAAGAAATAGGCCCATCAAAATTTTTATTGCAAGATGTATTAGGCAAAAGGGATTCTTTGCCTATTAATGGGAAGATTTAAAAAAATATTTCTCATAGAAGGAAACCCCTTCTATCCTTGTATACTAGTGTCTTTTTCTTTTCTTTTTAAGAACATAAAAGTTGCTTAGTATTAATATTTGGCTTTTGAAATATAATCTCGGATGATTTTCTTTGATAAAAATAAAAAATGTTAAGGAACTAATCGAAATATTTAGAAAGACAAATTGATTTTATTTTTCTGAAAAATGGAATTTCGTTGAAATAATTTATTCTTTGATCAAATCTCATCTTTATATAGCATGAATATTATATTATCAATCAAGAAAAGAAACTTTAACATAGTAAAGACCTGTTTACAGAAAATCAATCTAAAACTCAACATTATCATCTAGAATCTTAAAAAGACCAATGATTCATCCCATCCGGAAAAACTTATAAAATTTTGAAAGGAATTCGAATGAAAATAAAAAATTATTATTAGAAGAAGAAAGACTTAAAAGATAATAATTCTGATCACGAGCTTGTTTAACATGTTCATATGGAAATAGTTAATCTGACATTACCAATACTGCCTACCAAAATATGGTAATGACTTGAGATTATATCAAAAGGACAAGGAGTCTCATCAAGAGCCAGCTTGATCAGCTTAATAATACTAATGAGTGGCACTGTCATCATTTGGTTACCAATCCAAGACAATGGCTTTTAAGTAAATACAATAATATATAAAAAAAAATTCTCAAAGGTTAGAATTTACTTCTGAAAATTATAAGAAATACGGGATGGGACAATGAATCATTGTTGGGTAAAAGGTAACCCTGCCAACGCTTAAATTTCCTATTGGAACAGAAGCTCTATCGATGATAAAAGCTTAAAGTTTTATAAGGCTAATCTGTAAATGCCATCTACTTTATCCCTTTAAACTAAGTAAGTACTGATATATATTTTCATACTTATATCTTTAATAGAGGATTTCTTATGAATAATGAATAAGAGAAGCTTTCATTACTTAGTAAGATATTATTTATTTGAAATTTCATTCCTACAACTATTTTTTTTTTTTAAATCTTAGAAATTTAAAAAAAAATTATTAGAGATCTCTCGTTCACCCAAGTGAATTGCCAATTTTTGTGCTATACAACAACCCCCAATTTATTTTTATAAATAGGGACCCTCTAGAAATAAATAGGAAATTATTTTAAATTTCTAAACAAAAAAACTTAGGAGATAAACATTTTTCTTTTAGAGTTGTCCGCTTTATTTTTCTCGAGCGCATCGCAAATAACATATCTTATTAATTTGAAAAAATCATAAAATTTGAAATGTGCAAGCCACGATATGCGCTCAACTACTCTGAAAATATGTTTGAACTTTGAAAAAACTTCGATCACTGTTATATTTACTTTATAGCATCACACCTCACCTAATCAATAAAAAACATTAAAATCAAATAGATATAAGTTGCAACTTCATGGACCCAACGAGAAAATAAATAAATGAATATAAAACTTTCGACAATCACAGTCACTTAATTTTTGCAAAAATCACAATTCGCATTTCACATAACTTATAACATATGCCAGATTTTTATCCTATAAAAGTTGCGATCTATGATTTGCGCAGAACGTATTTTGCAGTCTTTAAGGGTAAGTATTATGAATGGTTATAAATTATGACTTGTGATACGTGTGTCAATGACATTTAATGGATCAAGCATGTGAAGTAACTTTTGTCATATCAAAATGAAATTCGAGACCTTAACGGCTTTAAAGTGATTGATATATTTTACGTGTGAAGGTGTATGAGATATTAATTCAAAGATTATTATCAATGATTGATGTTATATCTTGATAGATTTATATCTACTTGTGTGTGTTTGAAATAAATGATAGATTTGTCTCTTTGATTCTCTATACTTGTAAAATTCGCTCTGTTTTCAAGAAACCTGTTAACAAATTGAGAAAGAGTAAAATGAGAAAAAAAGGCCAAGATGTTTCTCGGACGTCGTCTACTGAAGATACAGAGATGTCTCCCTTATTTTTAGATACCTTCTACAACAAATATTGCGGCAGTTCGACATGGGAGGCAATGTATAAGCTTTTTTAAAGTGAAGTACCAAGGGTGATAACCAAAGTTTCTTTGACAGCCACGACATCTACCTCTGACGCAACTCTTTTTGATGTTGCATGCTCATATGTTCACAGGATAGCTGTAAAACCAAATATTATCCCTTACACAGACATGTTTAAGTGGTTAATTGATCACTTAGACATTGAAGATAGAATGTTCAAGAATTCGAAGGGAGAAACTATGGGATCTTTTAGGGGAAAATATTTAACATCAATGTATCATCTACCACCCCCACAACAGAAATATGACAAATAATTTTTTAAAATCTTTAGAGGATAACATCTAGATCTTATCAAAATCATCAAAGAATGGAAGGAGGAATAGGGGAAGTTGAAGCAAGATAATTTTGGTACATACCCAATTAACCAAATTTATAATCCTTACTGTTATGTTGCTGGTATGTTATGTAGATTATTTTCCAGACCTAATAGCACTATATTCTCAAAGGAATGGGTTCCCTTGATTGACACAATCGTCAATTCATCAATCTTGAATTGGGAAAACATTTTATCTAATAATATAGCCAAGCACATTATCGAATATAGGAATAAAAGGAGTATTTCATCCAGAGAAATATCTACCTTTTATATGTCTTCCTATGTCATGAACACTATCTATTTTACTTCTAGTTTTCCTACCATTTGATGGAAATGGGCTACCCAAGACCATACCCAAATTCACATTCACCACAGAGAACTCTGGGATTCAGAATTCCACCTACACTTCTATAAAATATGATACAAAGTCATATTTCCTATCCACCAGATGATTTTCAATAAAAAGGCCCCTAGGGTTTTTTAAGAAGCCAATGCAGACATTCTTTCTGTAGCTAGATGGTTTGCTGAGGAGAATTTTACATATATTAGAGTATTCGGGAGTTATTCTTCTCCCCATGTTTTACCCTATTATGTTTCCGATAAGTTACTTGCAAGATAAATAGCTTATCAGCTTGTTAATGGTATCACGAAACAACTGAAAGATGCTAAAAAGGCTATTTGGCCTAATTACCCTATACAGTGTGACACTTTTGCACTGTTTGACACGGCCATACTAACAAGGAAGTTTCTAACATTCATTTAATGAAATTGGTAGTAATTCTAAAAAGGTTGTATGATCCAAAAGATGTAACTAAAAATTACATCATAGAGCCTAAGTTAAAGCCTTTTATAAAAAAGAAATATGGATTTAATGATCTCTTCCGGGGCATGGAAAACTTTTCAGACATTATCAAGTATGCATCTAGCCAACTAAGTTGATATTATTTTGAAGCTTTCAAATAGTACAAAAACAGGAGACTATAGAAAGTCCCTCTCAATTTGTTAACTATTGAAGATGACAACAAACACACTCCAAGTATCATCTTGGATCATGAAGTAAAAGATATGTCTGAAGATGAACCAGGTCAGTCAAAACAACAATCTCATAATTCAGATCACTTTGAAAATGAATCTGAATCTAAAAAGGAAAGGCTAGAAAATATAATTCACTGAGTAATCCATGAGATAGAGATGCTAGAGGAAAAGAGAAATAATGTAACAGAATCAGATTCTCAAGTAGTTCAGCATAGTCATAATATACTAGATCAGTCCAGTTCACCACAAACAAAAGATCTTATAGATGAATGGAAGGAGTTTTCTAAAGAAATATAAACTCCTAAAGAGAATCCCAATACTGATCAAGCAGATAGCAATCCAGAGACTTGAATGTGAAAGGCTTGAGAAGAAAATTGAAGAACACATCCAATGGCAAGTATCAGATTAGGGGAAGGAAGCTAATCTACCTCAAGTAGATAAGCTTCACAAATAAATTCTATTCAGAGAATGGGAAGTGCAAATCAAACAGGTAAAGAAAGCATCAGTGAAGACATCCAAGATATCAAGTGAAATTATTGAAGCTATGTGTGAGCAACCGTCTAGAGCAGAACTTCTCAAGGAGAACACGTCTAATGTGTTCTCAAAAACAAGATAGGTAGAAACACAATGGAAGTAGAGAGCAGATACATAGGAGGAAATTATTAAAAAGGTAAATAATTTTGATCAAGAAAATTACTGGAATTTTCTGATCAAACCTTGTCATCAGCATCAGAATTTGCAGTCTCTTACAGGTTCAATGAAGATATTCCTGTCAGTAGTCTCAAATGCTATTTTCAAGGGACATATTAGATCAAGGAAATCGTAGCCATCTCAGCTCAAAGCAATGTTATATATTTGTCAACTTTGTGACCAAATTCAGAAGAAACGACAGGACTCATAAATCAGAATTGTTAGTTTAGTTTCCTAGTTTGTAGTTTAAGTTAGCTTTATGGGTTGTTTGAAACCTCCTCTATATTTTGGTAATAATCTAATTTAGTTTATGGTTAGTTTCATATCTAAACCATTTTCATGCATTTAGAGAAGGGTTTAGAAATTTGTCAAAAAGAATTGCAAAGAATGCACTATTGTAAGTTTGTGAGTGCTTTGATGAATTAATGGAACACATCTGTTATATTTTGACAATTAGAGCTCTTTAACTGATGTTACACTACTGTACTATTTAAATTTCTTGAAAGTGAGAAGGAGAAGATTCATTTCTATCAATTTACATGAGTAGAACTTCGTACATATGGTACTTCTACTCACTTGTATCAAGTCTTACTTCATAGATTGATAGTCATCTTTTTATTGAATTATATATTTGAAACATCATCATATATAAATATTACATGCACTTCCATTCTAATAATTAGTTATGGTTTCTTATTGAATATGTAATCACACTGATAAATGTGATATTTATTTCACAATTATTCTATGCAAACTACTTTTCTAGAAGAATCATTTTACATAATTTTCATCTCTTTCAACTGTTAAATGATCTATATTACTGAAAATTGATAGATATCATTTTAGGTCGCATAAAAGAAAAACACCCTCGGTATATATTATATTAAATAGTTTAGATAAATGCATATAGATTAAAATCATTATCCATTTGCATGTTATATTCACAACACCCTCAAAATCATCCTTATTGGGAAACTGGTCACATTATCCCCAGTCAGAGCCACTACACCAAATGAAAAGGGAGCTTCTTTAAGGTCTAGACTGGACGGTTTTCCCCCATGTTTTCGCAGCGGAATTCCAAGGCCTCAATAGATCCTCAAATCTCTTGAATACATGTATTTTCTCGACAACTAGATCTGTAATAGTATTATAATTCTTCATATGGTTGACACAATTTTGGAGGAATTTCATATTTTCATCGTCATATTCAAGCCATGGGGCCATTCTATTAAAAATATACTTACTTTCCTCATCTGAATATTTGGACAAGTTTTCTCTCTAATATTCAAAGATGATTCATATGATCTACTGATAAACCCACATTAAAACCAAGTGATGTGAATTTATTTTTAGTATCCTTGAGTTGAGGTGTCATTTTATTACTTCTATTTTTTGCCCAAGTTTCCTCCTTGTCTTTGAGGACCTTAAAAATATAAAAAAAATGTTTATAATAAAGAACATGAAAATCTAGGTTGAAAGGAATCCATGTCCCAGAAAATAAACTCCTGAATTCCTCCTCCCCCAGTTGAGGATTATACTTAAAAGGGAAGCATAAATATGATGTAGTTTTACTAATCTCCTTTTAGATAGGGAAATGATTCAATATGTTGACCTTACATGGCGATGTTCTATATTATCCAAAATTGAAAGTAAATATTGATTTAAAAGAAATATATATCTACTCTCTTTGACACTTCAACATCCGTAAACATATTATTTGACCATGTAGGAGCAAGCTTAATGGGATCCAAGTCAACCCTAACTAGCTCTTTTGATTTGGTCAATGAATAACTTCTCCAATATATCCTCCCAAACATCGAATCCCTAAATTTTATATATGTTAGTTATGAATTTGAGATCACCCCAAAAAATATACTATCCACATATAGACACCCAAGTGAAAATATTATGTTACATAAATTTTATTTGTCATCATAGGTCCCATATAAATTCAAAATATGAAATTCCATATTTTTTTGTTACTATAGAAATTATGTTTTATATTTGCAACTGATTATGAAATTTTTTAAATCAGAAGACACAAACCTACTATACCGCTCTCCAGATTTCAATTCACAATCTATAACTCAAACCATAAACATGCAATAAGAAACCAAACACATGTAAATAGTACTTTTCCCTTGGAAAATAATCTACTAAGAACCCCAATGTTTTATTTCATTAATCTGATGAATAGATATGTATTACAATTTCTTTTCTAAACTAAGCACAACCTGCAAGTGCAGAACCTATCTCATTGTTCAATGAGAAGCTCTTCTCTTGAATTTTTCAAAATTTTCACTTTCTTGAGCAACTATTTTCTTGTGCAATTATTGATTAATTTAGCCCATACTAAATACTAAATTCCTCTAATTCATTTTGAAATTCCCAAGGATGATCCATTTGACCTACTACAACACCTATACATTGAACTAGTTTAAAATTATTGGTTAACTACATTAAAAAATCCAACTCAACTCAGTAACTCATATTTTTTTAATGCATAAGCTAATTATTAGTTGATTCATCAATAAACTAGGTGATATCCAAGTTATAATGATTTCCCACTACTTAAATGACCACCCAGTAGTTCTATTAATAGTTACGACTAGTTTAGCATATTACTACTGAAATTTACTCAACCTAGGCTCCTAAAATTTAGGAAACCTAAAATTTAGGAATCACAACATACAACTAAAACTCATGCCCCTAAATCTAATTTACTCAGTTAACTAAGTGAAAATTTCCATGTCACCTAAGTTAACTACTGTAAGTTGTATGTTGATGTGGGATTTTGAATTTCCCTAATTTGACTAAGGAAAAATCAAATTCAGAGTTTATTGGTGCATTTTTCAGCACTCCCTCTTAGCAAGAAAGATATTATGAACCACTCTTATCTTGTACTTGTGGAATGTACTACATGAAACACCTCTCACTATTTTTATTTCTACTACAACATATACAACTAAGAATCATAAACAAAAATATTGAATCAATCAACAACTATATAGTGGGAAAACATTATATTGTTGTTGAATTTTCTACTTAGCATCTTTCTCCATTGTCAACACTCCTATGCACTTCTTAGTATCTTACTGAAACTTATCCTTGTGCTAATAAATATGTTGGGCCCCTTTATCAAGGTAATGATCCATGAGTAGAAGACCTTAATGGGCCCTGGCCAATTTTTTGCTATTTTGGAACTAGGGTTTCACATCACCCCACCTCACACCTAGAGGTATGGTTGCATGTGTTCCCTTTACCCACATGGCTTGAAAAAACCCATACTAGAGGTATCTTCTTGAGTTTATTTTTATAATCTACCTTTGATTTTCTTCTCCATTTGTGGATGCTGCCCAACTTCTCGAGGTTCCTTCTGAGGCTCCATTTTGAAAGGTAAATCATGTTCCCACTCAACCACCATATCTATGATCCTTTCCATGCTCCTCAATGTTTTCCATGAATATTCTACCTCAAGAGCATACATTTTATTAACTCGAGTGCCGATATTATTCCCTCTTCCAGTGGTTATTTGACTGAGGAATGCCTTCGCTCTGCATAAGATCACATCATAACCACGGTCCTCCAAAACTACAAAATGGATGTGATTTTTATTTGGGCCCAGAATAAAAATCACATCCTTGAGTATTAGAGGTAATATTCACTTGCTATGAATGGTGAAAATACCAATTTTAATTTTGTTTTACCTTCTGTCATCCTCAAATTCAATATTCATATGGAGATCTTTCTCCTCTAGGTTAGTGAAAAAGGCATTATTTTCCATCATGTGGAACTAGGAACTAAAATAAAGGTACCACACACTCCCCATCATCGTTCTTACCATGCATGTGATAAGGTTGAAATCAAGCTCGAATTGTGAAGCCAAGCTTCACATTTTGTTTCCACTGCAAGCTCCTTCTTGCTAGACTTTTTGTGTGGACACTTTGTAGCATAGCACCCGAATTCATGACAATTGAAGCATTTAATTTTGGAAATATTTTTCTTCTTTCCCTCTTAGCTGGAATTAGCCTCACCTCGGTCCTTCTTTTCCTTAGTTATTTTTCCTTTTCCAACTAGAGAAAAATATTCTTATTCTTTGGATGAAGTACCATTTGTAGTATTCCACCTTATTTCCTCTTGTACCAAATCAGACCATAACTATTCGCAATTTGGTAGTTTCTCCCTTCAGTTCACCAAGTCGTGGTAGTTCTATGACCTTCCGGGAGGGCCTAGAAGGGCTAGGCTTACAAAATCATCCTCTGAAACTATAACACCAATTATTTCAAGTTCATCACAACTATGTGAACCCGCTCATATACTACTGAATAGACTCATTCTTCTGCATCTTGATATTTCAAAGTTTTTCCTTGCCCTAGTTGCCTTTGGTCACTGCTACTCTCGAATTTATTTTTCAATGCCTACCACATTGCATAAGGATTTTATTTTAGATGAATATTTGAGACAATGTGCTCCTGTAATCACTTCAATATTATTCTGCTCAGCTTGGCTACAAACTTATTTCATTTTGTTAGAACCTTGGCATCAACTGATCCTGGTTTTGGGATGTCATTATCAATAAATTCCTTTTATCCATTATCTTCTTGCACTACCTCCACGTGGTCCTTCCAAGCAACAAAATTAGAACTTCCGTCAAGGGCATATTGAGTCTTAGATAATAGAAATCGATCCTTATAACTCTGAATAATTTCTGCTACACTGATCACATATTCAAACCTTCTGAGAAACAACTTCAAATTCTTTGCTCTAATGTGAATCCTGTTATGATATCATGTAGAAATTATGTTGTATATTTTCAAATGATTATCAAATTTTTTAAATCACAAAACACAAACTTACTCTACTACTATGAAAAATTCAATTCAAAATCTGGAACTCAAATAATAAACATAAAATAAGAAATCACACACATTAAAATAGTATTTTTCACAGGGAAAGAAATCTGCTAAAAACCCCAATTCCTTCTTGAATTAATATCGTGACTATATATGTATTACAAATTCTTTTTTGAACTCAGAACAACCTGCAAGTGCATAACATATCTCAGTGCTCACAGAGAAGCTCTCACTCAGACTTATTCAAATTATTTGTCTATTTGATCACCTATTTTCCTAAGTAATTGTGCTCGTATTAAATAGGAATTTCCTCTAATTTATAGTGAAATTCCTAAGTAATTGTTCCTGTATTAAATAGAAAATTCCTCTAATTTACTGTGCAATTACCAAGGATGGTTGACCTTACCTAATGCAACACCACTACACTCAAATAGTTTACAATTGTTGGTTAATTTCCTTGGAAACTCCACCTCAACTACGTAACTCATATTATTTTCAGAAATGAGCTAATTATTAGTTGATTTATCATTTAAATAGATGATATTTGAGTTAGGATGATGTCCCACTACTTAACTGACCACCCACTAGTTCTATTTATAGTTAGAACTACTTTAATTGATTACAAGTGAAATTAACTCAACCTAGGCTTCTAAAATTTAGAAATCACTACATACAACTGAAATTCATACCCCTAACTTGAATTAAATGAGTTAATTGAGCGACAAGTGTCATGTCACTTTAGTTAGCTACTCCAAGTTGTCTTGTGTCGAATTTCATTTTTCCTAAATTTGACTAAGGAAAAATAAAATTTTGAGTTTCTTGCTGCAATTTTCAACACCTACCTATGGATAAGAATAAATTTCCTATAAGTAATTACAAAAGAATTACACAAAATGTGAATTCACTTAAATAGGGATTAAACTACCAAGAGGTCCAAAACAATCAAGTCTTAAGAAATTCCAACCCTATATATGTTTTTTGAGTATATTTAGAATAGTATCCACACATCCCATAATTTATTGTAATAATATAATGTTTATAAAATCATATTCAATCAACTATTTGAGGAATAAAAAGTTGGGATTCCCACCTGTCCCTCTCACATTCATAAACAATTTTTTATCACGAAATGTTTCCATTCTTTTCCTTTCCATATCCATCGTTCACCACACATGTTGTAAGGAAACCTATCTCCCCCATGATTAATATGTCGGCCTCGACCATAAACCAAGCGGTTTGGTTTATTTTTCCCCTCCCATAACATAATTCCATCATTACCCCATGCTCTTCTAGCTCCTCTACTTACATTTATCGATATCATGATATCCTTAGGCCATGTAATTCTACCCATACATGAACAAGTTTATAATTTTAATTTTGTCTCGATATGGGGCCTATCAAGGTTCATGTAGATTTTGAAGTTACATTGCTCGACAAATGTTTTTGAGGGAAGTAGATAAATGAACTAAAATTTTAATATTAGGGGTATATAGAGCCATGAAAACCCCATGTTGATCATTAAAGTAATTAGGAATAGCGGAAGGGGAATTTAAAAATTACCCAATGTGTTGACATGTTGTGAATAAGAGTGACAAATATTTCCTAATATAACCCATTGAGACTTCCAAATATCCAAATATTCAAACATTACCTATTTTGCCTCTTGACCTACTCCATCTCTTCCAGTATTGAGGTAAGTGGAATGAAAATTATACCTATGAAAAGGTCTATTTGTGGCTTCTCAATGGTAACTTATTTATATTTTTCCCCAATCAATATCCTTTTCTACATTTTCCCCTAGTTCATATGTTCAAAAGTACTAAAACTAATATCAAATATCCCCACTTGTATTAAAGGGCACCAACGGATTTGGACCATGCACACATATCTCCTTCTTATTTTAATTCCTACAAACCATGTCATGCAATGTCACCACTTTCTATTGAGGCAAGTAAGGGAGTGTACATTTGAATTTTATATGAGGCACAACATTTCATGTGTAATGAAAAAAGTTACATGCAAATAATCCATAACTTATGAGGGGGGTGTACATTCTAATTCTACTGGTAGGGATTCAAAAATAACATAAGTGACATAGATATTGATTAACATATGTGCCATTGTTCCAACATTATTTTCCCAAAACCCTCAATCACCCATGATAAACTTGCCAATGGAATTTACAATGATCTCAAAATTGGCCCCATTCCCTAATTCCAGTGGAATATTTGGAAACTTGACCTACATTTGGATACTCACATCAATGTTATACCAAGCATCTAAAAGAGGGTGCCACAATTTTATACCGAACATGTTGTGATCCATAAACCACCTATGCATTAAAATCTTATACACATGTTGCTCATTTATAAATAAATAACCAAGCCATTCCCTCGAAAGGTAATGGAAAAAAAGCCATTTTATGACTATATGGTTTTAATATTGTTTTATCCATGATAACATATAACTCATATTTACTCTATGCCCAAAGAACATACAACTAGGGATCTATGGAGTAATTCCTCAACTTGATCAAGTTGTAAACCCTTTCCCACTACTAGCAAGATGTTCTTCCCTTGATATAGAATGATCTTTTACCTTGGAAAACCTTATGTGGGGGTATAATAATTCCAAGAGAACCCCATTAATCTTGAAATTAATCACCTAAATTGATGAAATCACTACCTTTACCAGAGTATAGAGAAATTGGTACATTGTACTATGAATTTGAACCACCATCCAAGGAGGAAGAGTTATGATGGTAGGTAGAAAAATTAGGAATTTCATTAAAAACCACCTCAAAACTATTGTAAGAAGATAATGATTGGAAATGAGACCTGCTATTGATGAGTCCATGCCATCCATGGATATGTCGAAAATAATAGTATGGGATGGATTCAAAATCAATGTGTTGGCTATGCATGTTCCAAAATAAGTACAATAATGACCAATTTAATTTTAAAACATAGGACCCATGTCATATTGTTGAATGAAAATTTGATCCTCAAACAAGGAGTTGTCCAAGTAGTCCATCAACTGGACATCCTCACTAACGACCATGGGAATTAAACCAAGAATTGAGTAATATATCTTCTCACCAAAGTCATGTAAATTATTTTCTATGCTAAATCCCTAATATTAAACTTGTAGAAACCCCACCTATTCCCCCAGAAACCCCTAAGGAGGGACCAAAAATTTCAACCCCAATGTTGGAAATAAATACTAAGTCAAGAAATGGGTTAAACAAACATTACCATGATTCATTTAAATTTTGTAAATAAAATTATTTAATTATTTTTTAATTATAAATTATAATGTTAAAAACAGGTTATTAATTTTTTTATACATTTATGAGAATTAATAAATCTGACAATATTTTATAGTTGGATTTGAACCTAGGTGAGGAGGATCCCAATAATTCCTCCCAACAACCCAAGATAATCCCAATCCACATATAAGGAAGATAAATATATAATATTCGAGAAATATTAGAACATAAATAAATAGTCTTTTACTTTAAATATACAAAACCTACAAATATTAAAATATTTAAAAGGTTTTTTGGATAAAAAAAAAAACTTCATATTAATATCTTGGAGTTATTTTCATTATAAGATTAACTAAAACTATACCATTCAGAAAATAGTATATGGCACGTCGAACCCTTGTTATAAAATTGAAATTGATTACAAATAAATGTATCTTTGTCTTTGGGATAGTAAAAAACTCTTATTTAAGGCTTTTATCAGTTCTATTATATTATGTATTTTATAAATTTGGGGTTGTAATGTCTCGAAAGAATCATGGAATGAAAACAAAGATAATATAAAAGTATGTTATAATGTTAAAATTAAAAGAAATACACCCTACTATACTCTCATAAAAGTGAGGTTTCTTCCATTGAAAGAGTAACTATGATTAGATATTTCGTGTACAAGAACAAGATAAACAACATGGAAGACAAAAGGTTCAAGCAACATTGGGATAAATATGCCAAGTCTTAGTTGAATCCTAAATCTATGGAATAGTGATATATTAAAATTATTATTGCATATAAATTTAACGCGAAATTTTCTTGTCATAATAATTAAGAGGATACTAAAAAATTAAGTGACTACAAGGACGTGATCAACCCCAATCTAGAAAATCAAAGGTATCTATATATTATAACTAGCATAAAGAAGAAAATCAACATTTGTAAAATCATATCAAAGGTATACATATATTTCATATAAATTAGATAAGGAAACCAACCATCATAAAATAAAAACAAATCCTCAAAAGCTCGGTAGGGAAACAAGTGTTATAGGGCAGCTTAGTCCCTGGAACTTAGGTCAGAAATTTATGCTTTTGGGAAATATAGACAAAAAAATTATAATATATATTTCTCAATGCTAAATTAATATTTGGCAATAGGAAAATATAATCCTCTAACTATAAAATTGAGACGTGAAGTTGATAAATTAATTTCTTGCTCAATAATTCTTGATAAATATATTTATACGTTGTAATTACACCGTAAGGTATTCCCTTTGAGAATAACTCCCATAGTTGCCACTGTGTACCATTATTCACCTTCAGATATAGTATTAGACAATTGAAGAATCGTTTGCTGTCAAATAAAAATTAGTTACAACATAAACATATAAAAAAATAACACATATAATAAATATAAAATATAATAAAACAGTTATAACATACAAATTAACAATAGTTACACATAAACATGAAAACATTACAAAAATATGAAATACTTTCAAAGAAATGATGGTTTATAACATTAATTTTTTTTTTGAAATTCGAAGTTATATTCATCGATAAAAATAGAAGGACATCATTTTCAAAATGTAGGTAGTCTCACCTCGAACGAATTTGTTGACCACTGTGATCAACATATGAAAAAAAGGAAAAAGAACAACTAGAGCCACAATCCATAACTTAGGAGGCCAAAATTACTAGAAAAAAAATGAGCAAAGTAAAACACATCTAACTTAGTTATCAAAAGTAGTAGAAGCAAAATTGTCTAGAGCAGTCTGTGGAGGAGGAGGAGGACAAAAGGAGCATTGTACATTCTCTTTGAAGTGAGCCATCCCTTACTCCAACTTATCCAACCTCTATGATAGAAAACTCTGATCAACCTATACCACCACGACCCATTCTGGAACATCACACTGAAAGTAGTGTATCTTTTTCAGCGTATGAATGAGAGCTACATGTTATTCCTATTGTACCCTCTCCAAAGATTCTAGGCGGTCCATTATAAACTCGATTAAATCCCAACAATTATCTAGAAAATAATGACACTCAGTCGTTTCTCCATGCCTAGGCCATCTCTCCTTACCTTCTCTACTCGTGCCACCTTGACTCGTCACTCCACCTCTTTTCAGAGTCTGTGGGGTGCTCCACCGACGAACCACCACACCACTATGAGTGTCAAAAGTTGGCCGAATTTCTCTTCCAACGATGGCACCACCCGAACAGATCTTAGACATGCCTCTGTCGCCACTTCCACCTACAAGTTTGACCCACTAGCTCCTTGAATGCTTGGAATTTTCTTAGTCGGTGGGAGGGAATGAGCATTGTGTGGCTTTGGACACATAGTAGAAAATCCACCAGCACAATGAAAAAGAAAAATGAGACAAAAATCACCAACCCACACCATAATTATCACTATAGAGAAAATCCCCAACCACATTAGAAAGTCCTGAAACAACCCAACTAGGGGGGCTACAAGAAACCAAAAACCTAGTCCAGAGGTAGGAAAATTAATCGAAAACTCACAAACCCCAACCCCTCATAGAAAGAGCACTGACTAGAAGCCTTGAAAGAACACACCCCACCACCATGGGATTCTCTTACAAATGCAAAACTCTAGGTGAGAGTCATTCGAAAGAGGAAACCTGCTACCCCATGGACACAGAGGAAAACCAAAATCAGAAATACCCAACCACCCAAAAAATGGTTCACGGGTCAACCCAATAACCATACCCCAAACCCTTAACCCGTTAAGAGAATCCATAGACGACACACAATAAACGAAAGAAACCAATTCTGTAACCTTGACGATTGGGAGGGGGCACCAAATGCAGAACTGCCACTATTCCTAGATAGGGTGCCAAATGCAGAGTTTCACACTGCTACATGACCTCAACCATCATCTATCAAACCTCCATACCAAATGTGTGCCATCCTCCATATACCAGTGATGTTCGCCCGCTCCCTATCCCAACGATGATGATGGGAAATTTAGATGCATGGAATTTAAGCCTCCCATAACTAGAACGTTGTGAGAGGACATGGATGGCGATCCCCACAAAAATGCCCAAGTGCTTGACATCATCAACCACACATAAGATTGTTTTTCATGTTTATGACCCCATCAAGGAGGCTTATAACATTATTAAATTAATAATAAGAATAATAACCTAATTATTGATATTATTAACATTATTGCTCGTAATATTAATATTATTAAAAATTAATAATAGATAACAGTTAGAAATTATTAATAGTTAATACTACATAGTACCTCCTTTGCCTAAATAGCCTTCTTTGTAGAAAAAGAGGGCAACTCTGAAAGCTCAGTTATGGAAAGATGAAATGCAATGTGTGAATGGTTGAGCCTATTGGTTATTATTTAAGCATTAGGGGAATTTTGAGGTCTAAAATGGGCCTCCTGTGAAAAATGTACAATCAAAATTCACTTTATGAGAACCAATCACATTTTAGGGGATGACATCATCCCTAATGATTGAGGTGCCATTGTTTGAGTTAAAGGTACTTACTCATCACATTCTCAATGGTGGATAAAAACTCATCGTTAACCATGGTAGTGCTCTAAGTACATTTAAAGTCATAAAGTAAAGTACTCATAATAAATGTCATTTCACACTTTTTGAATAAAATATTATTATTGTCAATTCATATTTTTTGAAAGAAACAATGCATATCTCTACACAATCTTCATGTATTTAGAAACTTTTGAATAAATATTAGATTATGTTATATTATTCTTATATAGTATATTAATTACATGCTATTAAACAATTTAAATAATATAAATTTTAATTAATAGTATATTCTATAATTAATAATTTAAGAAGTTATATTTATATTTTCTTTAAGTTATTTAAGTACAAAGGAAAAATGCATTAGTTGTACATTGATAATGACTTTTTCTTAAAAAACTCATTTTTATTTATAGTCACATCAATAAAAAAAAATGATTAATTTTATTTTGGTACAATATTTGAATTGAATTTAACCATGGTTACATGGATTTTGGTGTAAAAAGTAAATTGAAAATTCATAAATGATATTTTATTGGTTTAGATATTATTTTATTATTTCCTTATGAGGCATATTTTAGACCTCAAAATTCCCCTAGTGGATATCTAGCCTCCTATTCTTGTTTTCTTAATTCATTTTTACACTCCAAGTTGTTTGTTGTATTAATTTCTTGCTTTCTTTTGTGAGGATTGGCTAAGATTGGTGATTTCAGGCTAGCAGATTCCCTACTACTTCTCTTTCTTTTCATTTTGTAATGTAAGTCCTCTTTTTTTTGCATATTGTCATTCACTTTAACACTTCTCTTTAATGGAATTTTTTAATAGTCGTACTGGATTTTTGTAATAGAAAAAATGATATACCGAGATGTTGAATATTATTACTGTGAATGGAAAATTCCAAATAGTTCAATCCACACCGCAGCCCTCTACACCACCCATTATTGCTCCATAATTACTGCTACTCACTACACCACTAATATGTCCTCGAGGTTCTTCGTCTTAGTCCCCCATAGAATATCACTCGGAAAAAAACCAACCTTAATCTAGGCATTCGATTTTAAAGGTCAATAGCCCTGACCAGCTCTGAATAGGTTGGGGCATACCACACAAGTAAGTAGGAAATATCTCGAAGTTTTTGTAGGTGGATTTTTTGTTTGTTCCTGTGGATCCTAAAAACAATGTGACATGTGCATTCTCTAAAACATTTGTTGGTTGGGAGTATGAGTATCATTGATCCACCGGGTATCTAAGCAGCGAAACTGTTTAATCATATAAGTGAATTTAAGAATCCACTGATACAAAAAACAACTTTCATTTACCCGCATATCTACAATGAACTCACTTGTATAACCATAATCTAAAATTTAATTTTAGCATTTCTAAGTGCCTTATCTATTTTAATTTTCTTCAATACTAAGTTTATAGTTGCAAGCTAATGTCATCAATTTAGGGTATCCGTTGATCAAATCCTCATGCAAACCTCTTTCTTTCGTGAAAGAGATATCAATGGACTGTTGTGCATAAAAAAAAATCATTTCATATATATACAACATAGATACTACACCCCGCAGATATCGTACCTCTTTCAACACATATATGGCACCCCCGTTAGTACACCCAAGGAATTTAGTGTACCCCTAAATATAACATAGGAATCAGTGTTCAAAATGGAACACGTCACAACCAGTCAAGAGACCCATAGCACGTCCAAGAAGTGCTCGATAAAATTTAAGCATAAAAAAAAAATTAAAATTTTTATTTCTATAGATTTAAAAAAAAAATGAATAATATTACAAAATGTCTTATGAACTGTTGTCGGTCAGTCGGAAATTTCAAAAAATTTTGGTGATCTATTTTCTCGGGCCCTGGTTGCAACTTACATTGTTCTCTTACTGACCTATTAACCTACTCTGTAGTTCCAACTTGCATTGTTTTTTGCTCGACGTATAATATTTAGGGTATGCACATGGCAGGAAGTTGTTGCATCATTGAAGAAAGCATAAATTATGTATAATACTCATTCAACATCTGAATGGAGGATGTCGCATTGAATGGAGGTAGCTTTAGTGATGCATAGAAATGGAGGGTTGTACCTTGTAAGCAAAGTTTTGATGGAGCTTCACCTTGAATTGCAAATTGTCCATCGAAACTTATTACGGGTTAGACATTATTTTTTTACCAAGATGAGTGGTCCCCACCACTTAAGTGCCAATTGGGATCGCAAGTTTAACTTGCAGTGTCTTGTTGATGTGAATATTTGTGATGTGATCACAGTTGCAATCGCAAATCGCAACATATATATTTCAAAGTACAAGTGTCTTGTTGATATGGAAGAGTTCCGCAAGAGGAACATTTTGATATAATATACAACCAAACCTTGTATTATAATCACCCTCCACCACAGTCGAGGCCCGTGGGTGCACAGACCATGTGGCAGTTTAATATACAATCGAAAAGTTTCAATCGGCGGCCTTTTTCTTTATGCCCCGATCACATTAACCAAAGAGTAGACCCAATGGAGTTATGCGATGGAGCTTATTTTCCAATTGAATCCACTTCCAAATCGCAATTAGAAGCTCTTTGTTTTTGGACCCAATTGCAATATCAAATCGTGGACCCGATTTATTATATATGGTGGAGCTAAAACTCTCATCACGTCCAGACTATCAATCACAATCGGAACTTTAGGTCGATTGTTTGTTTTATTGAAGTTCTGGACCCGATGCACAACTATATGGCGGATTTAATTTTGGTCCATCACATCTGACTTGCAATCGCAATCAGAACTTTTGTTTGTTGCATTTTTTTTGTTTAGTCGTGGACCCGATGATTGTTATACAATGGATTTAAGTTGTTTGATCGCACATTCAAAGCACAATTGTTAAGTGGGCCCGCATGTTTTCTGTTTAAAAAAAAAGTAGACTTTAGTTTTATTTATAATATAGTTTGGAATGCTCTTTTAATGAGCGCGGCATATAAAAGCGAAATAGGCCCAAGAGCCTGTGTATGGTATTGTTTTGTTTTTTAATGAGCATAGCAGTGCGGGAAAAGAGAATACAATAGCGTATACTTTGAAGAGAGACAATGAAGGTTTTGTGAACTGCGTCTACAGCAGTCACTATTTCTGTTATCCCTCTGTGTAGAGGAAGACATTGTAATAGTTTTTTTTAAAGAAATAGAAGTTTGTTTTCAGTGTGGAAACTCTGTCTCCTGTCAAGATTTTTTTTTTAAATTTCTTTGTGTTGAAAAGGGGAGTTTACTCTCTCCATTAATTGTTCTGGAATTTTCAATATTCCAACATGGTATCAGAGCTAGTTCAGGCTCTTTGAAGGTTTCAAAGAAGCTGAAAGAATATGAAGACTTGTTGCAGCATTTTCTCCAGCAGTGTGAAAGCTCAACATAAGTCAAAGTTCAGGTATTTCTCAAAGAAAACAGATTTGTTGTTTTTGTTTAAAATATTTCGTTCTTTCAAAAAAGGAAAGAGAGTTTTTCTAAGTTCAAAGTTCAGTTTAAAAGAAATGGCTGGACGAAGTACAGGTATGAGTATTGGAAATGCTTAGCTTCCACAATTTAATGGAAAGAATTATGATTATTGGGACATTACCATGAGAGCCATGTTTGTCTCACAAGACTTATGGGAATTTGTAGAATATGGTTTTGTTGAACCAACTAATGAGCAGTATTTTAATGCCTTAACTCAAGCAGAGAAGGATATATTGAAGAACAATAGAAAGAAGGACTCTAAAGCCCTCTACTATTTGTATCAAGCAGTGCATGAGAATGTGTTTCCAAGGATAGCAGCAGCTAAGAGATCCAAGGATGCATGGGAAACTCTGAAAGTAGCCTATCATGGTATGGAAAAAGTGAAAACAACAAAACTTCAGTTGCTGAGTAGAGACTTTGAAACTCTCTGAATGAAAGAGTCAGATACTATTGACTCATTCTTCACTCATGTGATTGGGATTGTAAATCAGATAAGGTCCCATGGAGAAAATCCTGAAGAAGGAAGGATTGTGGAGAAAATTTTGAGGAGCTTACCCTCAAAGTTTGATGTTATAGTTACCACCATAGAAGAGACCAAATATCTCTCAAAGTTCATGATAGATGAACTTCATGCCTCATTGATAACTCGTGAACAGAGATTGAGCAGAGATGAAAACTCATCTCTAGAGCACGCCTTCAAGACCCAGATGCCTTCAGGAAGAGGAAGAGGTCAAGGCAAAGGAAGAGGAAAAGGCAGAAGCCAAAACAAAGGTGGAAAGAATAGCCCTTCACATTCACATGGAAGGAGCATCAGTCAGAATCAGAGCCACAACCAATGCAGCAGCCAACAAGGTGGACACCAACACGAACATGTGCATGGACAAAGGTATGAAAAATCTAATGTCCAATGTCATTATTGCAAGAAATATGGGCACTATGCCAATGAATGTAGAAAGAAGCAGAATGATATGAAAAAGAGGCAGAATGCTAATGTAGCAAAAGAAGAAAAGAACCCAAGTAATGCGTTGTTAACATGTAATGTAGCACAAGATAGAGAAGATGATGTTTGGTTCTTAGATTCGGGATGTAGTAATCACATGAATGGAAACAGAGAAATGTTTGCCAATCTAGATGAAGAGGTTAAATCAGAAGTAACCACAGGGGATGATACTAAGATCTCTGTAAAAGGAAAAGGCATAGTTAATATTCAAGCAAGAAATGGTGAGAAAAAACTTGTTCCAGATGTGTATTATGTTCCTAGCTTGAAGCGTAATATTTTTAGCGTTGGGTAGCTCATAAAAAAAGGTTACAATGTAATTTTCAAGGATGATGTGTGCACAATAAAAGATATACCTCCGAGCAAGAAGATAATTGCTGAAATACAAATGACCAGCAATAGAATGTTTCTTCTCAAGCTCAACACTGACTTTAAGGGAAAAGGAAAGAGCATAGTAGCTGTAACACAAGAAGCCTTTCAGAAGGAAGAAAAATATGAAAATTGGTTATGGCACCTGATATTTGGACATCTCAATTTCATAGGATTAAATTTGTTGCACAGAAAAGGAATGGTAAGAGGTTTGCCATTGATTGAGAAGCCTAACAGCCTATGTGAAGGCTGCATCTTGGGAAAGAAACACAGAGAAAATATTCCATCAGGGAAAATCATAAGGGCAAAAGCACCCTTAGAGATCATTCACTCAGATTTATGTGGGCAAATGCAAACAACATCAGTTTCAGGCAGCAATTACATGCTGACCTTCATAGATGATTTCACAAGGAAAGTGTGGGTTTATTTTCTGAAATATAAGAGTGAAGTCTTTCAGAAATTTTGCTATTTTAAAGCTCTTGTAGAGAAACAGAGTGGGCTGCACATTAAAGTTCTCAGAACTGATAGAGGAGGAGAATATATATCAAAGGAATTTCTACGTTTTTGGAGAGAGAACGACATACAAAAGCAGTTTACCACAAGGTACACACTGCAATAGAATGGAGTTGCTGAAAGGAAGAATCGAACCATAATGGAAATGGTGAGAAGCATGTTGAAGGCAAAACATTTGCCGAATGAGTACTGGGAAGAAGCAACAAACTGTGCTATGTATATTTTAAATAGATGCCCTACAAAATTTGTGATGAAAAAAGTTCCAAAAGAAGCGTGGAGTGGCAGAAAACAGGGAGTCACCCACATGAGAGTTTTTGGATGTCTCGCATATGCACACATTCCTGACAAGTTGAGAAAGAAGTTGGATAGTAAGGGGGAGAAGTGTATTTTTCTTGGATATTGTGAATATTCCAAAGGATATAGATTGTATAACCCATCCACAAAGAAGTTTTTAATAAGCAGAGATATGCAGTTTATTGGAGAGGAAGCATGGGATGGAAGCATTGAGAAAACAATCAATGTTAAAAGTTGTTTATCTCATGATGAGGATGAGGAAGATGTGATTGAAATTAACAACTCATCAATAGCACAACCTCCACCAACACAAGGACAGTAAGGGACACCTCAAGCAGCAGCGAGAACACCCTTGAGAACAAAGTGTGTAAGTTGAAGAAAGCTCTTTATGGGCTGAAGCAAGTGCCAAGAGCGTGCTACAGTAGAATAGACTCCTATATACTCGAAAATGGATTTGAAAAGTGTGAAATGGTAAAATGTTAATTGTAGTTTTATATGTTAATGATGTTATTTTCAAAGGTAATGATGACTACCTTATTGAAAATTTTAAAACAGTCGTGAAAGAAGAATTTGAAATGAATGACATGGGGTTATTGAGATACTTCTTAGGAATAGAAGTAGAGCAGAATGAAAAAGGGATTTTTATCTCACAGGTAAAATATATTAATGAAGTGCTTGAAAGATTTAATATGCAGGAAAGCAAAGCAGCAATCACTCCCACAGTGATGGTATTAAAACTCAGCAGAGAGGACAACAACAAGGATTTTGATCCAAGTTTGTATAAATGCATAGTTGGCAGCCTCATGTATTTGATTGCAACTAGGCTGGATATTATGCATGCTGTTAGTTTGATTTCCAGATTCATGGAGAAGCCAAAAGAAGCACATTGGCAGGTAGCAACGAGAATTCTGAGGTATGTTAAAGGAACTAAAAGGTATGGTATTTTATATACTGCCTCTGAAAATTCAGAGCTGTTTGGATACACTGACAATGATTGGGCTAGAAGTGTAGATGATCGGAAGAGAACTTCCGATTATGTTTTTCATATGGGTTCAGGAGCCATTTCATGGGCTTCTAAGAAATAGTCGATTGTAGCATTATCTACAATAGAGGCAGAGTATGTGGCAGCTATAGCAGCAACGTGTCAAGAAATTTGGATAAGAAGAATGTTGAGGAGTTTATGCCAAGAACAGGTAAAAGGGACAGTGATTTATTGTTACAATAGCTCAGCTATTGCATTGTCAAATAATTCAGTGTTTCACAAGAGAAAAAGACACATATATACAAAGTTTCACTATATCAGAGAATTGGTGAACAATGGAGAAATTGTTTTACAGCATTGTAGAACATAGGAGCAATATGCAGATATTTTAACAAAGCCATTGGGGCATAAGACCTTTGAATTTTTAAGAAAATGCTTGGGTATGATTGATAACCCAGCAGCTGACTTTAAGGGGGAGTGTTGAAAATATTAAAGTCACCTGCTAGCCCTTGAGCAAGAAGAAAAGAGTACAGAGGTAGCAACAACAGAGTTTGAGTGCATAGCATTGTGTATTAAAGAGGAATGGGAAGAACCATAAGGCTAAAATCAATGTTGATGGGCTGCAACAACAATTGCAGAGGAGAATTAATTTTTGTTATGGGCGTAGCCATTTTTGCAGAGGAATGAATACTTTCGTAGTTCCAAACTACAGAACAACAGAGTTTAATTAAAAGACAGTCCTTTCGGGCTTTTAAGCCCTCAACAATCAGAATGAAGAAATTTATTTAAAACGACGAAGTTCTTTAATTTTTTTTTTGAAAAGGTAGGACAAGTGGTCCCCACCACTTAAGTGCCAATCAGGATCGCAAGTTTAACTTGCAGTGTCTTTTTGATGTGAAAATTTTCGATGCGATCACAGTCGTAATCGCAAATTGCAACATATATATTTCAGAGTCCAAGTGTCTTGTTGATACGGCAGAGTTCCGCAAGCGGAACATTTTGATATAATATACAACCGAACGTTGTATTATAATTGCCTTCCACCACAACCGAGGCCCTTGGGTCAACAGACCACGCGGCAGTTCAATATAAAATCGCAAAGTTTCAATCGGCGACCTTTTCGTTTATGCCCTGATTGCATTAACCAAAGGGCGGACCCGATGGATTTATGCGATGGAGCTTATTTTCCAATCGCATCCGCTTCAGAATCACAATCAGAAGCTCTTTTATTTTGGTCTCGATTGCACTATCAAATCGTAGACTCGATTTATTATATATGGCAGAGTTAAAACTCTCATCGCGTCTGGACTATCAATCGCAATCGGAACTTT
Source organism: Pinus albicaulis (assembly GCA_034641835.2). Lineage (NCBI taxonomy): Eukaryota > Viridiplantae > Streptophyta > Pinopsida > Pinales > Pinaceae > Pinus > Pinus albicaulis. The sequence goes on along the minus strand of CM076577.1, from coordinate 1,014,052,817 downwards.
AGGTCGATTGTTTGTTTTATTGATGTTCCGGACCCGACGCACAACTATATGGCGGATTTAATTTTGGTCCATCGCATCCGACTTGCAATCACAATCGGAACTTTTGTTTGGTGCATTTGTTTTGTTTAGTTGCGGACCTGATGATTTTTATACAATGGATTTAAGTTGTTTGATCACGCATTCAAAGTGCAATTTTTGAGTGGGCCCGCATGTTTTCTGTTTAAAAAAAAATAGAGTTTAGTTTTATTTATAATATAGTTTGTAATGCTCTTTTAATGAGCGCGGCATATAAAATCAAAAAAGGCCCGAGAGCCTATGTATGATATTGTTTTGTTTTGTAGTGAGCACAGTAGTGCGGGAAAAGAGAATACATCAGCGTATACTTTGAAGAGAGACAGTGAAGGTTTTGTGAACTGCGTCTGTAGAAGTCACTATTTCTGTTATCCCTCTGTGTAGAGGAAGACATTATAATAGTTTTTTTTAAAGAAATAGAAGCTTGTTTTCAGTGTGGAAACTTTGTCTCTTGTCAAGAATTTTTTTTTTTAATTCTCTGTGTTGAAGAGGGGAGTTTACTCTCTCCATTCATTGTTATGGAATTTTCAATATTCCAACAGATGGTCTCAACGTTGTTGATGGTCTATAAATCTCTTTTAATTGCGCTTGCAACTCTCAGACTTTCCTTAGGCAACTCCAAAGCATATTTTTGGTTGATCCCCTCCAGCCACAAAGACAAATAGCTAGTTAGTCAGGGGAAGGAACCTATGAACATTTTTTTGAATTGTTTCTGAAATCTTATGAGGTGACCCATAAGCATCAAATCAAATGCAGGCAAGCCACACTTCAAGCACAAAGCATAAATACAATGTAAATATGGCTTACCGTGGAAAGTAAAATGACTTACTGTGGAATAGAGAATGTGGGTCTCAGTGTTTTGGCTTTATATATAAAAAAAATAGCAATCAAATGCTTGTTGAAATATTGAAAATTCCAGAACAAGTAGTGGAGAGAGTAATACTCTCCTCTTTAACACAGAGAAATTTAAAATTTACTCACTGGAGACAGAGTTTCAACTCTAAAAAACAAACATCTATTTCATAAAAAAACTATTACAAATTCTTCCTCGCACAAAGGGATTTACAAAATATGTGACTTCCTCAAACATATTTCACAAAACCTTCACTGTCACTCAAACAAAACACTCTATCTCTCTCTGAAAAATACGCTGCCGTGTATTTTTAATTTGCACTGACGTGCATAAAAACAAAAACAACTCTGTTCTGTATAAAAACAAAAACATTACATTTTGCCTCATGGGATTTTACATTTTATATGCGCCGCACATATAATAGAATTAAACATAAAACATATATGCATCAGGTCTGGTCTTAACATATAGCACGGGATCCTTTTTAAAAATTCCGATCACTGATTGAACCACAGATGCGATGACGGATTTAATTCCCCTGTATAATTCCATCGGGTCTGGGTTATAACAAATAAAATGTTCAACCGAACTTCCAATTGCAATTGACTTTCGAATGCAATGAACCAATAAACTCCGCCATATAAAATATGTCGGGTCCGTATTATATCAAAATACACGACCAAATAAAAACTGCGATTGCGATTGCAAACCAGACGCGATGACTCCATTTAATACCGCTGCATAAACTGGATTGGATCCGGGCTTTAACACTTTCCATCGGGCTACGCTCAACAAAGTTTCCGATTGCGATTTAAAATGGATGCGATTTAACAATTAATTGTGCCATATAATATGGCGTTGGGTCCGCTATTTGATAGTGAAATCGGGCCAACTACAAAGACTCCCCCGATTGAAACTTTGCGATTGAATTTAAACAATGTCGCGTGGTCTGTGGGACCACCCGCGGGCCTCGGCTCAAAGTGGATGGTGATTTTTATATAAAATGAGATTTGTGTGATCGCATCAGGCCTTAATCAAAAGGTTGTGGTATTATGTGAGTTTGTTTCACTTGCGAAACTCGCCACATCAACAAGACACTTGCAAAATATTCTTGCGATTACTGCCTCATCCTTTACTCCACCGATTAAATTGGTAAGGCTTTAAAATCCTGTTTCAATCCTGTAATCAAAGCTCTGTACTGCACCTGTGCAGCTTTCCAATCCTTTTGCAATTTCATTAAGATAGCGACAACTGCCTTTGCCTAGGCTTCAATGTGCTACTCATCTTTCACTTCTGCAATTACTACTGATTGACTTTAGCAGTTGGAATTAATTTCTAACAATGCTGAAGAGAAGATGAGTGTCTTGTCTACCAATATATATATATATATATATATATATATATATATATATATATATATATATATATATATATATATATATATATATATATATATATATATATTAGCTTAAAATTTAGATAATAATAATAATAATATTTTTAAAATGATAATCTATCTACAATAATAATGAATTCACAGTGATATATATATATATATATATATATATATAAGATGAAAAATATTATCAAAAATTTTCTCAATAGATTTGTTCAGATTAAACACTCTTTCAACACATAAATTCCCACAATGCAAAACACATTGATGCGTTTCCTCCTATGGCAACCTCTTTCCCCAAGCCCGATCTAAGCCCATGTTTTATAGTTTCGTTAAGCATAGCTGAAACTATTTTCGTAGCCTTGTGTTCTCCAACGAGAGAATAAACAATTCATATGGCAGAAATTGCTTGCTCTACAATCATACTCGACAGTATATTCCACATGCATTTTCTTAGCCAGACTCATCGGAGTTGGATGGTATAGCAGTCTGGGAATGATCAGAGTTCCCTCCCCAATGGAACCAAAGGTGCCTAACACCATCATGAAAACATCTACAGGATCTGGATGTTTAAAAATAATCCACATTGATATGATTTTTCCTTTTGAACCTCCATTCTTGTTTGTATCAATACTACTAGCCATTATGCCAAGCACAAACTATAAGCTTCCTAGAAGAATGACTAGCAATATGAATTTTCTACCGAATTCATTGACCACAAACTATAAGCTTCTGGATTGATTGAGTGAGAAAAATAATTCGTCAGATGTATCTCTACTAAATTCGTTCAATTCGAGTGCATTGGCTCCATTACAAAATGAATTCATGTTTTATACACCTTCATAGAAGGACAATCACTGAGTAGAGTACATAACCCATTCCGCAACATATTAAATAATTAAATTCAAATAGGAATTTAATGCATGGTTAGTAAATGAGCATGGGAAAATATTTAATCAACAAGTTTTGTTTTAGTTCACACGACATCTGTAATGTTCAGAAAGTAATATCCGCCCATAATTTGAATTAAATTTGATCTATCATGAATTAAATGTCTTAGATATATATGTGTTTAGAGTTTAAATGTAAAAAGAGAGAGATTGCGCAAGTGAGATAGAGAGAGTGTTGTGTAATGTGGTGTATGTAAGTCTAGAAACACAAGTGGAGAAAATCATGGAACAAATTTGGGTGGGTGCGTGAAAACAATTTTACTGTGTGTTATGTTAGGGTCCTATAAATATAGGATTCATAATTTTGATTTGACTTTGTTAAATTCTTGAAATATTGTACATAAATTCTCTCTCTACAAATGTGTTCCCAAATTAAAAATGGAAAGAAGGTATGTCCTAAAAGAACAATCAAGGACAAAAAGAAACAATGATAAAAAAAAATATTAAATATGAACCCCATCAAAAATAGATCATGAAAGCGTTGCAAGTTTAAATTCCATTACTTTAGTTTACTTTTTGCAAATCATATTGCGTGCAGCTTGTTAAAATGTCACAATCCATGATAATCAAACAACACAGACTTGATTATTCAGGCTTCAAATTTCATGTTGATAGATAGAGAATAAAGATCTAACCAAACTGCTTAATCTTGGTAGATCAGTAGTAGGTAGAGAAAAATAAGGATCTCAACAGTTTAATCTGAGCCCTTGGAAGTAATAAGGTTAGAATTAAATAGTTTGTTGTTAAAAGGAAAATAAAAAGGGTTTGCAAGCCAAAATGCACCCAAATAAAGGAAAAAATGGTAGAATAAATGATGGGTAGGAAGAAAGAAGTTTCATAAGTAACTCTTGGTAAGTATATTTATTTACATATTATACCTATCCATTTTATGAAAAGACTTCTTTAAATTATGATGGAAAGTAATTGACTGAAAATATGTTATTTACCTAAGTATCAACTATTTCCAAGAATTTTGGGTAGTTTTCCTCGCAATATTTACAATAAAATTCAGAGAAAGAATATTTTAAAATCATGGCATGAATATTGTTGTTTTATTCAAATATTATTGCAAAATAATATGAGACAAATATCCACATGGCATTATATTATGAGAAGGCTACAATAAAACCTTTAAGTTATGTCCAATCAAAAGTCTAAGAAATGTTTTTCAATAATATTGGAACATAAATATTTATATTTCAATGTCAAACATTATAAGTTTCATTGGTCAATGCTAAAATAATAGTGGTAAGTAGGAAAATCTATCGCTAAAGTCATTTCTTCAAAGGTACTAATAGGACAAATTTTCGAAGTCATGAAATCTAGTAGCAAGTCGCGAATAAATAAGTGTTGTAGGGAAATGATGTTCCTATCACTCACGTTAAAAATTATTTTATGGGAAAATTTGCATAAAAAATTATAATATACATTAGCACGTGTTACCTAAATGAATATTGGTTATTACGAAAATCGAATCTTATAGTATTTCTTTGGGAGGAACTAATAAATTAAAATATCAAGCAGATAAATCAATTTTTTGTTGAGATGCTTGCATAAATTTTGGTGGTTAGTAACCACTAGCAAGCATATGCATTAACAATTTTACTCCGATATTAGTGTCAAGGAAAACATATATAATGGTAAGTAACCTCTGATAAATATATTTATAAACATCTTATTCCTATCCATTTTTTAAGTAAAACATTTCTTAAATTATAGTGGGAAGTAACTTATGTCAAATATATTTACATAGAAGGTGTCCCTTTTTTAAATTGGCCAGCCCAGGCATTGTATATCTTTTTCATCTCCATTTGACATTTGTATGTCTCTTATTTTGACATGGGTCAACTTTAACTTAAGAAAAAATAGGACTTACACAACTTATTGTAAAATGGACCATTTTGCTAAATAAAAGTTTCTTATATATAAATGAATGTTATAAATATTCATGAGGAACCTATCACGGAGGAACTTATTATAATTGGAATAATATCAAATCCCTGGGAAATTAATGGTTAGGGAGCCATGTGGCATGAATCTAACTTATTATAAAATAATAGCTAAACCAATAAAATAATATTTATGAATTTTCACTTCATTTTTTGCACCTCAATCTATGTAACCATAGTTAAATTCAAGTCAAAAGTTATACCAACATAAAATCAATATAAAAATTGTATTGATGTGACTATAAATAATAATGATCTTTTTAAGAAAAAGTCATTATCATTTAACAACTAATGCATTAGTCCTTTGTACTTAAATAACTTAAAATAAAATATAAATATAAATTTATAAATTCTTAATTATATTATATGCTATTAATTAAATTTTATATTATTTAAATTGTATAATAACATGTAATTAATATATTATATAAATATAATATAATATAATAAATGTATAGGGATATGCATTATTTCTTTCAAGAAATATGAAATGACAATAATATATTTTTATTCAAAAAGTGTGAAATGACATTTATTATGAGTGCTTTACTTTGACTTTAAAAGTACTTATAGCAATACCATGGTTAACCATGAGTTTTTATCCACCATTGAGAATGTGACAAGTAAGTACCTTTAACTCAACAATGCCACCTCAACCATTAGAGATGATGTCATCCCCTAAAATGTGGTTGGTTCTCATAAAGATAATTTTGATTGTACATTTTCTTTAGAGGCCCAGTTTAGAGCTCAAAATTCCCCTAATGAAATATGCTTAATCATTTTTTAATACATAAATTAAAATCAACTTTGTTATTTATTTATTTTTTATGTTGTTGAAAAAGGATAGTAATGATAATAATAATTTAATTTTAATATTATGGCTAAATTAGATATTAAATTGATATATGAGATTTTTTCAATTAAAATTTATAAAGGTATATATATTTTAATCTTTTCTGAATTTGAACCTATAACATTTTGCCAAAGAAACACATACTCTTAATGGTTGTTTTATATGTATACTAAATTTCTCTCGTTTATATTTATACTTTGCTAAAATCAAATTCAGATTTATCATTTTTCCCTTGCACATACAAAACAAATATATGTAAAATTAACAATTCAATAATGTGAAAATTTTACAAACTATAAATTCAGATCATGTACTTATTAGGTACTCCTTGAAATCAAGAATGAGGAGTGTTTCCTTATTGTCTCAAATTAAAAATGGGGAAAATGTTTAATCACTCATATTTAGAGAAAAATAAATTGTAACAACAAAATTATTAACAATGTTAACATTCAAGTGATGGAAAAATTATCACATCAATTAAATAACTCACTTTCATTTAAGCTAGATATATGCATTTAGAAAAAAATATTATAATTTTTTTTTTGTAAGTTAAAATTATTTCATTACTCAAAAAAGATATACAATTTTAACTTACAAAAAAAAATTATAATATTACCATTTGATATCCTATTACCATGTTTAACTATTACCAGTTGTCCCACCCCGACCAGGTTTGCTAACTAATTCTATTACCATGCTACATACAAAAATTAAAATTCCCAACGGAGAGATACACATCCTTATAGGCCTTAAATACTAGAAAATAAATAACTAGAAAGATATCGGCTACCATAATGAGTCATCATAAGTGATTGAAGCAAAATTATCTAGCGCCATTCCTAGAGGAGGATGGCATAGGTTGTTGACATCTGGCTCAAAGTGAGGAAATCAAGCTTCCACATAGCCACAATTATTTTGTAGAAATGGAATTTAAAATAATTGATTTTCTCTAGCTTGGACATAATTGCCTCGTATTCCTCCCTTTAAACCCTATCATGAGATTCTAACATGTCCATGACAGATTGCACCATTTCATGGATAATTTTAGTTCTCCAAGCACGCTTAGAAGGTGTGCGTAAAATTGACCCAAAACCACTCAAATTGTTGCTCTTCCCTTGTGTGCTCGAGACTTAGCCATGATCCATTCCCCTATGCATGTTTCCTACTCCAAAACTACTCTAAGCTACGATACTGCTACCTCAGCCAACCATAGGATCAACCGGAGACCTTCTCCCACCACATTCTCCATCTCCCCCACACACAATTCTAGCACCATTGCTTTTCCTGTCACCATATGCTCTCACACTGCCACCGCAGACTCCATATGGCACAATTAACCCATCCCAAATATTTGACATTTCCACCTTCTCTTGAATAGGGGGTAGTAAGAAACATGTACTTGGATTCCTGTTTTTTATCACGTCGAAACCCATACCACTGAGGCTAACCCCATTCTACAACAAGGACCACCTAATCAAACCAAGTACCACACACTCAGAAATGACACACACTACAATGATAACCCAACGCCATTGGTCACGTCAACCCAAAATCATCATGAAACAATAAAAAATCGAGGCTAGAGCTTGTAGACAACCCCTCATCTAAAAAATAAAAAATGACACCTCTCAAATGGGCACAAGAAGAACTAGAAGTTCACTTTCTGGGAAACTCTATTGATTCCAAAGCCACTTGGATTCACCGATGGGAATTATTTCTATCAGTGGAACTAGGAAGGAAAAGCCAGGAAATGCCTATGTGAGAGAGGAAAAACAACACCAACACTAAAACCTCATCCAAAGAAAAAACACCACTACTACAAGCCTGAGTGAGAACCACCACCCAGTATACCGAAGTAAGAATCTAGGCAAGAACAAAAAATCAACGCCCTAAACCGACCACATCTTCGAACATCACACCCTCTAACCAAGCAATGAGAGGGAAAATTTCACCTACATAAATAAGGAAATATCTGTTAACTTATTAATCCCAGAGGAGGAGCGATAAAAAAAATACCACCACCATATCCACATGACCTTAAGAAATGAGAACACAGATAAATTTGTATCTCTTAATGAGCTAAGAAACATCCATACTGCTCCATGCACCATACTATTTAGTCGTAATGATGACACAATTGATCCTAATGACGATACTATTCTTTTGCGTGCATGTGAAGGAAGATGTTTCACACATTCGAATGAATATAAATTAACCACAACATGATGGAAGGGATGAATTTTTTTCCTCCTCCGCTCATACCTTATGCAAAATATAATTCTTTATGTGATGCATGGTTCCAAGTGTTTGACACCCCATGATGGATAATTATTTTAGTTTTTAAATATAATTACTTTTTAAGTTATTTGTAAAATGTTTCTAGTTAATAAAATTCACTTTTAATTACCATTATTTTTGAAAAAATCACATTTAATTTTTTATATTAATAAAAACTTTATAACCTTAATTTTTACAATTGTATTACATATTTAAATTACTAAAAAATAATAAATAAATATGCATAACTATAGTATGGCATTGAAAATAAAATATAAATAAGCAGACTCATGCAACAGATCAATTACTGAATTCATAAAACTTTTACAAGAAAAAAGCTCTTATTTTATTAAAATATAATGAATTATATTCATCTTCGAACTAGGAAAGGTAAAAGGGTTTTACATAAGTTGATTCTGAGAAGTGTAATGTCTAGTTGAATATTTATTTATACATCATAAATAAAAACTAAGCATATTCATTTTTATCATGGGGTTATGGAGCTTCATGTTCAAAATCCATGATACCTATGATGTACTGAGGATCAAACACCTTAAATTAAATTTGATTTAAACAAGCCATTGAGGTCTTTAAGGATGCTTTTTAGGTAGAATGATATAAAATGTTTATTTAAAAAATTAAATGGGCTTAATTTTGATTTTCTTCCACCAATTTACAACTAGATGATAACTTAACTACTTTTTTTATATAACAAAAAATATCTATATTTGTGGTCAAGTTTGTATATAAATTTTGGCTTCGGGGATTCTTAAGAAAAGTCCTACAAAAAATTTCTTTAACTAATTATGATAAAGTCCCACCTTAAATTATGTTTAACATAAGATGTTATTGGGTATTTTTTTGTTTAGGAATGCCCATAATTGACATAAAGAATAATTAACTATGGTTAACTTACATGGTCACTCATTATTGTGGGATTCATACAAGATGTGCAAAGGAAACCATAATTGCTTATGGAAATAGGAGAAATAAAGAAAGAAAATTTTAATGTCCACAAGGCTAAAGATAGCCTATGGGACCTATTTTAGAGTGAAAAAACTTGAAAAAATTTATGAGCCTTAAGAGATTTAACCTCTTGAAAATGGATCTATATTTGTTCAATATATGCATATATCACATGTAGCTTTTAATTTTTAAAATTGTATTCTTGAATGCATAAATGGATAGAATGCCTTGAAATTTTACCTTGAAACTTGGATTGTGTTAACTACACCACATATATTTTCAATTCCAACAAATCTTTGCTTGACAAAATTTAAATTTAAATTTAAAACTAGAATTAATGACTCCAAATTAATTTAATTTTTTTTTAAGGAGATACCTAAAATTATTAAACAAACCCCCTTCTTTATGTTTATTGCAGAATATCCTCAAATGTGAGGGTCACTCCAATGAAATATGATATTTATTTAATCGCATTATCAACACACACTTAATTTAGTCATTTCCTCTGTGAAATTTCATTTTTTGTGCGCTAGTGCCCACAAGGACCTTTGGTGATGTTTCTCTAATTACCGTATGTGTTATAGCTTGGATATAATATTTATATAAGATTTTGACATAATGGTGTGATTGGAAAAAAATTATTTATCCAAGTGGTTCGAGCAACATCTATCAGACAGGAATCAACACAAGTGCGAGACTATGGCAAGGTCGAAAACATTTCCTCGCCTCCATCCTCCTTCCTTTAGGTTTTTATATTTCCTTTTCTGCAACATTTTTGTAGTAACATCAAAGGCATATTCAATTCCTTCAGTGTATCTTTGAACATTTAGGGGAGATTACTAGTATTTAATTTCTTTAAACAATAAGAATATAAACTCACTATAGAAATATCTAAATATAATTCATGAATATTAAAACTATATCCATAAATTATGGCATAAATTATGTGACCTAGTTTTCCACATGGCCTTGAAGTTATGGTCCAATCAAATGTTTCAATATTTTTTTTAAATAATATTGAAAAAAAAAATTTATATTTCAAAGTTACATTATAAGTTTCACTGGTAAACGTTAAAATAATAGAGGTTAATAAAAAATCGATTGCTAGAATCTTACGTTGACGGGGACAAATAAATGTCACTTACAATAAAACTTTAACAAAATATAAGGAACGTACAATTGTTCGAAAAAATAAAGCTTTGAAGATGGAAAATTTCTTCCATAATTGTGTTGGATAACCATGAAAGCACAATTTCCATTACTTCCATACATCCCATAATTAGCGCTTTTGTTGTCACAATCCCCAAACACTTGTACCGTGGGTTTAAACTCCATGTTATAAATTACACAATGAATAAAATGCTCTATTTAACCACAATTAATTATTAACTAGAATAGACATATAAATGTAATGGTCAGTCAATGTTGATGGACATCGTAATATATTTTTAAAAATTCATAAAAATCACTTAAATCACAGCATCTCCATCTCCCTCATATATATTGGTTTGTAGATTTTCTCTTGTTGCAATTAAAAAAATACATAGAACAAGATTATTAATTACATAAGCTCACTATCACTTTACAGTGAAAACTATTAACATATAAATAATATTTGTTACAATACCATGGGCCAGTGAAATATACCAAATTTTCAAAGAACAATAATTCATGCTCATACGATATATTTTGGTATAATGTTTTTTTCATTAATCAACTTAATTAAAATTATAGAAAACCCATAACTACTCTTTGAATAAATCTCGACATTTAATTTGTGACTACTGCTAAAAATGTTCTAATATATTTTATGGAGGTTAAATCCCTAGCATTAATTTGTTTGAAATTCTATTTCAAAGTAGACAAAAAAAATCAAACCTTGTAAAATGGAATTTTTAAAGAAAGACATAAAAAAATCTATACTTAAACATCAAATTTATTTATTATTCAATATATATATATATATATATATATATATATATATATATATATATTGTATTCTTAATGTTAAAGATAATCTTACTCCTATCCATGTTTTATGCAATGAATTGGTTAAATTAAGGTGGGAAAAATTTATGGTAAATATATTATTTAATTTCTTTAAACAATAAGAATAGAAACTCACTAGAAAAATATATAAATATTGAAACCATATCCATAAATTATGTGATGTAGTTTTCCACATTACATTTAAGTTATGGTCCAATCAAATGTTTGAAAATTAGTTCTTAGCGGCAAGAAGAATAAGGAAACAATTTCAATTTTGGTTGGCTTTTAATGCTTTAAGGTGGCCAACATACCTGGTTTCCTACGGGCAGGTTAAGGCCTCTAACTATGTGTATGATGCAATCTGCTTTCTATAATAGAAAATAGTAAGGACCTACCAAACTTTACAAACAAAAAAAAATATTAAAAAAGATATTTTTATTTCAAAATTACATTATAGGTTCCATTGAACAATGTTAAAATAAAAGTGGTCAATAACAAAATTGATTTCTACAAAGGGACTAATAAATGTCCCTTACAATAAAACTTTAACAAAATATAAGGAATGACAAAGGTTCGAAAAAGGAAGCTTTGAAGATGGTAAATTGCTTCCATCATTGTGTTCGATCACCATGAAAAGTAGGACCATTGTTGCCATAAATAAAAATGGATAGTAAATGTTGATAGACATGAAAACACCAATTTCCTAATATATATTTTAAAAATTCATAAAAATCATGTAAATGAGAGCTTTATTTTAAATTATTATTTATTACAAAATTAATATATGAGCTAAGAATACCATTAGAATTTTTGACACTCATAGTGTTTAAAGAAATGAATGTTATACACTTTTGTTTTATTGATTTTTGTTCATGTTTAAATCCTTTTATATATATATATATCTGTTTGTGTGTGTGTGTGGTTCTTTTTTTTAACTAATTGAGGTGACATATTCAATATTATTTTTTATTTGTCATTAATTAGTCGATTGTTTAAATTTATTTAATGTAGCGATACGTGATGACATAGCCCTCATATATACTCGGTTGTAGAGTGTCTCTTGGTGCAATTAATAAAAACATGAAAAAAGACTAGAATTATGGAGGTTCACATTCACTTTACCATGCATATTCTTAACCTATAAATTGTCTTTGTTAAAATACCATGGGCCAATAACGTATACCACATTTCCAAAAAACCATAATTTGTAGAAAATATACAAACATATGTATATTAATGGATTCAATCCGATCAAGAAATGTAGTAAAGCTAGATACTGAATCCTTCTACAAATTAATTGCGGAAAATAAACATGGTCACCAATCATAACAAGTAAAGAAATAAATAAATCAAACCACAATAAAAAATTTTCCCTGGGGAAAGCTTGTTGCTCAAAACCCCTTTATCTATATTGTATATTCATCAAGGAAACATGACACAATTACAACCCACTCTTCTCATAAGAGTCTCATGCACTCTCACAACTATCTCACACCAATCCAGGCAAACTTAGGCAAACACTTAGCCAATTATTAGCTCGTCTTTAGCCTTCCTCGCTCACGCAATTCATGAGTAATGCAATCCCTATTCCTTAGGAATTTTAGCATTTCTCAACTGCGCTGAGTATCATGGGAATCCTGTGGTGTTTTAACTGCATCTGGGTAGCCTGCTAATATCCCAAGTGATATTTAACTTCCCTTTAACCTTTTTCTCAGCTGTGTCTCCACTAGAACCAACATGCACACAACTATTAATAGTAAATCATCAGTTGCATGGAAAATCACTGATTGTGAAAGAAATATGATTTAATTAACTTGATCTCTCGCTAGTGCAACAAATAGTTACAACTATTCCAAATGACTTTAACTCACCTAACTGAGATAACTGATTACTCATGCATTAAAATCATGCACTTAACTGCAACTTGAATTCTAAAACACATAAAATCAGTCTGCATGCCTCACCAACTATCCTCAACTAGTAATTCATGAGATAACTGAGTTTATCACACTCATTTAACTATTACAAGTGATCATGAGATAAGATTACATTTTATTGTCCAATATAATTAAGGGATAATTAAATTTGACACACATCCAATGTATTAAATAAATTTAATTACACACTAATGTATCACCAGGACCCATCACTACATGACCTGTGGTCCCACACTAGTGTAGGTGTTGTCATGTTATTTATAGATGTCAATTTCACTCTTTCTTGTTGCAAAATTCAATAGTCCCTCTCAACAACAAAGGAATGCCCTTGCATGCGCACATGCATCTCTTGCATGCGACATGAAACTCTTGAATGAAACACTTCTGTAGTGTTTTTTTACATGAAACTTTTTCATGCAACACTTCGCTAGTGTTTCTCGCACATGCAACTTTTGCATGCAACGCTTTTGAAACTGAATAGCCTCCGAAAAACTGAATCAATATAATGCATATGTCATGAGAGTCTTCTAACTGCTAGTACCTACTGCACATGTCTACTGGATTCTCTGCACAGTTGACATCTGCATCCATCCACTCTCCACTACTGAAAAGTCTTATCTGTACTACAATATCTGACAACTTTCACTTTGATCTATGTCCTCCTCACATCTAACTTCATAAATATAAATGATCCTAGTAATTTTGTACTGTGGGCTCCCCGTAGCAAGGTTTGATCCATGAGACACACCATCTATAGGACCCTGCCCAAATTTCTTCTTGGGCTTAATTTTCCACATCGCCCCACCTCACACCTGGAGGTATAGCTGCATGTAATCCCTCTGCCCATATCAATCAAAATTTTTATTCTTGAGTGGTTTCTTCCACTCCATGATCCTCCACATGTGGATTCTCCACATCTTGAGGTTCATTCTTTGGAACCAAGAGTTCCTCATATGCATGGAAATGAAGCTCTATCTCAAGGGACAATTGCGTGCCTTTCTCACAGTTCCCAATGGTACATCCCTTGCATGTGTATATATGTGTAAGATTACCCTTTGGAACCCCTATAGAAATCTTCTACATGATCTTCAAAGCTCCGTGGTGTAGATGCCCAATTTATTGTGCCATAACTCACCGTCATCCAGGCTCACCACTTTGTCTGGTTTACCCATCAATGCTACACAGCCATGTACATCAATTTTATAGAGATTATTCACACGAATCCCAATATTCTTAGCTTTTCATGTTGCTTTGTGTCAAAGGAAATATTTTCCTTTACAAAACATCATAGCCTCTATCCTCCAACATTGTGACTGAAACAAAATTATTTTTCAAGCCTGGTACATGCATTACATATTTTAATAAGAAGGGTTTAGTTGAATGTCTCTGGAAGGTAACTGTACCACTCACGGTAGCACTGTACTGCCTGCCATCACCCATTTCGATATGCATCTTGAGGTTCTTTTTCTCCAAGCTACTGAAAATTTCTTTGTCTCCCTCCATTTTGAAATATGTACCACTATCCAAGTACCACCCTGATCCCATCGCACTTGACACCATGTATGTGATCAGCAAGAAGTCAAACTCAAATTATGACACTAAAGCCTCACCAGCTTCAGATCCTTAAGCCTTCTTATTCTTGTTATTTTTTGGACAATTAGTGTCATAATGTCCATGCTCATGACAATGAAAACACTTCACTCTAGACATGTGGCGCTCCTTGCCTTCTTCGTCGGTCTCAAATTTGGAATAGGATTTAATTCCCTTCCCCTTATTTTCCTTACCAACCAAGCTGAAATTTTCTTCACCATCTTCCTCAGATGAAGATCCATCCCTAGTATTTCGCTTGAATTGTTCTTGTACCAAATCCGAGCAAAGTCGTTCCCAATCTGGCAGCTTCTCCCTCCCATTGACAGAGTCCTCATAACTATGCCAACTCTTGGGAAGGCCAAGAAGAGATAGGCTCACCAAGAAATCATCCGAGACAGTAATTATGATGCTCCCAAGCTCATGCCAACATTGGAAAAATCTGTTAAATATATCAGAATAGTTTCACCTTTCTCCATTTTGATTTTCCTGAGCTTGTCCTTCAATGCAAATTTTCTATAATCATTGTTGCTCTGAAATAGATTTTTAAAAGCCTTCCACATTGCATATGGAGTCACTTTTCCATGGAGACTTCAAAAAATGTGGTCTCATACGCCCTCTATAAAGATCCTCCTCGCCCTTGCAACCTTCTTTTTCCAAGCATCAAGATTTGCAGCATATGCTAAAGTGGGTTTGGGAACATAATTATCAATGAATTATTTTAACCCATTTTCCTCTAGTACTACCTCCATCTGGTATTTCCACGCAATATAATTGGAAGTACACTAAAGTGAATAATCCAATCTCAATCCATTGAAATCCATCTCGATCTTGATTTGCCTATCGCGCCAAGAATACTTTTACAAATTTGAATTTTATTTAGTCACAAACTCAACTTCTCCTCCACTATAGTGATTTTTGATGCTCTGATACCATGTAGAAAATATAAAAACATATGTATATCAATAGATTCAACCTGATAAAGTAATGTACTAAATTTAGATACTAAATCCTTCTACAAATCAATTGCAGAAAATAAACACGATCACTAATCACAACAAGTAAAGAAAGAAACAAATCAAACCACAACACAAATATTTTCCCTGGGGAAAGCTTTCTCCTCGAAACCCCTATATATATATATATATATTGAATATTCATCAAGGAATCATGAAAAAATTATAATTAACTCTTTTGACAAGAGTCACCTGCACTCTCATAACTGTCTCACACTAATCCGGACAAAATCGGGCCAACACTTTGCCAATTATCAACCTGTCTTCAACCTACCTTTCTCATGAAATACATGAGTAATTCAATCCCTATTCCATAGTAATTTCAGCCTTTGTCATGTGCGCTAAGTATCATTGGCATATTGTGGTGCTTTAACTACATCTCGGCAGCCTACTAATATCACAACTGATAGTTAACTTCCCTTTAATCGTTGTCTCAACTGGGTCTCCACTGGAACTGACATTCATGGAGCTATTAATAGTAAATCATCAGTTGCATTTTAGATCACTGATTGTGAATGAAATATGATTTAATTCACTTGATATCTCACTAGTGCAACAAACAATTACAGCTAGTCCAATTGAATTTAACTCACTTAACTGAGTTAATTGATTACTCATGTACTTAACTGCAACTTGAACTCTAAAACATATGGAATCACTCCGCATGCTTCGCCAACTACCCTCAACTCAAAATTCATGAGTTAACTAATTTTATCACACTCAGTTAACTATTACAAGTGATCATGAGATAAGATTACATTTTATTGTCTAATTTAATTAAGGGATAATTAAATTTGGCACACATCCAATTTATTAAATAGATTGAATTAGACACAAATGTATTTCTATGACCCATCACTAGACGACATGTGGTTCTACACTGTTGTAGGTGCTGTCATGTTGTTTCTATATACCAATTTCCTTGTTTCTTGCTGCAAACTTCAACATAATTCATGTTCATATGATATATGTTCATGTATATATAATCAATTTATTTAAAATGATAGAAAACCCATAACTACTTCTCGAATAATTCTCAACTTTTAATTTGTGACTACTACTAAAAATGTTCTAAAATATTTTATGACGGTTAAATACCTACCATTCATTTTTTTAAAAATTCTACTCCAAAGTAGAAAAAGTGTGTAAAATGAACTATTTTAAAAAACTTATAACGAAATCTACAATGAAACATTAAATTTATTTATTATTCAATTATATGTAGATAATTTTTTTTTTTTTTTTTATATTTTGTATTCGTAATGTTGAAGATAATATTTTTTGTATAAATGATCAAACAAGATATGAGACGAAAAACAAATCATGTCTACATTTATGCTATTTAAGTGTTTTGATTCCACTTGAAGAGGGATTTTATATAGAGATCGAAACTTCCTTCCACCAATCAAATTTCTTTGAAACTGTCAAATTTGATCACTTTTTTTTAAAGCCCTCAATTTTGAGAGGCACTTGAGTTCTCAAATTCATTTTTGGTCAAATTGAAATTAAAACAAAGGCCTTGTGCATGTGAAACGTTTAATATATTTAGTGGTGTTCACAAAAAACTTGAATTCAATGTGAATTCGGCATGGGTCGCTTATACACACTGCTCCCATTGACTCTGTGAGCACATGAGACAACCCACACAGAGTTAAGGCAAAGAACCAATCATATATAAATGTTTTCTCTCATGATTTTTGGGGAAACCATTAGTTTTTTACTATAAAAAATGACTCCAGCCGTAATTTTTTATCAAGCCAAGATAGTAAGGTCCTGGTGTTGGAAATTTCGACTTCTAACCCAACCTTTTCTAAATATTATAATAGAAGGTTTTCATAATACCTCATAATATAGGCTCTTAATACAGGCTCACAATATAGGTCTCCTTCTATTTATTACAGAGCTTCAGTTCCCAATGGCTCAGGCAATAAAGGATGTATGCATTATCGATTCAATCTATATACATCATAATTTCTATTCAAGGTTTCCCATTGGGAAGGAAAGGATGGTCAAGGAGATAGAAAATTCTCAAATTCTTGACCTTATTCTTTAGATTCGCAAACAAAAATAAATAAATAAAACATCAACTTCATCTGTCACATTTCTTTTTCGTTCATTTTGCATAATTTTTCAGTACAGTGAGACATCGGAGAACCGGTGTAGGTTTCCTCTAGATGTTTTTGAGTTATTGGTGGAAGTAATTGGAGCAGGATGATTGGGAATAAAAATATCTCCATTTTCTTATTTTCTTGATTCTAATGACCCATATCCTAAGGTGTTCAGGCTTTATGTTAGGTCCCTATATCACTAGTATAGTCCCTTATTATTGTTAGTGTAAACCCCTTATTGTTATTATTGTACCCTTGTAACCCCCATTTTGTTATTATTGTTCCCTTAAATTATTATTGTTAGGTCGGCTAGGATTACATTGTGGCCCACTAGGATTACATTATGGTCCCATGGACTACTATATATAAAAAGAAGGTTTTGTAAATTGTATCATCAAATAATTGTTCATTCATGTAATATATTGGAAGTTGCCCCCTCAAAGTGGCTTATTTCTAAGGCGTTTATATCTCTTTTCTTCTCTTTTTGGAGCTGGTTTCCCAACATTTGGTATTAGAGATTTGGATTCTAGGGTTTCGCTGCTCCAAATAGTTCATCGTCGAATTTTCGCTATAACTTTTTTTCTACGAAGTTTCAGAAGCTGAAATATTTAGGGTGCAAATCCGAAATCCTAAGGAAGATCATCTAAAACTTTCAGAGCTTCGTTCACAATATTTTCAGAGATATGATCTGTGGAAGTTAGGTCTTTTTTCAGGCTCCTAAACAAGTCATCATGAAATTTGCACTGTAAATTTTTTTCTACTAACGTTCAGAATCTGAAAGTTTTATGGTGCAAAGCTGAGATACTAAGGACACTCGTCAAAAAATTTCAGAGCTTGGTTCGAAATATTTTTGGAGATATGATCTGTGGAAGGTAGTGCTTTGTCAGGCTCCCGAATTTCATCCCAAAAAGGTGATTGTGGGAAAATTTCAATAACTCTCTCTCTGAGCATCGGATTGGAGTGTTGTAAAACTTGGTCGCAAGTACACAGATTTTCATTTCCTGAATATCAATTTTGGAGGCGAAGGACGAAACAGTGACACGTGGCAAGTTGTACAAGTTCGCTATACTGAACCAGTTCATAATTACGTCATTGTGGGAGATTGGACATAATTTTGTCTTGGAGAATCCAAATCAAGTCAAACCTGTGGCATTCAAAAGAGAATTCAGAGGGCTACTTCAGTGCATAATTTCAGATATTGAAGAGTTTCAATCACAGAGATAATACAATTTCAATATCGAGCTCCTCAAAAGCAAGTAAAAGGTGTGTATTTTTTTTTCTGAATTGCATAAGTCTTGTTTGAAGAATCAAGTTGAATTGATTTCAAGGGCATATTGTAGAATAGATATCCGTATTGGATTATAAAATGGCCCCTAAAAATAATTCAACACTCATTAAGCCTTTGGAAAGCTCTACTATGACTCATGAAGAAGAAGAATGGCAACATGACATATCAAAATTACAACAGCAAGTGCAACAAATTTCGCTCTCGCAAAGAGCAACAAAAAATGACTTGCATGTTTTGAAGAAAGGCATGGAATCTAAGTTTGATAGCATGGAGGCTAGGATGGAATCTAAGATGGATGACATGGAAGCTAAGATCGATGAGAAAATGGAAAACATGAAGAATGTTCTAAAAACAGACATGGAAGGTTTGACAAAGTTGATACAAGAAATGTTTCCTAATGGTGAAAAGATAGTAAAAGAACCTCATTATGAGAACAAAATAAATGTTAATCATGATTTCCTAAACTCTAATGTTGGCGGGAAGAACCACCATATTCCAAAGATGGATATGAGGAAGTTTGATGGAAAGGATCCTGTAACATGGATACTATAGATGGAGCAATATTTTGATCTCCATAACGTGCAAAACACACAAAAGGTACACATTGCAACTTTACCTTTAGAAAAAAATACATTTGTATGGTATTGATGGCTTTGCTCCCGTAAAAAAATTGTCACTTGGTCAATTTTTACGGAGGAAATGATAGCACATTATGAGGATGCAAAGAGAAACACCTTCTTTAGCCAATTGATAAATCTCAAACAAAAGGGTTTAGTGGGGCAGCACATTAAGGACTTCCAAAAATTGAATATAAGGGTAACTGATATTCCAGAGGAACACAGGATTGATCTCTTCATAGGCACTTTAAAGGATAACATCCAACATGAAGTTCGCGTTTTGGAACCTGATTCATTGGAGAAGGCATTCAGGTTGGCAAGAAAAGCTGAATGTAAAATTATGGCGACAAGGAAGCCTACCACTCAATTCTATAAAGAAGGAAGTGTTGCTACGCCTAGATTTCCACAACCTACAAGGTTGACACCACAACAATTGGAAGAAAAAAGAGCAAAAGGGCTTTGCTACAGTTGTGATAGCAAATACACTAAAGGTCATAAGTGTGCTAAAAAGAAATTATTTTACATAGATTGTGAAGAAGAAGAAGAAAATGAACAAGAAGAGGATATACACCAGGAACCGGCCCTAGAAGAGGAAGAAATGAATCCGACCATATCATGTAATGCACTGGCAGGAATTATCACTCCTCAAACTCTCAAGATAGAAGGACAGATCAAGAAGAAAAAGGTAATAGTGTTGATTGATTCAGGTAGCACCCATAATTTTATTCATTGTAAGGTATCCAAGGAATTAAATTGTTTCCTATACCCAGCACCAGAATGTCAAGTGATGGTTGCAAATGGAGGAACTATAAATTGCTCTGGAAAATGCCATAATATCAAGCAAACCATGGGGGAATATGTGTTGACTAGTCCAATGCTTTCCATTCCTATGGGAGGTGCTGATGTTGTACTAGGAGTACAATGGTTACAATCATTGGGGATGGTAGCTTTTAATTTTCAAGAACTTTTCTTGAAATTTTTTCAGAAGGAAAGGAAGTCGAATTACGGGGTATTGAAGGGAAACCGGGAAGGATAATAAGCTCTAATGGTATGAAAAAGCTTCTAAAGAAAGAACAACGAGGCGTAATTGCACAATTATGCTCACTAGAAGTTCCGACATCAAAATCATCTATTTCTGCAGATCTCCAACAAGTCTTGGACAATCATTCCAAGGTGTTTTAAACTCCCAAAGGACTCCCACCTATTCGTGATCATGATCATGCTATTCATTTGATTCCAGGAAGTGTTCCTCCAAACATCAGGCCTTATAGATATCCTTACTTCCAAAAGAGCGAAATTGAACGTATGATTGCAGAAATGTTAGAGGCGGGTATAATTCAACCAGTCAAAGTTCTTTCTCTGCTCCTGTAGTATTGGTACACAAGAAGGATGGATCATGGCGAATGTGTCCGGATTATAGGGAGCTCAATAAGCTCACCATTAAAAAAAAATTTCCCATTCCTGTGATTGATGAATTATTGGATGAATTACATGGAGAAATTTATTTTACCAAGTTGGATCTTCGTTCAGGATATCATCAAATTAGAATGAAGACTGAAGATATTCCAAAAACAGCATTTCGAACTCATGAGGGTCGTTATGAATTTTTGGTCATGCCTTTTGGTCTGACCAATGCACCTTCTACATTTCAAGGGTTGATGAATTCCATTTTCAAACCCTTCCTTAGAAAATTTGTGCTAGTATTTTTTGATGATATACTAATCTACAGTAGGTCTTGGAAGGATCATGTTGAACATGTTGACAGGGTGCTCAAGCTATTTCAGGAGAAACAATTATATGCAAAAACATCCAAATGTTTCTTTGGAGTACAAGAGGTGGAATATCTGGGTCATATTGTATCTCACGAGGGTGTTAAAGTAGACGCTAACAAAATTAAAGCCATTAAGGAATGGAAAGTCCCCACAACCATAAAGCAGTTGCGAGGATTTCTCGGGTTAACAGGGTATTATCGCAAGTTTGTTAAGAATTATGGGAGAATAGCAGCACCTCTAAAAACATTATTGAAGAAAGATGCATTTTCATGGACTCCTGAAGCAACTAAGGCCTTTGAACGTCTTAAAGAGGCAATGTGCCTAGCACCGGTCTTAGCTACGCCACACTTCACAAAAACCTTTATTGTGGAATGTGATGCCTCAGGAAATGGAATTGGTGCAGTTTTAATGCAGGAAGGAAGACCCATTGCTTTTGAAAGTCGTCCAATCAAAGGAAAGTATTTACAGAAACCTATTTATGAGAAGGAAATGTTAGCACTACTACATGCACTAAAGAAATGGCGAACTTACCTAATGGGAAGACACTTCAAGGTAAAAACTGATCATGATAGTCTTAAACACTTTTTGGAACAAAGACTATCGTCAGAAGAACAACAAAAATGGGTCACAAAGATGTTTGGTTATGACTTTGAAATAATCTACAAAAAAGGAAAGCTGAATGTTGTTGCAGATGCACTCTCAAGAAAGAATGAAGAGGTGGAAGCATTGCTTTGTGCCATTTCTATTATCCAACCAGATTGGATAACCGAAGCAAGAGATGAATGGAAGAAGGACAAAGATGTATGGACACTCATTCAAAAGTTGTAGCAATATCCTAGTACATCTGATACATTTAGTTGGAAAAATGATTCCTTATGGTACAAAGATCGCTTATATCTTTGTAAGAATTCCCAACTAAAACAAAAGATTCTTCTGGAATTGCACACTTCTCCTTTAGGAGGACACTCAGGATTTTTAAAAACTTACCACAGGGTGAAGAAAGAAATTTTTTGGGATGGCCTTAAATCTGATATTCGAAAGTTTGTGGCGGAATGTTTGGTTTGCCAGCAGAATAAAGTGGAAACAATTAAGACCCCAGGACTTCTACAACCTTTATCCATTCCAAGTCAACGTTGGGTGGAGATTTCAATGGATTTTATCACAGGTTTACCTAAGTCCGAAGGAAAGAGTGTCATCATGGTGGTAGTTGATAGACTTACCAAGTATGCACACTTTTGTGCATTATCTCATCCATTTAAAGCAAGTACCGTTGCTACTACATTTATGGATAGAATTCAAAAGCTACATGGAAGCCCAAGGGTTATTGTGAGCGACAGAGATCCCATTTTTACTGGAAATTTTTGGACGGAGTTATTTTCTTGTTTGGGTACTCAATTAGCTCATAGCTCATCTTATCATCCTCAATCTAATGGTCAAACTGAGATAGTAAATAAATGTTTGGAAGGATGTCTTCGTTGTTTTGGATCTGATAAACAAACACAATGGGTCAAGTGGTTACCTCTCGCTGAATGGTGGTATAACACTTCCTTCCATACTGCAGCAAAAATGACCCATTTATGGCACTTTATGGATATCATCCACCATCCATCACATCTTCTTTAAGGGAAAATTCGAAGGTTCAAGCAGTGGAAGATCACATCGAGCATCAGCAAGAAGTTCTCCAACTCTTAAAGGATAACCTGAATTTGGCACAAAATCGAATGAAACAACAGGCAGATCAACATCGCAGCGAGAGAATTTTTTATGTAGGAGATTGGGTATTTTTACGGCTACAACCATACAAACAAATGTCCCTCAAGCAAGCTAAGAAGGATAATAAATTATCACCAAAGTACTATGGTCCTTACAAGGTATTGCAAAATATTGGTACTATGGCATACAAATTGGAGCTTCCTGCTTCTTCGCGAGTACATCCAGTTTTCCATGTTTCATGCTTAAAGAAGGTTATAGGTGAAAATCTTCCAGTTCAAACAATATTTCCAGAACTTGATGAGGAAGAAAAAATCATATTGGAACTTGAAGCGGTCATGGAAACAAGAACTCGATAGCTACGGAATCGATCAATTTCAGAGTATCTCATCAAGTGGAAGAACTTACCCACCGAAGATTCTACATGGGAGGATGAGAATTTTATACAGAAGCACCCAGAGCTACTCAAGTGTTGAGGACAACACTTTTTTTGAAGGAGAGGGGCATGTTAGGTCCTTATATCACTAGTATAGCCCCTTATTATTGTTAGTGTAAACCCCTTATTGTTATTGTTGTACCCTTGTAACCCCATTTTGTTATTATTGTGCCCTTAAATTATTATTGTTAGGTCGGCTAGGATTACATTGTGGCCCACTAGGATTACATTATGGCCCCATGGACTCCTATAT
The DNA here is from genome assembly GCA_034641835.2 of Pinus albicaulis. Classification (NCBI taxonomy): domain Eukaryota; kingdom Viridiplantae; phylum Streptophyta; class Pinopsida; order Pinales; family Pinaceae; genus Pinus; species Pinus albicaulis. Next base: position 1,014,028,788 of record CM076577.1, on the reverse strand, counting down.
ATAGAAAGGAGGTTTTGTAAATTGTATCATCCAAGAATTGTTCATTCATGTAATGTATTGGAGGTTTCCCCATCGAAGTGGCTTATTTCTAAGGCGTTGATATCTCTTTTCCTCTTTTTTTGGAGCTAGTTTCCCAACACTTTACATGGCTGAGGCCTAAATAAATACAATATCGTGTATTCTCACTATGTGGAGTGAGGTACCTTTGAATATGTTGTAACAAAAAATAATATTTTTCCAATGAGGAAGGAATTCAAGGGCTAATTTTTGGTTGCAGGAGGTTAAAGGATACATAGATATGATTAAACAGTGTGGAAATTATTAGAGCTTGTACGCCTGCCACAATTATATAAAAGATATCAAGGTCATCTTCAAAAAATTGAAATGTGCAAAATACACAAATTATATAAAAAATTTCACAAAAATATAGACATGAAAATTATATCTCTTATAGAGTCATAAATAACCCTACACAACACATCCTACAAGCTAAAGGACAAATGGGGTCAAAAATTCCTCACCATTTCCAAAGGAATTCATGGAAGTAAACTAAACAAATACTTGAGTAATATTTAAGAGGTAAAACCCACAAGAGAATTTTGGTCGAGGAGAACATAATGAGGGAAAGGTAAGTGCTCGTAGGATATATTAAAGATAAACAAGGTGACCAGTTTCACTAATGAATATTACGTTCACAATTAAAGTTGAGGGATTTAATGGTGGAAAAGTTTTCAATCATCTAATTTTAGATCCGATGGTTCATATCAACATCATCAGTATAGAGTGGCAGTTGGGAGTGTTCTTCCTAGAGGGAATGCCTTATGGTGTAATTAAGCTACCACAAAGAGGTGAACAACCATAATCTAGAAAATCAAAGGTATCTATATAGTTTAATTATCACAAAGAATAAAATAAACATTCCTAAAACAATATCAAAAGTATTTCTCTAGTACGATAATTTTTAGGGGCTAATATTTAAAAATGGGCTACTTTTCCGTTGTTTTTTCTAAATATATGATTCACTAATTTACATTTTTTCTAGAAATAAGGCCTTAAGTGCAACACCCAATGGAATTAGCCTCCCACTCTTTGTTCCACATCCACATTTTACCAAAAGAGGGAGGGAAAATTTGAATTTTCCTATAAAATACAAGCATGGGAAGAAGAAAAGCAGAACACATTGTTATGCTGGCCAAATTCGTTGAGTGAAAACCAACATTGGGTTGTCCAAGCAGCAAGGAGTGGAAGGATTCATTTTTTGGCCATAGGACACCTCAATACAAGAGAATAAGTTCACCAAGTGTCTGTTACTGTACCATCTGTTAAGGGGACAGACAGGCTTGCAAGAAGCTTAAAGAGAAGTGTAACACTTAAGAAAAAAAAAATATTTTTTTACCCATATTAAAATAATTCTTATTATAACTGGAACTAAAACCTTTACAAAGTTCATCATCTTAAACCTTAAAGGTTCCAGTTTAAAGAATATTAAAATAAATATGAACTGAACGTATTAACTCCCACCATATGATTTTTGAATGAAACTAAGATTTGAAAGTTGAACCTTGCATATTTATAAATCGATTCTATAATCGTGAGTTAGACATGATATATATTAAATTATCTTTATTCTTTATGAGCTGGATAGAGTTAATGGCATATTGTATTATGGTATTTATGAAGGAGCTTTTTGGGATTACAAATCATATGATTTTAATGCTAATCCAATCATGGAAATTTATTATTTTCGATTCTACCACGTACCTTCCTCGATAGTTGATCAATTGAGTGCAAATCTGGTGCAGGATTCAAGGCCACCTACCCCAATTCTCATCGTTTGATTGTATGGGGATCTATGGAGCATTTCTCTAGCGGGAAGTAAGGGTTAACCTTGCTAAACCGTATGAGCTCCCCTCATTTTATTCGACTGTCATATTTAGGCTTCTTACTCTGGCTCTACAAGCCATTAATAACTTGGAATTCTTTGGAACGATCTGTATCATTTTCATAGGGTTTTATCTCCACTGTTGTTTTGGTTTTTCACGTTGCCTGTCACCATTTGGTTTACTGTGGAAGAGAGTTCTTCGTAGCCCATATTTTGGTACCTCTGCACTGATTTCTCCAGTGCCATCCCTTGACAACATATTTTCGTCGCAGCTCAAGTAATAGTGGACTCCTTTAAGTGATATTTTCTTCAATATACCTCGTGAATTACATTTTCCAATTTCTATCACAAGTTTAGTTTTTCTAATAACTTTATGTTTGCTTGCCACTTCCACTTTCGAGATTGGATGAACCTCATGAACTCATACTTATCGGTATACCAGGTTTCCTTAAAGCCCAATCTTATGTTGCAATTCATATTTCCCTTCACATTTTTCTTTCAATATGGTTTTGTTTTACCTCACCACTATTTTCTAGGTTTTACTTTGTTTGTAGGTAGGTAGCTTTTCTCATGAAGAGCAACAACTCTGCAATTGAAAACTCCTAATTTCACTAAGGGAAAAATCCATTTTCCGTCTAACCCTCTCGGTTCATTGCAAGTATTTCAAATGGATTTGCATCGCGATCAAGCTATCCTTTTTCTAGCTTATTCACTATTTTATGGATACATGTACCCATGTTTAATTTTTAAAATTTCAGTCTAGCTAGCCTCGATAACTTATGTTTAAAAATTTGAGTCTGGATACTCTTCTCATATTGTTATGTAAATTATTTATCGGGTCGTGTTCTTCAGACCATGGTTAAGAATTTTCATTTAATAAACAGTAATCTTCTTTAAGTACTTTTCAAGCATATAAGTATTGTTTCTTTTCTACAATTTTTTTAATAGAAATGAAATCCCTTTTAAGGGTTGTTCTGTTGCATTTTATTTTCAATTCATTGAACTACAATTATTTCCTTTGTTTTGTATATAGACGTACTATAGTTTTCTTTCATTACTAAAATATATGTTTAATCTTCACGCCCATAACTTTGTATATGCTATATGTTTATGTCAAATCTCTAATGCATGTTTTATTATTATTTCTCGGTCTCTAGTTATAATTATAATGCATCTACTACTGTCGGAAATGGTAAATCTAATTTCTAGTTTAGCTATCTTCTATATTTATAGTGGTAGCTTCTTATTGTTAATAAATTTATTAGTTATTTAGTGACCGGACCGCCTCACCTATTTATTCGTGTATAGCTTCACTTGGGGAACAATGCGTCCAGCCTTAGGGTTTCACCTTGTACCCTTGACTGACATCCCACCCTAATTTTTTGTCAAAATGAACTTTCATACGGTGTGTATAAGTGTTTTTACCTTTACAGGTTATCACTATAATTTCCTTTCATTTACACCGCTTTACAGTTCATTCCTACCACTTGAATGTTGTTTACTATATAAAAAGATTCACTGTAAAATGTATGTATATAAATTTATAACTATAATCTTCTTTTCCAATTTTTTTTACATGGACAACCACTATTGTATAATTTCGAGCTTAGGTATTCCATATATTATTTGACATACACAAATAAATACCAAACTTTAAATGAAATGAAAGACCTGTACGCAACTATAATTACTCATACATGTCTGCTGTTATACATAATGAAATAATAATATTAAAATTTAATATAAATCTTTCCCAACACTTATTTATCTTATATTTACCGATTTCTCACTAGTATTTACACACCTGTGCATACATAGGGTAAAAGTATTGCAATACTCAATTCACAAATAATGCACAAATACTTATCTGATTATGCAGTTTATAGTTGTGGTCCTCCCAACCATCAAGAGAGGCAATTGCATCCTCCTCTTGCCCCCATGATCCACTCCTCAAAAGTACGGGTTGATAGTGGAAATTTCTGTCGTGACCTCAGGACTCCTAGTTCAGTCAGTACCAAAAATAAAAATCAGGATTTTTGAGTGTTTTCCATTGGTCTATACGAGCTCAGGAAAATCTCCACTCTCTCCTTAGTCCATGAAAAGAACCCCCATTCCTCACTGGGATGAGTCTCTTATCCCCAGAGGAGTAGGTAATTGTTTCCAAATATCCCAACCACCTTCCAATTCTTGGAAAACATTTACCATCAGCTTTTTACTTTTTATGGAGTAACTTTCCATAACTGATTTTATTATTCATAAATAATCAGTAATTAAAATATCCTTTTCAGAAAAACATTAATAATTCCAGTCTATTCTTAAAACAAATAATTAAAATTTATTTTAACTAGTTAACAACTAGTTATCATTAAATGCAGTTGTCACAACTTCCCCCTGGAAGTAACACCGTCCTCTGTGTTTCACTCTAGCTCAGAAAAGAGCTCTGGGAAAGCCTCGTACACAAATCCTTCGTCCTCCCAAGTAGCCTCATTTGGGTTGAAGTGCTTCCATTTCACTTTAACCTGGGTGATGTCTCGCTTGTGGAGCATAATTTCCCTCCGGTCAAGTATGTGTTGTGGCTCGACCAGAAACTCGTTGTCTTGTTCTACCTACTAACAACAAAGTTCCTTGTTAAAATATCATAGAGAAATCATATTTCAAGTTAGGATTTTTAATTCTATCCTACCTATATATTCTGCCAATGAATTACATGCTTCAAATCATGCACATATCACTTTAACAGGGACACATGAAACACATTGTGCACCTGGATGTGAATGGGTAAAGCCAGCCGATATGCCACAGGTCCTACCATTTCCAAAATTTGGAAGGGTCCACAGAACCTGTGATCCAACTTGGCTAAAGAGGTCCACCACAAGGTATTATTCTTGGGTTTGATCCTCGCATACACATGATTTCCCACCTCAAATTCCCGATAATTCCTCTTCTTGTATGCATAGATCTTCTGCTGATCTTATGCAGTCTTTAAATTTTGTCTTATCTTCTTTACTTATGATTCCATTTCTGCGAGCATTTCTGGTCCCAACATTAGTTTTGTTTCGTGGTTGCCCCAATTTATGGGTGTGTGACACTACCTCCCATACAGGGCCTCGAAAGGACTTATCTTAAGGAACTCTTGGTAACCATTTTTGTAAGCAAATTGTACTAGATGCAGGTAGTCTTCCCATTTCGTTGGTTGCTGCATCACATACAAGAACAACATGTCTTCTAGAACTTGGTTTACCCACTCGGTTTGACCATCTATCTTGGGATGATAAGTAGTTCTAAAGTTATTTGAGTCCCCAAACATATGAATAGAGTTTTCCAAAATGCTGAGGCAAATTTTACATCCCTGTCTGAGATAACAGTCTTCGGAATTCCATGTAGCTTGAAAATTTATTTCATAAAGATGTCCACTATCTATACAGTTTTGTAAGTAGACTATACAGGTATAAAGTGTGCCGACTTACTCAATATATCAACTAGCAATATGATGGAATCATTGTGCCTTTTCGACCATGGTAAACCTGTGATGAGGTCCAGGGATATGACCTCCCACTTCCATTCAATTACCAGTATGGGTTGCAAGAATCCTGCGGGATGTCGATGCTCCACCTTGACCTATTGACACTCCAAACATTTATTTAAGTATTTTGCAATATTTTTACACATGCCGGGCCATATATATACTTTTCTAATGATAGTTAACATTTTATGATATCCTAGGTGAGCCGCATAATTACTTCTATGGTATTCATCCATGATCAACTCTTTTAGGTCCACACGGTTTGGTACATCCACCTTTCCTTTAAAGGTCAGAATATGATCATTATTTACTCCATATTAAGAAGTATTTCTTTTCTTTCTGGTCTCTTCTAGTTGCTTCCATAGGAATTGATATTCTGGATCTTTTTGTGCTTCTTCTTTTAGTTGATCTAAGAATTTAATTTCAAGCTGATTGTAGTAAAGCTCATAAACCCAATCGAGTTTTCTACTTAAAGAATCAGCCACCCATTTTTCCTTACCTTTCACATGCTAGATGTCCATATCAAACTCACTTAGAAAGGCATTCCATCTTGCTTTTCTGGAGTTTAAATCATCTTGTTTTAAATAACTAGTCAAGCTGCAATGATCTGTCTTTAGCACAAACTTTTTACCTAGCAAGTAGTGTCTCCATATCTGGAGCACATGTACTACTACTGTTAATTCTAGATCATGGGTTGAGTACCTTTGTTCATGTCCCTTCAACTTTCTTGACTCATATGCCACTACTTTATCTTCTTGAGATAAAACTGCCCCAACTCCCTCTTTAATAGTGTCAATACAAACTTCAAATTCTTTGTTGGGGTCAGCTACCCTCAACACTGGTGCAGTATTCAATAACTGCTTCAGCCTCTCAAAACTATTCTAGAACTTAAGATTCCACCCAAAGAATTTTCCTTTTTTCTGAAGGGAGTTAATGGGAAAAGAAATTTTGGAAAATCCTTCAATAAATCTCTGATAGTACCCCGCTAATCCCATAAAGGATCAAATATCTTCCACATTCTGAGGTACTTTCCATTCCATGATTGTCTTGATTTTCTCTACATCAATAGCAATCCCTTTAGCTGGAATGATATGGCCTAGGTACTAGATTTTTGTTTTGAAGAAATCACGCTTTTTGAACTGAGCGTACAGCTGGTGTTTTCTTAACATTTCTAGCACAATCCTTAAATGTTCTTTATGTTCTTCCTGGATTTTCGAATAGATTAAAATTTCATCTATGAATATAAGTACAAAAATATCTAGGAAAGGATGAAATATACCATGCATTAACCTCATAAAGGTTATTGGTGCATTTTTTAACCCAAAGGGTAACACCACAAATTCATAATGCCCGTACCTGGTATGGAAAGCAGTCTTGTAAATGTCTTTGTCTTTGATTCGGATCTCGTGATATCAATATCTTAAAGCTATTTTAGAAAACATTGTGGCCCCCCTCACTTTATCAAACAGATCATCCATCCTGAGTAAAGGATATTTATTCTTGACTGATAACTTGTTGAGATGTCTATATTCCATGCACATACGCATGGTTCCATCCTTCTTCTTCACAAACAGCACTGGTGCTCCCCAAGGGGACACACTCGGACGAATGTAACCTTTTTCCAACAGTTCCTGTAACTGCATTTTCAATTCAGTTAATTCTAGAATGCTCATTCTGTAAGGATCCATTGACACAGGTGATGCTCATGGCATTAATTCAACGGTGAAATCAATATCTCACCTTGGTGGTAATTGAGGGATATCTTCTAGAAAAACATCCATAAAATCTTGTACCACTGGTATTTTTTCCATCATAGGTGATTTTTCCTTAGAATTGGCATATCCCACCTGAATAGCATATATTTGGCATCCCTTCCTTATACATTTATTAATTTGGGATGTTGTAATTGGACGTAGCTGTAGCAGCTTCTTGATTCCCTGAATCTCCTTGCGTGCTCCATCTTGTATTATGTAATAAATGATCCTTTCCTTGGAGTCCACTAAGGTCCAATGTTTTTCTAGCCAATCCATGCCCAAAAAAACATCATAGGACCCTAATGGAAGTATATTCAAGTCCACATTTAACTGCTATTCTGCAATTTCTAATGTGTATTTTGAAATTTTGGCAGTTACCTTTCTTTTTGCTCCTATGCCTAGCTGTACTAGCCAATGGTTTTTGAATTTCTTCCCTTTTAATTTACAAATTTCCACTATTTTTAGACTAACATAACTGAGACTTGCACCAGGTTCTACCAAAATAGAAACAAATTGAGATAGTAATTTACCTTCCAACTCTATCATTGTTGGCTGATAATTTGCCTATCAATCCTCCAATGATGTGTTGATACGAGGAATGTTTCTTGCCACATCGCCTATTGTAGAAGCCTCTTGCAAGTTTGAAATTGTGTCATTTCTTGCTCATTGTGAGCAAATTTTGTAATACTCTGCCTCACCACACCCCCAACAGTATAGAGGTGGCTTGGTCACCTGCCCTTGCTCAGGTTCTCTAGATGCCTCTATAGGCTTCTATTCTGCTGGCCATCGGGTCTTTGATGATTTCTGTCAAATTTTTTGTTGGCAGAACTTCGTGCAGAATTCTTAAAGTTATTGCTTTTGTCACCTTTGAAGTTTGAGCTATTTTTCTGTCCTTTCCTTGGCTACCAACGTTTTCCAGCCTCCCCTTTCCCCTTAGACTACTGATAGCACATTCTTTCCTTATGAATGGCTTCATCCATGGTTCTAGGATTTACAAACTCAATTCGCTCCTTCATATGTGTTGGAAAGCTACTCAAAAATCTTTGTACCTTAGCCTTTTCATCTCGGAGGTATCGAACATATCTTAACAGGGAGATGAACTTAGTGATCTACTCATTCATAGTCATCTATCCCAGCTTCAAATCATGAAATTATTTAGATTTCTCATCGTATAAACATTATGTTAAATACTTGTCTTTAAAGTATTGCTGGAATGATTCCCAGGTAACATCTTGGTCCTCAATGCTGTGAACATTCTTTACTTCTTCCCACCATAGAGTGGATTTCTCTCTTAACTAATATATGGCCAATCTAGCCTTCAAGTTGTTGTTTTATTTGTACACCTAAAATTACTTGTTCATGTTTATCAACAATGCCTTTTCCACTTCCTCAACTTCACCATCAAATTTTGGTGGTTTTATTTTTCGAAACTCCCCCTAAAGCTCCACTTTCTACTTCTTATCTTCTTGCTGATCTGAAAAATTCCTAGATTCTTCTTCATTGTAATTTATTTTCTTGTTGCTTCACTGGGATGGGCTTCTTTCCACTCTGTCAGTGGTTTGATCCCTTGTTCGTTTCTCATCACCTTCATGCATGTCCCTATTAGCACTGGGGTGTTCCATTTCCTAATTTTTCTTGTCTGACAGGCTCTTTAGTATCTTTTCCTGCTCTTGCATAAGGCGTTCGTTATCACCTTGAATTCGCACCATTTTCTCCTATAATTTTTGCAAAGTATTCAATAGTATACTGGTTTGGTTATGCTGCTCATCCAGCAGACTATTTATTTTTTGGTGTTGATTGACACTCAGTTGAACCCACATCTCAGGGCTCACTTTTGGTTGTGTTTGAGGTTTTCCGATGTTCTGGGGTGGTTGTTGTGTTGTCCCCCTTCTCATGAGACTTTCCTACTATACTTATATTATGTGCATCAGTATACACACAACGTAAATTGTTATTTGACCCTTAGGGTACCAACGTGTGAATGACGGTCTGATACCACTTGTAACACTTAAATATATATATATATATTTACCCATATTAAAACAATTATTATTATAACCAGAACTAAAACCTTTACAAAGGTCATCACCTTAAACCTTAAAGGTTCCAGATTAAATAATATTAAAATAAATTTGAACTGAATCTATTAACTCCTACCATATGAGTTTTGAATAAAACTAAGATCTTAAAATTGAACCTTGCATATATATTAATCGATTCTATAATTGTGAGTTAGACATCATATATATGAAATTATCTTTTGGTATTTATGAGCTAGATATAGTTAATGGCATATTGTATCATGGTATTTATGAAGGAGATTTTTGGGATTACAAATCATGTGATTTTAGTGCTAATCCAGTCATGGAAATTTATTGTTTTAGATTCTGCCATGTACCTTCCTCAACAATTAGCCGATTGAGAGCAGATCTGGTGCAAGATTCAAGGCCACTTGCCCCAATCCTTACCGTTTGATCATTTGGGCATCCACGAAGTGTTTCTCTAGAGGGAATTAAGGGTTAATCTTGCTAAGCCCTATGAGCTCCTATCATTTGACTTGCCTCTCCTCATTAGGCTTCTTACCCTAGCTCTGCAAGCGATTAATAATTTGGAATTATTTGGAAGGGTCTATATCGTTTTCGTAGGGTTCTATCTCCACTGTTACTGTAGTTTTTCACATTCACTGTCACCATTTGGTTTACTATGGAAGAGAGTTCTTCATAGGCATTATTTTGGTACCTCTGCACCAATTTCTCCGGCACCATCCCTTGACATCTTCTTTTCATTGTGGCTCAGGTAACAGTGGACTCCTTTAAGCGATCTTTTCTTCAATCTACCTCATGAATTACATTTTCCAATTTCTATCACAAGTTTAATTTTTCTAATAACTTCATGTTTGGTTGCCACTTCCATCTTGGGGAGTGGATGAACCTCATGGACTCATACTTACAGGTATACCCAATTTCCTTAACACCCAATATTCTGTTGCAATTCGGATTACCCTTCACATTTTTCTTTCAATATGGTTCCGTTTTACCTCACCACTAATTTCTGGGTTTTACTTTGTTTGTAGGTTGGTAGCTTTTCTCACGAAGAGCAACAATTCTGCAATTGAAAATTCCAAATTTCACTAAGGGAAAAATCTGTTTTCCATTTCACCCTCTCGGCTTATTCCAGGTATTTCAAATGGATTTTCATTGCGATCAAGCTATCCTTCTTTTGGCGTATTTGTTATTTTATAGATACATATACCCATGTTTAATTTTTATAAATTTAGTCAAGCTATCCTCGATAACTTCTATTTAGAAAGTTGAGTCTGGATACTCTTCTCATATTGTTATGTCAATTATTTACCAGGTTGTGTTCTTTAGACCATGGTTAAGAATTTGCATTTGATAAATATTAATCTTCTTTAAGTACTTTTCAAGTGTATAAGTATTGGTTCTTTTATACAATTTTTTTAATAGAAATGAAATCCATTTAAGGGTTTTTCTATCGCATTTTATTTTCAATTCACCGAACTACAATTCTTTCCTTTGTTTTCTATATAGTCGCAGTGTAGTTTTCTTGCATTACTAAACTCTACATTTAATCTTGATGCCCATAAGTCTGTATATGCTATATGTTTATCTCAAATATCTAATTCATGTTTTATGATTAGTTCTCGGTCTCTGGTTATAATTATAATGGATCTACTACTGTCGGAAATGGTAACTCTAATTTCTAGTTTAGCCATATTCTAGATGTATAGTGGTAGATTCTTACTGTTAAGAAATTTATTAGCTATTTGGTGACCAGAATGCCTCACCTATTTTTCTGTGTATAGCTTCACCTGAGGAACAATGCATCCAACGTTAAGGTTTCACCCTATACCTGGACCGATAGTCTACCCTAACGGTGTGTATAAGTGTTTTTACCTTTACAGGTTAGCGCTATAATTTGCTTTCATTTACAGTACTTTACAGTTCATTCCTACCACTTGAATGTTGTTTACTGTATCAAAAGATTCACTGTAAAACATATGTATATATATTTATAATTATAATATGATTTTTTAGTTTTTTTTACACAGACAACCACTGCTGTATAATTTCAAGCTTAGTTATTCCATATCTTATTTGACATAAACAAATAAATACCAAACTTTAAATGGAATGAAAGACATATACACAACTATAATTACTCATACATGTCCATTATTATACATGATGAAGCTATAATATTAAAATTTAATATAAATATTTCCAAAAATTTATATATCATATATTGACCGTTCTGTCACTAGTATTTACACACTTATGCATACATAGGGTAAAAGTATTGCAGTACTTACCTCACAGATAATGCACATATACTTATTTGATTATGTAGTTTATAGTTTTTGTCCTCCCAACCATCAAGAGAGGAAATTAATTCCTCCTCTTGCCCCCGTGCTCCACTCCTGAAATGTATGGCTTGACAGTGGAAATTTCTGTTGTGACCTTAGGACTCCTAGTCCAATCAGTACCAAAAATAAGAATAAGGATTGCTGAGTGTTTTCCACTGGTCTATACCAGCTCTAGAAAATCTCCACTCTCTCCTTAGTCCCTTAACACAACCCCCATTCCTAATTGGGATGAGTCTCTTATCCCCAGAGGAGTAGGTAATTGTTTCCAACTATCCCAACCACCTTCCAGTTCTTGGAAAACGTTTACCATCATATTTTTACTTTTAATGGAGTCACTTTGCATAACTTATTTTATTATTCCTAATTAATCACTAATGAAAATAACTTTTTTAGCAAAACATTAATAGTTCCAGTCTTTTATTAAAACAAATAATTAAAATTTCTTTTAACTAGTTAACAACTAGTTATCATTAGATGCAGCTGTCACAGGAAGAGACCACCTTTCCTATAACATTAGAGCTCCTTAGCTCTAAGGATCCATTGCAAGTGATTTAACATCATATTCTCTTATACCATCAACAACTAATAAAAGGGGAAGAGTTCTTCATTTTGATTATTAGTGTGTTTGAGTTGATTGAGCTTGTTATTTTATATGTGTATTTTGTTTTTTTGTTTTATCCTCTATTGTAGCATGCTATGTTCTTTACTTAGTTTACTACATGTTATGTTGTTCCAATAGTTGTCGATAAATGGTAGCATCCACTTCTTCACTTGAAGTCACATCCTCTTTCCTCCAGTTGGTCGCTAGAGGTGTATCCATGGTTTTCCCACTCTCCATGTGGAATATTTGTAGTATATCATTTGGATATTTTCTTTGAGACACAAATAGTTCCCCATCACCTTGCCATACTTCCAGCCTGAGTAAGTAGTGCATGAGACCCATGTCATTCATTTCAAATTCTCTTGCAAGGTCATCCTTGCAATATATTATCAACTTCTTATTACCAGTCAAAATTAAATCATCAACATATAAGAAAATAATAATAAATTTAAATTCTACCAAAATAGGATAGAGTGTCGCATTTTTTTCCCTATTGGTGAAGCCCAAACATGTGAGATAGTTGTCGATCCTAGTCTACCAAGCATGAGGTGCATGTTTAAGACTCTGCAATGATAACTTGATTCTACACACATGAGACTCTCGATCAAATGTCTTAAACTCTTTTGGTAGCTCAATGTACACCTCTTCCTCAATAACCCCATTGAGAAATGTTGTTTTTACAACCATATGGTGCATATTTCACCCCAATTGTGTATCTAGTTCTATAATTGATCTAATGGAAGAATACCTTAATAGAACAATAAAGGTCTCCTCATAGTCAAATACCTCAACTTGAGAGAATATTTTGGCCATAAATCTGGCCTTATACTTCTTTATGCTTATGTCTGTTGTATTTTTAACCTTGAAGATTGATCTCGAACCCACAATTGATATATCTACTAGTCTTGGGACCACTTCCCAAACATTTTTCTTCATTATTTATTTGTATTTTTCCACCATTGCATCAACCCAAAAAGGTTGCTCAATTGCTTCCTCAAAAGATGATGACTCAGTACCTACAAGTTCATTCATTAGAGTCATGTGGCTAGTGTACCTCTCAGGTGATCTCCTTTTCCTACATAAATTTGACGTAGCTCCCACATTCTCCCTCAGATCTTGCACAAGTATATCAACTTTCTTGGTTCTTTTCCTTCCTATTTTGCTTGGCTATGCTTAATTAGATGCCAACAATCTCTTCTCCTCAATTTTTCGGTGCTCCATGACTTCCTGAGGCTCCTCCTTTAGAGCTAAGAGATCCTCTTCTAGTGGTATCTGAAGCTCCCTCTCAAGAGAGCACCAGATCACTTTCTCCTCATCAAAATTCACATCCCTTAGCGAAAATTTCATTCTAAGGCAAGGTAAGTACACAAAATAGTTCTGAATAGTTTCAGTGTATCCCACAAAAACACCCAAGTGAGTTGTCAGCTCAACCTTATTCCTTAATTATTTGGGGAAATGGCACTAAACAGAAGCTCTAAAAATCCGAAAGTGAGACACATCCATATTTATCCCCAAGAATGTCTCCTTTGGTGTAATCATACCAAGAATTCAATGGGGGCTTTGGTTCCACAAATATACTTCTTTGTTACATGTCTCTACCCACAAATGCAGTTGTAGGCCTTGGTTATGTAGCATATCTCTAGTGACTCTGACAATTCTCTAGTTCTTTTTCTCAACCACCCCATTTTGATATGTGTTGTGGGGTGTTTTTACATCTATTCAAATGCCTTCCTTCACAGATAAATTATTGAATTCATTCGAAACATACTCACTTCCATTATCGCTCCTAAGATCCTTCATCTTCTTTCTCTTTTCTTTCTCGACGAGTGCCTTCAATTCTACAAACATGGATAATGCCTCATCCTTCTTCCCAATGAAGAAAATCCATTATTTAATTGGAAAATCATCACTAAAAATGAAAAAATATTTATATTTGGCACTGTGATGCAGGGCTAGCCTGCAAACCCCAGAATCTTCATCTGTTCTATGCATTTAATAATGCATTGCATTCATTGCCCAATTAACATTTCAAGATAGGGAAATTTCATACATTTCCCAGCTGCGGAAGCTATATTTCACATTTAAAGTTATAAAACCATAAACACAGTAAATATGTCTCAAGCATCAAAATTGTAAATGCTTCTTTAAACCATACCCATGTCTTAATTCCCTCATTCATTTAATCACCAACATTCACCTGTCTTTACATCATTTCAAACTACAATCTGCATTTCCAATCCTCATTTAAACACTTTCATACCAAATAAATATCAGTCAATCCCAAATTCAAATCTTGAAACTCTTCATCAAACATTCGTACATTCCCATAAACAATCTCAAAATATTATGGCTGGATTCAATTAAAGAGTGTGGCCTTACCTTTAAACTCCAATGCTTAATTCTCATATGTCTGTCCGCTAACCTTAAACAAATTTCATTTAGTTTAAATCTCAACCAACAAACAGCTCGAAGTTTTCATTAACAAACAGCTCGAATTTTTCATTTCATCGACCTGCATATATGGTTTTACAATACGGATTTTCAAACAATCTCCATAAACAAAGGCGCCCATATGTTAAGACTGTGTATGGCAATAATTTTCATGCATTATAACTTATGCAACACTTCTGAAAAAAACACTATCATATCTTACTCATTCTAGACTGCGCCCTTCAGATTCTGGATCTCAACAATCAACCATTCGATTATTGATATTTATCTATTTCAAAAGACCATTGTCATAAAACATACCTGTTTATTAAAACGTTGTCATCACAGCTTTGCTGTGGCACATAAGTTTGCATCTGTCAAAAATGGTTCTGTTTACAACCCCAAAGTTAATGTCTCTGCGTTTTCCTCAGAGACTGAGGTTCCAAGTCAACTACAACATGCACTTTTTACAAATCATTACAATTCATTTGCGTCCAAACCTAGAACAAATTCTGATAGAAAATTTCAATTGGATTGAACCTTCATACTAAGGAGATTTCTGAACCCAACATCGATTTCAGAACTGATGTCGATTCCTATGAATCGAACTATTTAATTCAACTCAACTTATATCAATCACTAAAATCTGAAATCGTTTATTTGTCCATATAAAGACTGAAACACATGCAATCGATCTGTTATTAATTCTTATAACAATCCAGTCTGCCAAAACATAGTTTTACACGTAGAGGACAACAGACTCAACTGTATTTGGAAAAATAATCATTCACGCCCCTCTACAGTCAACGACTCTGTATGGTAGTTTCATACAGAATTGATACAAATTTGAACATATCGAATCACTTTCTCCCGTATGTGACTTTAACAGCTTATATATCGACCTTATTCAATGAACCACAGACCCAACACAGTAGCTATTCATATAATTTTTTTATACCCACGCAGTGCCTTCAGTATTCGATCAGCGTTGTATTTGTGTTATTTAACAAAATCGCATCGGTTAACTGAATCAACTATGAAGCCCACACACAATTCAATTCATTCGATTGCCTTTTAAATCCATAACCACATCCAAATCAAGTGTGCACAATTCACTCCCAATTACAGAATTTAACAAGAAACAACCAATATATATAAATCCAATCAACCAATATATAATCTGAAACAGACAAAATTACTTACAACTCTTATTGGCCAGTTATTCCAGATTGATGGCCCTTACAATTTACCAAAGGCTTACAGCCTTGGCTGTTCAAAACCAGCTCTCTACCACACTCTCACTCTCTGCAACTATCTCAATGTATTTTTCTCTCAAAACCCCCTCCTATTTATACAATTTTAAAAATGATCTAATTTAATGCTCAATCCCCTTAATATCTCAATATCACTAAAATATCTCAACAAATCCTCTTATCTAGAATCTTATCCCTTTATATCTTTAACTAACTGAATTCTCACATATCCTTTTAATAAAAGAATATTTACATAATCATCACTTTCTCCTATTTTATTTAAAATAACAAATTAATTAATAAAATATTAAAAATTGTCACACCCCCTTTCTAACATATTTACAAATAAAAAATGCCCTTGATGCTCCTGCATCAGACTCCCCATGTAAGAAAATTTATGACCACCCAGTCATAAGTCTGGATAATTATTTCCTCCTGGATCCCAAATTTTATTTTGTAATCTTTCTGTGGTTTTCAATTGCTTTACTACTGTTGCTATATGCTGTTGTCCTCCAGGTTTCCATATTTTGTGTTGTAATGCTCCACTTGCTCTGCCTTCAATATCTGCTACTGTCTTCCTCTTGTTGTCACTCCTTTTCTTTCTTATTGTCATCTTTCTCTGAGATGTTTTTATCATTAACCTCCTTATCAATTCAATTTCTTTGTCCAGTATGTCCTCTGTCTACTGATTGTTTAGATCTCTTGATTGTTGAACTCTCATTCTTGCTTATTCTTCACTTGTTTTGATCGTTTCCTTTTCACCTTTACTGCGGTTTTGCACCTTTTCTGCTGCTGCTACATTGTCTTTTAGAACAATTTTTTGCCTCTGTTTTCTGCATCTATCAATTTCTTCTTGATTATCATTTATGACAACTATTTTGTCATCCTTCTTCAACAGTCTCTCCTTAACATCCTTCAGTAGATTTTCTTCCTCTCCTTCTTCCATCTGTTCCAAATATGTTCCAGCGTCTGCAACAACATCTTCAATTATAAGAAAATCATTATAATAAAAAATATAAGGCCTCTGTACCTCTTTTCCCTTTAGCAACACTTCAGTATGTTGCGTTGATTTCTCTTCTTCTGTCAGCATATCAGTATGCTGATCCAAACTCAAAGAACTCTTGAGACTGTCAGCTAGTCTCCCCTTCTCATCAGCTATTTCAATGATGTCTTCCAGCATTTGTCCACTGTAGTGAACTGATTCTTTCTCAGCCTCTTTATCATATTCTGCTTCAAAACTTTCATTTTCTGGAAGGTACTCTTTCACATCTTTGACAACCTCAAAAGACTGCCTATCTTCTTCCAAACCTGCAATCACACACAAATCATTAGTTTTAAAATCACAAGACCTTACAGTCTTATTTTATGCTTCAGTCATCAAATCTTCCGGCTGCTTTGAATCATTCATATGATTCAACTCCTCTAGCTCTTCATCACTTTCAAAAAGTAACGGTCCACTTTCTGGTTCACATATCGAAACTTCAACATCTTCTTCAGCATCTTCCTTCTTCTGTAGCTCAATTCTTTCGAGCTTCTCTATTCTCTATTTGGCATCAATAAACTGTTCAAGTTCCCTTAGTTCCTTTATCAACTGCATATTCACCTGATGATTCCTCTTCTCTTGTAGCCTCTGCCACTTCAGCTTCTTTCTCATGACATAACCATACTTCTGGTCTACCTCATTTCTTTGCAACATCTCAATTAACACCTCAAGCTGAACTACTATTTCAGCCTTCTCCCTCTCATATTCCTCTTTGCTTACCTGTCTCTGTATGCAAATTGCCTTGGCATCCTTCTTCTTTTGTCCTCTGCTGTGGTTTATTTCAGAACCTCTGTTACGACTGTCACTAGTCATCATCCTTTCCATCTCTATGAGTCCCTCACTCACTTTACTTATGAGTTGCACTAAATCCTCTTCAGCAGCAAGTCCTATCCTGCCGCCACTTACCTCACCAAGCTCTCCTCACTCAGTCTTTTGGCAAACAATTGGTTCTCTATCTACGGAACCTCCTTTGAGCACTTCTCTTTGCTCTTCCTGGGCTTCAACTCATCTGCCTGTTCTAAGAACACAACTGTCCTCCTTATCCAATCTCTATTGGAATTCCTCAAGGTTCTGCCACATCTATGTTTTCACTTAGAAACTTTCACCAGCTTCCTTTATCTGTTAGCAATTCTAACCACATTGCCTTTTGGGAGTTGCAATAATACTTCAATGCAAAGACTACCATATTCTATTCTTCAAATCCAAATAAAACCATATCATCTTACCTTCAATATTTCATCTGATCTTGTCCTTTCATTCACCTGCACTTCAATTACCTTCAGAATCTCATCATTCCTGCAAATCTATTTCAGCAAATCTTTATGCTTCCTCTGTCAAATTCTCGATATTCAACTACTGTCAATCAGATTTTAAAATCTGATCATCTCTTCCAATCTTCTGGCTTTATCTGGCAATCTTCAGCTGTCAGCAATAATTCCTTCTTTGTTGAGTTTCTTCATTGCTGCAACCATCAATCCTCATTCCATTTCTTTGTCAGTAAAACTCAAATCAAAATTAAACAAACACAACACCTGCATGATTCTTCATTCATTCAGCTGCATTCTGGTTTCTTGACTGTCAGATTAGAATCTGATCTCCTTTTGCTTTCATGCACATCTGCTACTTCATAAATGCTGTCATAATTTATCCCTGCACTTATCGCCTGCAATTTGTCAATCACTCATACAACTCATATCAAATTTTACCAATAAAAACAAAATTCTATTCTGTCCAAATGCATAACCGAGAGTTACTTCTCCACACAAAATTTGATATAAATTCAAATTCGCTTTTCAAGAAACTTTCATTCAGAGTCAGGCTCTGATACCAAAATGATGTAGGGCTAGCCTGCAAACCCCATAATCTTCATCTGTTCTATGCATTTAATAATGCATTGCATTCACTACCCGATTAACATTTCAAGACAGGGCAATTTCATACATTTCCCAGCTGCGGAAGCTATCTTTCACATTTAAAGTTATAAAACCATAAACACAGTAAATATGTCTCAAGCATCAAAATTGTAAATGCTTCTTTAAACCATACCCATGTCTTAATTCCCTCATTCATTTAATCACCAACATTCACCTGTGTTTACATCATTTCAAACTACAATATGCATTTCCAATCCTCATTTAAACACTTTCATACCAAATAAATATCATTCAATCCCAAATTCAAATCTTGAAACTCTTCATCAAACATTCGGACATTCCCATAAACAATCTCAAAATATTATGGCTGGATTCAATTAAATAGTGCGCCCTTACCTTTAAAATCTGATGCTTAATTCTCATATGTCTGTCCACTAACCTTAAACAAATTTCATTTAGTTTAAATCTCAACCAACAAAGAGCTCGAAGTTTTCATTAACAAACAGCTCAAAGTTTTCATTTCATCAACCTGCATATATGGTTTTACAATACGGATTTTCAAACAATATCCATAAACAAAGGTGCCCATATGTTAAGACTGTGTCTGGAAATCATTTTCATGCATTATAACTTATGCAACACTTCTGAAAAAAACACTATCATATCTTACTCATTCTAGACTGCACCCTTCAGATTCTGGATCTCAACAATCAACCATTCGATTCATGAGATTTATCTATTTCAAAATACCATTGTCATAAAACATACCCGTTTATTAAAACGTTGTCATCATGGCTTTGCTATGGCACATAAATTTGCATCTGTCAAAAATGGTTCTGTTTACAACCCCAGAGTTAATGTCTCTACGTTTTCCTCAGAGACTGAGGTTCCAATTCAACTACAACACGCACTTTTTACAAATCATTACAATTCATTTGCGTCCAAACCTGGAACAAATTCTGATAGAAAATTTCAATTGGATTGAACCTTCATACCAAGGCAATTTCTAAACCCAACATCAATTTCAGAACTGATGTCGATTCCTATGAATCGAACCATTTAATTCAACTCAACTTATATCAATCACTAAAATCTGAAATCGTTTATTTGTCCATATAAAGACTGAAACACATGCAATTGATCTGTTATTAATTCTTATAACAATCCAGTCCGCCAAAACAGAGTTTTACACACAGAGGACAGCAGACTCAACTGTATTTGGAAAAATAATCATTCATGCCCCTCTACAGTCAATGACTCTGTATGGTAGTTTCATACAGAATTGATACAAATTTGAACATATCGAATCACTTTCTCTCGTATGTGACTTTAACAGCTTATACATCGACCTTATTAAATGAACCACAGACCCAACACAGTAGCTATTCATACAATTTTTTTATACCCACGCAGCGCCTTCAGTATTTGATCAGCGTTGTATTTGTGTTATTTAACAAAATCGCATCGGTTAATTGAATCAACTATGAAGCCCACACACAATTCAATTCATTCGATTTCCTTTTAAATCCATAACCACATCCAAATCAAGTGTGCACAATTCACTCCCAATTCCAAAATTTAACAAGAAACAACCAATATATATAAATCCAATCAACCAATATATAATCTAAAACAGAAAAAATTACTTACAACTCTTATTGGCCAGTTATTCTAGATTGATGGCCCTTACAATTTACCAAAGGCTTATAGCATTGGCTGTTCAAAACCAGCTCTCTACCACACTCTCACTCTCTCCAACTATCTCAATGTATTTTTCTCTCAAAACCCCCTCATATTTATACAATTTTAAAAATGATCTAATTTAATGCTCAATCCCCTTAATATCTCAATATCACTAAAATATCTCAACAAATCCTCCTATCTAGAATCTTATCCCTTTATATCTTTAACTAACTAAATTCTCACATATCCTTTTAATAAAAGAATATTTACATAATCATCACTTTCTCCTATTTTATTTAAAATAACAAATTAATTAATAAAATATTAAAAATTGTCACACCCCCTTTCTAACATATTTACAAATAAAAAATGCCCTTGATGCTCCTGCATCACACTGGAGGTGGTCAAAAAATTTCCACACACATCAGAGTGGATACTTTCCAAGAATGCATGTGCTTTGTTATTCTCATCATGGAACATGGATTTTGCATGCTTCCCTAAGGTACAAACATTAAAAACATCCTACTTCTCTAGTGCTCCTTTAGGGAGGCTAGTGGTTATTTGTTTCATAATATTTAAGTCGCCATGATGCCAATGTCTAGTTCTTATGTGCGAAAGTTCACCTACATCATGACCTTGCACCATCTTCGCATTAATTCTTATTTCACCACAATCTTCCACATCTATCTTATACATTTTAGTTAAATAAACCTATATCTGCTTCACCTGTCCAACAACTATGTGCCTTAGGATTGCTTTCCCCTTTCTTTCACTTTGTTTAAGGGGCTAAAACATTATCTACAACTTGTTGATTTAATTCAAATTTCCACATAGATGTGAGTTGACACACCTGAGGCAATATTTCTGTGTTGTATTAATTGGCGGCAACTCTTATAAGACGAGAGGTTGTTTTCATAACGTTGTTTATTTCTAGGCGAGAGTGGGTTTGATTGCCCTAATGGGTTTGCATTAGTTTCTTGCCAACACCACGGGTACCACGCACTTCTTGGCCCTTCATCGAGGTCATATGAGCCATGAGACAATGAAAACTTAAACCTCTATTAATAATAGTTGGAGACCAAAGTGGCCACCCCTTGGCTAACCAATGCACTTTTACTTTACGATTCCAAAACCCACAAAAAATTTGAATACCTATCAAGTTAGGAGGGAAGACACCACTACATAAATCAATAACCTGTCCTGTAGTTGTTATAACATCATCTTCCACCTCTGTATACTTGATGCTTTGATTCATGGCCTTGGGCAGCCCTTTCCCTTTAGACTTGGTCCTTTAGCTAAAAAAAATTATTTTGAATTCCATACGTGACCCTGCCCTCTCAAAAGCATGTGCGCACGTGGGTCAAGTTATACCCAACCTTCATATATAATTTGAAATATGAAAAAATATATAATTCCCTATTTTCTTGGTGGGGTTTAAGGGTTACATCGGAAAGCTCCCTACAAAATATTGTGGCCTAACTGTATCAAAACTAAAAAAACTATTTTTGGATGGTATAAATACACCTCATGGGAAGGCCTTAGGGGGAGAGAGAGATAGGAATTGATATTATAGCCATTTAGTCCCTGATTAATTCTGATTTATCCATGTGCCTCCTGCACTTCCTAGATTATGGAAACCCTTGTTTCCCTCATGTAGATTTTTGCTCCTCTTATATGACATCCATGTGTATTATTTTGGAAGGAAATTGTTGGGGCTTGGGCGGATCCGGAGGACGGTTTCACTTGGAGACATGGCCGAATCGGGTGGTATTCCTCCATACATCTTTACATTCATGAGTAAAGAAGCTTTGTCTCGTTATGATGTTCATGATATTAATGTTTTATACATGTTATGATCATATTATAAATTATTTCATGTTATTTTTGTTATAATATTATATGATCTAACGCTAACATCTTGAACATGCTTTTAGTTATTACTAGTATATGTTATTTTCTTAAGTGATTTCTAGGTTTTGGAGTAGTAGGATAAGGATAGGGTTTGAACCCTGTGGGATCGCCTTCAAATGTAGCACCTACAAGTGCGACCTCTTCTTCCCATTTTACTAGTTTAAGCATTAGGACTGTAAATTTTTTTGCTTCTTGTTGTTGTATGCTTCATTCTCTATTGGGTTTCTCAACTCAAACCATAGGGTACTTTATCTCATAATATTAGTGAGCATAGAAAAGGGATTAGATGAAATATCAGAGCCCAAAATAACCACCAGCCCTTCCATGAGCGGCTCAAGGTGTAGGTGTGAAATGAGAAACAATGAGCCAAAACCATGTAAACCTAGAAAACATGAAAAAATACAACCATATAAATAACATTACCAACAGGCCAGGGAATTAGAGAAAAATAATACAATGATTGTCTTATATTTTCTTCCCATAGTATTCCAATGTGTGAAAGAAAAATGTCATAATAAAGAAAGACATGAATGAATAATATAGGAAAACCCTCATAGAAATCGCCAATTTCCTTCCAAAAACCACATTTAAACTTCCATTGAAATTCTGACACCATAATATATCCATTCATATAGAAAAAAATAAAAACTATGTGGCTAGCCATGCATGCAAGGAAACAAAAACTTAAACAAATGTAGTTCCTGGAATTCTTCCAAATCTGGCAAGAAGTTGAGGTATTCTGCTACAGGAAGTGCTCCTTAATGCTTTGAAGAAGGGAGGTTGAAATACTACATAAAAAGGGAGAACCTCAACCCAAAAAGGGCGGTCTCAAGTTCCAGTGGTTTGAGGATTACCACCAAGTCTGGAATTCTTAATGCAATTACTAGAACTCCTCCAAAACTGGCAAGAAGTTTATGTCTTCTACTAGAGTAAGTGTCCCCAATTCTTTAAAGAGGGAGAAGCTCAACCTTGCATATATGGTCTAAGGCTTACCACCAACAAATGGCATGATCATGGGCATCTCGGTCTCTGGATACAATTCTGAATTTGGTATCAGGTTTAGATGTTGGCTTAGGTTCACTTGATATTACATTAATTTGTTTTTGTGACCATCATTCGCCCCACTACCACCCTCTCCCCCCCACCGCCCTGGTCAGATACAAGGTGAGATGATGGTGAAAACTCAACTGCAAGATTGTTCAATACTCTAGAAAAAGTTCTCACAAATGACTGAAACATATTCTTGGTTGTCGATTCCCATTACCAAGACATGATCCATCTAAGATGAATTTTTTCCTTCGAGGAGCCTTGTTTATGAAGCATCTGTGTGAAGAATGAGTGGATTTATGAAAGATATTACATGGATGAATATCAAAAAAATGATCTTTCATATGGTGAACTCAGTCAAAATGTTGGCATTTGACAATCTGTTGTTGTTGTGTGGAAGAGGAGCATAATATGGAACATGTAAAGATTTGTTGTCATGAATTAATCCATCACTTTGAAACTCGATGGGAGTTGAGTAATATAGAATATAAAAGGATACATCCTTGTAATATCCAAGAACATTTATGTGCTTGTTATGGACTAGCTCTTCCCAAGGTCTGATGATTCACTTGGGAAGTGCAGGATCAATTTCCACACTTGCATGAAAATATTCTTGTTGTTGTAACTCATCTCATTATAATTATTATTCAAGTTACAGAAAATCATATTTTCATGTGCATTCTAAAGACAAGGTTGAATGTTTAAAAGAGAGTATTTTTTTATTTTCACAGTGTCATTATCAATAAACAATATCAGAGTACTCAGCTATTTTAATACTCCATTAAGTCTGGACATTCCTTTCAAACAAATCAAACTCAACAAATTGAGAGGTGTTATCTTCTCAAGGGTGTATATATTTTACACATATTATTACATGTGATAGTACTAATGTTGATAAAGATGATATTGGCTATCAAACTAGCTCATACTAATGAAAAATCAACCTGTGTATACCACGCATTTGCAGATACCAAATTGCAAACTCCTCTCTATTGCAATGATCTGAAAATTGGAGGGTCACTTTTTTCTTTCTCTTCTCATAAAATTGATGCTCGGCTATCAATTTGCAAAAAGGGAGAGCCACATAGATTAAAAAAAAAAAAATTTCTATCTGTACAAGCCGTAGAGGAAAGGAGGGAGTGGTACGAGCTTCGAACGAGTAGATTCCAACCCGATATCAAATATTCTCAAGGAGCTCCTCTATATGTATAGAAAATACTAGCATTTATTTCCCACAATTCAACTAGCCTTATTGATATTAGTTAGAACAAGGTGATTGGCCATGTTTCTCCTTTGGGTGGCCTCTGAGAACTGTTAAACTTCCGTGGTTGGATATCTTAATTTTGATACTCAGTGTACATACAATCAAGGGTATAAATTTGTGTTGTTCACATATTTAAAAATTACAATGATTGGAACCCAGGAGATTAGTGTTCACATTACATGGGCAAGGGTTACAATGTCCATGTTGGACAATGCCCTTTCACCTTTTTCGCCAGCCCAAAGTAAACCGAAAGGAAAGCATGCAACAATGGAGTCAAATATTTCCTGCTCTAGTGTTTCTGTTTAACCCCTTAAGTGACGTGCAGTGTTATCCGATGTGTCCAATATCTTGCTTAAAAAAACCAAAATCAGTTAAGAATTCCAATGTGAAGGGAAGTGTCTGAGGTTTTCCTCGGTATAACAAAAAAATTACTCAAGAGGCAGAAATTAAAAGAGACTTTAGAAATTGTTTGAAATGTTGACGATGTAGCTGTTAGTAATGTGATCGCGGTTGATAAGGAAAACAATAATGTAAACCTATGTTTTCACTGACAGAGGAACAAGATTACCTTACTTCAAAAAATATTTGGGTTTTTTTGCTACACATAAAGACTTCAATGTTTCTTTTTGCTTCAGAGAAGTAGTTGTTGTTTAATTAGCGCTTAGGCCAGCAGCGAAGGTGATGTCGAGGGAGCTTGGTGATGTGAAAAGAGGGCCGAGGACGTGTTAGCCCAGGAGTTATTGTCATTGTTTGGTGTATGACTGTATTAATGGGTGAAGCAAATTACAATTGAACCGGAATCATAAAATCGAAACGTAAGTTGATGCGTTGGCTACGATATGTGGTATATGTTATACGCGATGGGAAGGTATTACAAACTATTATCAGCAACAACGTTTGTGGACAATTTCGACAAAATTCAAAGTAAAATTGATGGTGCATTCGGATATTTGATGATTTTCTACGAATATGGAGGAGCGCATGTTGGAAATAACCCCAATTGCCATATGAATAAACAAGGACAAAAACATCAATTTTGATTTGAAGTTAAAGGACGATAGCAACAAAAAAAAAAAAAATTCGGTTTTTCATGCAACTTGTGCATTAAATTTGTGTTTAATTATCCTGCAACAATCGATTTCCTTTACATGGTCGTAGCCCTCCTAATTTACAAAATCATGGTCTTAACCATGAAACCCCTTCCATAACTCCTATGTACCAACCGCATTGAATTAGCATGCCATCGTTTAACTTTAAACCTCCTACATCAACCTTTGTGGACCCCGCCACTGCCACGTCAAACCTCCCACCACCAATCAAGCATTATCTCACATCTACGGTGCTTATGTCACCTCCCTTCGCACCTGTGCGATAACCGCAAACCCACCATGCCAACTCACCAACCCTGCAACCAATAGTGCTTCATCGCAATGAAGTGAGGCTCAGTTAGCTGGTGCGATGATCGATGCGAAAAGCCTTGGTAATTCTCTTCTCATTCATCTTTCACACTATTTGTTGCTGACGTCACTCGACACAACTCCCCATACAATAAACGTACGCATTCAATATTTTTTAAACTTTCTTGTTGTATGTTTTGAAATGCCACTATGACATAACTTTTATTTTCGCATAGTTTTTAACTTAGGTTATAGTTTTTTTTAATATTATGTCTACGACATGTATTGTATATATATATATATATATATATATAGACACAGATAACATAAGAGTGTGTGCAAGACTTTGTGTGCAATATTGCAGTGCAGGAAGCGTATTCGGAAAAACCAGAAAAATAGTTCTGAAGACAAAAGGAATGTATTAGCTTAAAGATTTTTATTGAAAAACGTAGTCTTTTTTTACTCCACATTGTGTCCTTTTTTTTTCTCCATCTGCAAGTTTTATTAATCATATCTTTGTGTTGAAAGAGGAAACAAATTCCTATGTATTTTGTTAAGGATTTATCAAAAAATCCAACATGGTATCGGAGCTAGTCTAGGCTCTCAGCCATTGCTGAAGAAGATGAAGGAGAAGAGGATTGTTGAACCATTTTTCCAGCAGAGTAAAGGTTTTCAAGAAGTCATCTATTTAAATATTAGTGTTACTATTCATTTAAAAATATATAGAGATATAAAAATAAGTTTTAAGAGTCAGAGTTTACCTCTCTAGCAATGAGAAATTTTTATTTAAGTTACACAGTTAGTATTTATAGTTTTGCACGGTAAAGAATGGCAGGAACTAGCACAAGCACGCATATGGGAAATACTCATCTCCCACAGTTCAATGGGAAGAACTATGATTATTGGGAAATCAAAATGAGAGCCATGTTTGCATCTCAAGACTTATGGGAACTGGTTGAAGATGGATTTGAGAACCGGTTGATGCAAATGAGTATAATGTCTTAACACAGGCAGAAAAGGATTTTCTGAAGAGTAATAAGAAGGAGTCAAAAGCCCTCTTCTATCTCTATAAAGCAGTGCATGAAATTATATTTCCAAGAATTGTAGTATCAAAGATGTCCAAGGAGGCATTGGATACCCTCCATAAAACCTATCAAGCTATGGAGAAAGTAAAGACAACAAAGCTTCAAGTAATGAAAGAGAGTTTGAAGTTATTTGCATGAAAGATTCTAATAGTTTAGTCTCACTCTTCACACAATTTATTGGGTTGGTTACCCAAATGAGATATCATGGAGAGACAGTAGAAGAGAGAAGAATAGTGGAGAAAATATTGAGAAGTTTACCCTTAAGATTCAATGTGATAGTCACTACTATTGAAGATACAAATGATCTCTCAAGATTTACATTTGATGAGCTTCATGCATCTTTTATGACACATGAAGAAAGGCTGAACAAAACAACAAACTCATATTTAGAGCACTCTTTCAAGACCCAAATTTACTTTGGATGAGGAAGAGGTCAAGGAAAATCAAACTATCGAGGAAGAGGTAGAGGCATAAGCCATAACAGAGGAGGAAGAAAAAACCCTGCAAGTACAAGTGGAAGGAGTAGCAACCAAAGTTAGAATCAGAGTCAAGGCAGTAGCCAACAAGGAGCAAAAAATCAAGCACATGGACAAAGGTATGATAAATCCCCTAGTCAAATGTCATTACTGTAATAAGTATGGGCACTATTCCAATTAGTTTAGAAAGAAACAGAGTGACATGGGCAATAAACTTAGTGCTAACTTTACTAAAGAAAATCAGAGTGAAGAGAATTTATTTTTATCATGTAATATGGCTGAACAAAAGAATGAAGATATATGGTTTCTAGAATCAGGATGTAGCAACCATATGACTGGAAACATTTCTATGTTTTCCATGTTGGATGAAAATGTGAAGTCTCAAGTAACATTGGCAACAGACAACGAAGTCTCTATCATGGGGAAAGGAAGAGTAAGTGTTTTGACAAAGAAAGGTGGGAGGAAATCCATATCAGATGTATACTATGTACCTGGTATGAAGTGTAACCTTTTGAGCATTGGAAAACTCATTAAAAAAGGATACAATGTATTCTTTTAAGATGATTTATGCGACATCATGGACATACCACCAATAAATAAAAGGATTTCACAAGTGAAGATGATAAGAAATATAATTTCTCCTCTCAAAATGAGAGAAAATTTGAAGAAAGGAGTTGCAATGGAAGCTATAACTCAAGAGACATTCCAAAAGGAAGCAAAAGATGAAAATTTTCTATGGCATTTGAGATTTAGACAAATCAACTTTGGAGGCCTAAATTTATTGCACAGAAAAGGTATGGTAAAGGGATTACCATTGATTGAAAAAATAGACAACCTTTGTGAAGGCTGCATCTTGGGAAAATAACATAGAGAAATCTTTTCATCAGGAAAGAGCATAAGGGAAAAAGAACGCTTAGAAATAGTCCATTCAGATTTGTGTGGACCAATGCAAATACCATATTTAGGAGGCAACCACTATATGTTAACTTTTATTGATGATTACAGAAGAAAAACATGGGTGTATTTCTTGAAGATGAAGAGTGAAGTATTTGAAAAGTTCTGCCACTTTAAAGATCTTGTTGAGAATCAAAGTGGGCAACATATAAAATCTTTGAGGACTGATAGAGGAGGAGAATATATCTCCAAATATTTTCTACGTTTTTGCAGAGAAAATGGAGATCAAAAGAAATTTACAGCAAGGTATACACCACATCAAAATGGAGTTGCTGAAAGGAAAAATAGAACCGTCATGGATATGGTAAGAAGCATGTTGAAGGAAAAACATTTGCGAAATGAATATTGGGCTGAAGCTGTACATTGTGCATCATATGTGTTGAATAGATGCCCAACAAAGAGTGTGATGAACATAGTTCCAGAAGAAGCATGGAGTGGCATAAAACAATTTTTCACCCACATGAGAGTATTTGGATGTGTGGCTTATGCACATATTTCAGATCGGTTGAGAAATAAGTTGGACAGTAAGGGGGAGAAGTGTATATTTTTTGGACATAGTGATGAATCAAAGGCATACAGATTGTATAACCCATTCACCAAGAATTTTATTGTAAGAAAAGATGTATAGTTCATTGAAGAAGAAGCTTGGGATGGAAGTATTGATAAAATAGTGAATGTAAAAACTTGTTTGTCTCAAGACGATGATGAGGAAGAAATGGAAGGAAGAAATCCCTCATTAGCAACACCACATCCACCAACACAAGCACAACAAGGAACACCTCAAGCAGGTATGAGAACACCCTTGTGAAGTGATGAAAGTGCTTCTCCAAGCATAACACAAAGAATAGATTTGAGTGCTTCTACAAGAACAAGTTCAGGAAGTGAAAGAAGAACCAGATTCATAAGTTTAAATAAAATCTATGAGCAAGAGGCAACCAATGAAGTTATGAAATTTTTATTTTATTTGTATTTTCATATAGAAGACCCTATTCATTTTGAAGAAGTAGTAAAATATAAGAAATGGATAGATGCTATGGATGAAGAGATTAATGAAATAGAGAAGAACAACACATAGAAATTAGTTGGTCTCCCAAAAGGTAAATAAGTTATTGGAGTGAAATGGGTTTATAAGACCAAAAGCATTGTTGAAGGTAAGATTGAAAGGCACAACGCTAGACTTGTTGTCAAAGGCTACAAGCAACAACAAGGGAGATATTATGAAGAACCCTTTGCACCAGTAGAAAGGATGGAAACAGTAAGAGAAAAGTTGTCTATTGCAGCACAACATAAGTGGAAATTTTACCAAATGGATGTGAAATAAACATTACTAAACGGAGTATTGATGGAAGAGGTTTATGTCGAACAACCTCTGGGCTATGAGAAAGAAGGCCAAGAGCAAAAATTATGCAAGTTGAAGAAGGCTTTGTATGGGCTGAAGCAAGCACCAAGAGCATGGTATAGTAGAATAGATGCTTATCTACTGGAAAATGAGTTTGAGAAATGTGAAGGAGAACCCACACTATACATCAAAGAAAAGGATGGTAAGATGCTCTTTGTTGTTTTATATGTTGATGATGTCATATTTACAGGTAATGATGCTTACCTCATTGAAAATTTTAGGACAATCATGAAAGAAGAATTTGAAATGACTGATATGGGATTGCTGAGATACTTCTTTGCAATAGAAGTAGAGAAAAATGAAAATATATTTTTTATTTCTCAAGCAAAATATGTGAAGGAATTTTTGGAAAGATTTAACATGCAGGATTGCAAGGCAGCAATAACTCCTATAGTAATGCGATTGAAATTGAGCAAGGAAGACATCATCAAGGATGTAGATCCAAGTTTGTATAAGAGCATAGCTGGCAGCCTTATGTATTTGAATGCAACTAGGCCAAATATTATGCATGTTGTAAGTTTAATTTCCAGATTTATGGAAAAGCCAAAAGAGACACATCTGTAAGCAACAAAAAGAATTCTAAGGTATATGAAAGGAACTAAGGGGTATGGTATTTTATACACCTCTTCTAAAAATATTGAGTTAATTGGATATACGGACAGTGATTGGAATGGAAGTATAGATGACAGGAAAAGTACTTTTGGATATGTTTTTCATCTAGGATCATGAGCCATCTCATGGGCTTCAAAGAAACATCCAATTCTGGCTTTATCAACAGTAGAGCCAGAGTATGTGGCAGCTACAACAGCATTATATTAGGCAATATGGATGAGAATAATGTTGAGAAATTGGTGCCATGAACAGGTAAAAGGCACAACAATTTATTGTGATAATAACTCATCAATAGCCTTATCCAAGAATTCATTGTTTCATAAAAGAATAAAACACATTAATGCAAAGTATCATTATATCAGTGAATTAGTGAACAATGGAGAAGTTGTTTTGCAACATTACAGAACAGAAGAACATTTTGCAAATATTTTAACAAACCATTGGGGCATAAAATTTTTAATTATCTCAGAAAATGTCTAGGAATGCATGATAGCAACAATTGGGATTAAGGGGGACTGTTGGAAATAACCCTGAATGAAATCTGGATAAACAAGGAAAGAAAAATCAATTTTGATTTGAATTTAAAGGATGAAAACAACAACAAATTTATTTTTGGTTTTTCACTCAACCTGTGAATTAAATTTGTGTTTAATTCTCCTGCAACAACTGATTTCCTTTTCACAGTCATATCCCTCCTGATTTACACAATCATGTTCTGAACCACGAAACCCCCGCCATAACTCCTATACACCAACCACACTGAGCTACCGTGCCATCATATGAATTTAAACCTCCCACGTCAGCCTTTGTGGACCTCACTACTGCCACGTCAAACCTCCCACGACCAATCAAACGTTATCACACGTCTCCAGCACTTACATCACCTTCCTTGGCAACTGCGTGATAATCGCGACCCCACCATGCCAACTCATCAACCCCACAGACAATAGCGCTCTGTCGCAATGAAATTATGCCCAGTCAGCTAACGCAATGATCGATGTGAAAACATCACCTGACACAACTCCCCATGCGATAAATGTATCATGTTCAATATTTTGTAATGTTTCTTGTTATATGGTTTGAAACGCCATTGCGACATAATTTTTATTTTCACATAGTTTTTAACTTAGGTTATAGTTTTTTAATATTATGTCTACGACATATATATATATATATATATATATATATATATATACACACACAATACAAAGAACAAAAGAGTGTGTGCAAGACTGTGTGTGCAATATTGCAGTGGAGCAAGTGTATTTGGAAAAACCAGAATAGTAGTTCTTAAGACAAAAGGAATGTATTTGCTTGAAGCTTGTTAATGAAAAACATTGTTCTTTTTTACTCCACACCGTGTCCATTTTTTTCTCCATCTACAAGTTTTATTAATCAAATCTTTGTGTTGAAAGAGGAACAAATTCCTAAGTATTGTGTCAAGGATTTATTAGAAAATCCGACAGCAGAGAGGGACATCACATCGGCGGTGCATTTTGAGAGTTGCTAACTATGTTCAAACCCTTGATTATTCAGTTAACCATTTCGATATATTCAATCTGAAGCTAGCGTGTGATGTGTCTACGGACAATCTAGAAAGAAAGTATAAATATTAGCGAAAAAATTGCATCCTAATTTATTTCAATGCAACTCTAAGCAAGAGAAAGAGAATTGGGCTAAGCAATTTGCTCAAGTGATCATTGCTTATAGTGTTCTTCATAGGCCTTTGTCTAATGTAGACTACGTGGACCCTTGTCGATTTATTATCAATGGCAGCATTTAAAACATTGATAAATCTTAAATTTATGGAAAAAAATAATGGAAATTCATTTTTCATGAGCAATTTAAGCACACAGATCTAAGATGGCCAGAATTAATATGTTGGGCATGAGAGAGGGCCATGGATGCATGAGGACTCCAGAGTCATATAAATGGCTGTGGAGAGAGTGGACGCAACTGATCCAGGTGGATATTGGTGGCCACTCACCTATTCCACTTGGGCCCCCACCATTGTCTCTTTCAGTTTTTTAGTTTCAACATAACTTACTATTTTTAGCAGTTTTTCGGGTCCTGAACTTCTGGAGCCGTTTTGAGGCCCTAAACGATGTTTTTTTGGCATCGCGCCTCCAGTGAATATCATTTTGTTTTGAAATGATATTTGTGGCGAAAGTTTTAGTCCTCGGACAGAGCTTTCTAATGATGTATCATGTGCGTCAAACGGAGATAGTATGCCAAAGTTACATCCCTAGGAAGTTGAAACACCAATTTACCCAAACGGGGCCGATAGTTTTGGCGCTTCATCTCCTAGGGTTAGGTTTTTGGATGTTTAGGGTTCTCCATTGTTTCTCAATAATAAATAGTCCCTCGAGCCTCATTGTAACTCAGTTCAGAGGCCTGTACCCACCACATCTCTTCTCAGAGATAGTTACCAGTGCCCTAGCTAGTTTTATTTCCATTCTGTCTGTAAGCAAATTTCAGTTCTTTGATATTAATGAAATGAAGTGTTATTTCCACTGCATCTCTATATTTATGGTTATATGTTTATTCTTTTGCATTCCTGCATAAATCTGGATCAGTGGTATCAGAGCGGTCTTCTTTTTCTCGGTCCTTCTTTGCATGTCCCCAACGAGGTCGGGGTATAAGGATCTAGGGCTTGATCTGGTGGAACCTTTGCAAGATAAGACTCGCAAACCTCGACAGACGCCCATGGGGGATGAAAAGAAAGATGATCGAGCAGGAGATCCTATCAAAATATTGCTCGAGATCCTTCAACGGCTACCCACCGACGGCACATCTGCCTCCAGCAGCCACTCTAGAGGTGCGGCTCCTTTTAAGGTACAAGTAAATTTTGACATTCCAATATTTGAGGGTCAAATAGACGCAGATGTCATAGATAGATGGTTGAATCTATTAGAAGGGTATTTCTCGGTTCATGACTTTTTAGACTAGGAGAAGATTATTTTTGCACTCCTCAAAGCTACGCCCCCTGTTAAGGATTTGTGGGAAACCTACTATGAGAACAAGGACCAGACATAACCCTCTTTGTTCTCGGTCGTACCAAATTGGAATTCTTTCTGAGACGTCGTCAAGGAATAGTACTATCCTGTGGGGAGCTATGAGGACAAGTACATACAATGGACCACGCTGCGACAACAAAGGGATCAAGATGTGCATGAGCTGACGGATCTGTTCCATACCCTGCGCACAAAGTTGGGTATCAAAGATTCAGAGAAACATTTGGTGCTAAAGTATCATAGCTATCTACACATATACATTCAGGAGGAAATGGAGTTCCTAGACATCTCCTCGCTTGGTACGGCATACTGGTATGCTGCCAAGATTGAGCAGAAATTCAAACAGAAGAAGCGAGACTTTGGATCTGTGAATCAAAAGCAAGGGAAAGGTGCTTCCAAACTACAGAACAAAGGACAGAGCCAAGGCATGGCGGCTAAAGACAACCCATCAAAGCCACAACAAAAGAACAGCACCGCAAAGCCAAAGAAGGACACAGGAAAGTGGTGTGAGTTCCATAAGAGTTCCACTCACAACACAAGTGAGTGTCGTGCCAAGCATTCGCTAGTGGCCGAGATGAGTGCTTCTGAGTCAGATGCATGTTCCAACTCCGAATCAGAACCTGAAAATGGGAATGAAAAAGGGAAAAAAATTATTGATGTAGATCCCAATGCCACTGTTGCCACTACAAAGATCCAGAAGGAGGAACCGGATGATCCAGAGGAGGAGGAACGTCTCTTCCACTCCCAAATGTGGGTAAAGGGATCCCTTGTACAATTCATTGTCGATAATGGGAGCCAAAAGAACCCCATTTCAGCAGAAGCTGTGAAGCGGTTGGGCTTGCCGACTATAGCTCACCCACATCCATACACCATCGGGTGGCTTCACCAAGGACGAGATCTCTGCGTCAGCCAGTAGTGCCACCTTCCCTATAGCATCAAGCCCTTCACGGATGAGGTATTATGTGACGTTGCTCCTATTTATGTTTCTGATGTATTATTGGGACAACCATACTTGTGGAAGCGTCATGTTGTGTATGAGTCTCGACCTCGTGCTATTATTGTTACTTTGGGAAATAAGTTGTACAGGATACCAGAGGTACCACCTCCTGCGGCTATCTCTTTGGTTACTACAAAACAATGTAGTAAGCTCATTTCCAAAACCATGAAATTCATTTTCCTGATGATCCGCCCCCAGGGCAAGAAGAAGACTATGGCCACGACCTCCACACAAGGCTCCTCTGCACGACAACAACAAATGGATAAGGTTGTGGAGGAGTACAGGGACATCTTCATCTCACCCACAAGGGTTCCTCTACACTATCAGGTCAAGCACACGATTGATTTGACCCCAGGTGCGCCGCTACCCAATGGATCGATCTATCGGCGCTCTGTTCTGGAGAATGATGAAATAAAGAGGCAGATTCAGGAGTTGTGCAGAAAGGTCACATCAGACCAAGTTCATCGCCCTATGGGAGCCCGATCGTGTTGGTACAAAAGAAGGATGGGACGTGGAGACTCTGTATTGACTATCAAGCGCTGACCAAGATCACTGTCTAGAATAGGTACCCAATCCCACAGATTGATGACCTTCTGGACCAACTCAAAGGTGAAAAATATTTCAGCAAGATCGACCTGAAGTCTGGGTATCACCAGGTACCAATTGAACCCTCTAATGTATGGAAGACTGCCTTCAAAGCCAAGGAAGGCCTTTTTGAATGGCTGGTCATGCCTTTCGGGTTTGCGAATGCTCCTGCAACCTTCATTAGGATGATGGACGACATCTTGAGGCCATTCACCAACTCATTTGTAGTGGTGTAATTCGATGACATTCTGATCTTCAGCAAGACTTGGGAAGAGCACCTTCACCACATCCGACAAGTCCTCCAAACACTGCAGCAACACAAGTTGTGTGCCAATTTGGAGAAGTGCACGTTTGGCATGACCCAGGTTCAATATCTGGGATACATTATTGATGAAAGGGGGGTGCATGTGGATCCAGCAAAGATCCAAGTCATTCGGGATTGGCCAGCCCCGACTACTATAATAGAGCTTCGCAGCTTTCTGGGTCTTGCTAATTTCTACCGTAGATTCGTGTTGGGATTCTCTCATATCACTTGGCCCTTGAGTCAAGTCACCAAGGGAGGACTGAGAGAAAAATTCTTTTGGTCGAAACCTCAACAGAAGGCATTCACGAAATTGAAAAATCACCTCTGTTCTGCCCGAGTGCTCACGTTACCAGACTTGCAACAACCATTTGAGATCGAGACGGATGCCTCTGACTATGCTATTGGGGCAGTTCTTACTCAACAGGGACATCCAGTGGCATATCACAGTGAGACATTGTCTGAGACAGTTCGCAAGTATCCCACCTATGACAAAGAAATGTATTCCATTGTGCAAGCCTGTCGACAATGGAAGCATTACATTTTGGGGAAGGAAACAATCATCCACACGGACCACCGGCCCCTGCAGTTCATACAGACACAAGGGAAGTTGCAGAATGATCGCCATCAGAAGTGGTCCACATATCTGCAACAATTTCATTTGAACATTAAGTACAAGAAGGGTAGCACCAATAATGTTGCAGACTGCCTCAGCCGACCACCGATCGTGGCGCTCACCACCGTGCTCAACTCTTGTGGGCACGAGACTTCTGATTGGCCGCTTCTCTATGAGAGTGACCCCGAATTCGGCCACACTTACAAGGCACTCTTGGGGGGCACACAAGTTCCAAATTTTCACCTCCAAGATGCACTTTTATGTCACCTGGGACACCTTTGTGTTCCTTCAAGCGAGCGTGCCAAGATGATATGGGAAGAACACTACAGTCGAGTCGCTGGGCATTTCGGGGTCGAGAAAACAGTAGCAATACTACAGAAGTATTTCTATTGGCCGAACCTTCGAAAGGATGTCGAGAAGCACATCAGATCTTGCACTGCTTGTGCCATTGCCAAACCGACCATCAAGAAGCAAGGCCTATATACTCCACTACCTGCCCCTAGTCGACCGTGGGAATCCATCTCCATGGATTACATGTCGGGCCTGCCTTCTACTAAGAATGGAAATGACTGTGTTTTCGTGGTCGTTGACAGATTCTCGAAGATGGCCATCATGGCGGCCTGCAAGAAGAATATCACAGCAGAAGCCACTGCTAAACTCTTCTTTGAACGAGTGTGGGTGCACTTTCGGATCCCACAGTCTATCATATCAGATCGGGATAGCAGGTTCCTCAGCACATTTTGGTCCAGCCTCTGGTCGATGTTGGATACCAAGCTCACCAAGTCCACAGCTTTCCATCCCCAAACAGATGGCCAGACAGAGGTCGTCAACATAATGATTGTACACATTCTGCGCATGTACAATTCAAAGCATCCACGCACATGGGACGAGAGCCTCCCTTATGTACAACATAGTTATAACCGGGCTCTCCACAGTTCAATTGGCCATAGCCCCTTTCAGGTGGGCTTGGGATTCCGGCCACTATGTCCCATTGACGTAGCCATGCCATTTGCAGCTGCTCAGGCCGATTCAGCGCACGTCCAGTCTGAAGTTGACAAAGCAAGTAGCTTCATCGAGCGCATTCAACACATCCGCCAACAGGTTCATGATATATTGGACGGAGCCAATGCGAAGTACAAGCAGCGCCATGATCAACACCGGGTGCCACACCACTTCCAGGTGGGCGACAAAGTATGGCTACATTTGCAGAAGGAGCGCCTCACTGGACCTCACCGCAAGCTTCGCCCACTCCGATACGGGCCGTACACCATCACCAAGGCTGTAGGTAACAATGTCTTCGAGCTTAGTATTCCACCATTCCTTGGTCTGCACCCAGTCTTCAATGTGGATCGCCTTCATCCTTACTTCCCACCTCTACTGGACACCTCAGACATTGCAAAACAATTCACACCAACAGAGTTAAATTCAGGTTGCATGGAACAGGCCACCATAGATTGTATCATGGACATGCAACTCAAGAACACTTGCCAACAGAAGATTCAACTGTATCGGGTTGTCAAAGTTGGCCAACTCTTACACCAATGAAAGTGGTTCACCAGGGACCAAGTTCAGTAGAAATTTCCTCATCTCATGGAGGAACTTAACACAATGGGGACCATTGATTCCTAAGGGGGGAGGAATGATCCAGGCGGATATTGGTGGCCACTCGCCTATTCCACTTGGGGCCCCACCATTGTCTCTTTCAGTTTTTCAGTTTCAGCATAACTTACTATTTTTAGCAGTTTTTCGGGTCCTGAACTTCCAGAGCCATTTTTAGGCCCTAAACGACATTTTTTGGGCATCGCGCCTCCTCGACTGATGCACATGGGGGACGAAAAGAAAGATGAGGGAGCAGGAGATCCTATCAAAATATTGCTTGAGGAGGCCCTCGAAAAACAAAGGAACGCGATGATGGATAACTTTGCTCAGATCCTTCAACGGCTACCCACTGGCAGCGCATCTACCTCCAGCAGCCATTCTGGAGGTGCGACTCCTTTTAAGGTACAAGTAAATTTTGACATTCCCATATTTGAGGTTAAAATAGACGCAGATGCCATAGATAGATGGTTGAATCTATTAGAAGGTATTTCTCAGTTCATGACTTTTCAGACCGGGAGAAGATTATTTTTGCACTCCTCAAAGCTACCCCCCATGTTAAGGACTGGTGGGAAACCTACTGTGAGAACAAGGACCAGACAAAACCCTCTCTGTTCTCGGCCGTACCAACTTGGAATTCTTTCCGAGACACCGTCAAGGAATAGTACTATCCCATGGGGAGCTATGAGGACAAGTACATACAATGTACCACGCTGCGACAACAAAGGGATCAAGATGTGCATGAGCTGACGAATCTGTTCCATACCCTGCACACAAAGTTGGGTATCAAAGATTCAGAGAAACATTTGGTGCTAAAGTATCGCAATTGTCTGCACAGATACATTCAGGAGGAAATGGAGTTCCTCGACATCTCCTCACTTGGTATGGCATACCGTTATGCTGCTAATATTGAGCAAAAATTCAAACAGAAGAAGAAAGACTTTGGATCTGTGAATCAAAAGCAAGGGAAAGGTGCTTCCAAACTGCAGAAAAAAGGACAGAGCCAAGGCATGGTGGCTAAAGACAACCCATCAAAGCCACAAGAAAAGAACAGCACCACAAAGCCAAAGAAGAAATAGGAAAGTTGTGTTAGTTCCATAAGAACTCCACTCACAACACAAGTGAGTGTCGGGCCAAGCAATCGCTAGTGGCGGAGATGAGGGCTTCTGAGTCAGATGCATGTTCCGACTCCGAATCAGAACCTGAAAAGGGGAATGGAAATGGAAACAGATTACTGATGCGAAGCCCAACGCCACTATTGCCACTACAAAGATCCAGAAGGAGGAACTGGAAGATCCAGAGGAGGAGGAACGTCTCTTCCACTCCCAGATGTGGGTAAAGGGCTCCCATGTACAGTTCATTGTCGATAATGGGAGCCAAAAGAACCTCATTTCAGCAAAAGCCGTGAAGCAGTTGGGCTTGCCAACTACAACTCACCCACATCCATACACGATCGGGTGGCTTCACCAAGGACGAGATCTCTGCGTCAGCTAGCAGTGCCACCTTCCCTATAGCATCAAGCCCTTCACGGATGAGGTATTATGTGACGATGCTCCTATTGATGTTTTTGATGTATTATTGGGACAACCATGCTTGTGGAAGCGTCATGATGTGTATGAGTCTCAACCTCGTGCTGTTATTGTTACTTTGGGAAATAAGTTGTGCAAGATACCAGAGGTACCACCTCCTGTGGCTATCTCTTTGGTTACTGCAAAACAATCTCTTTGGTTCCTTGATGTCTTCTTGGATCTTGGAATTTTAAATTTTATTATTAATATTATAAAACGTGAAAAATAATTTAAATGAAAAAAATATTGTATCCGGTAAAACCTAATTCTTTTCACTTTTACAGTTTACCTTTGTTATTGTGTTGGAGCCTTCTTGCAAAGGAACCTTCGTACTTCACCAAAGAGGTAAAGGCTACTCACAAAGGAAGGAGCCTTTATTTCTATTTACAGGGATAGGGGGAGTAAATAGCAGTCGATCGGTAGAGGAACCCTAGAACTAGGGAATAGGGAATATATCATGGAATCAAGGGAAAGGAACGAAGCTACTGGTAAGATTCTCAAGGTCTAATTTGACCAGAAAGATCGTCACCCATATGAATGAGTGAGTGACTCAGTCTCTCTATTTCTTTCAAATACTTTGCAAAGCTCAAGGTTGGGTTGACCCGGACGCTCGTCACCCTAACAACGTACCTTTTACATAATGGGTGAGGAATTAAATGGTAACAATGGCTTAAGCCTTTAGGTGTAGGGACTTTCCAGTCAAGGAATCTCCCATTTGTGACTATTTGACCTGAAACAGAGTGATCTAACCATGAGTAGGTTGAAGAGATCTCTTTAAGGCCTTGGAATGCACGTGTGTGGAAAAATATAATCATGACTTGTGGCTAGTGGGAAAAGGCCAACCAAGATCGAGTATAGTTGGTTTTCCGTGAAATCTATTTCAGTAGAGCATGCTTATAATATGGCCATGAGGAATTGAATGGAAAGCGCTCGGTGCCACATGGAGGCATGCACCTGACCTTCCATTAGGTATAATCATGAATGGAATGATGCAGAAGGCCGAAGGTCTGTACCTTACATGATCAACCATTATGTAAGGTAACGAAAAATTTGGACGACAACAAAGCCTGTCATAACAGGATTGGAATATGCGTCATTTGTGGAGAGGTTTAAAACATAAAATACAACCACAAAGAGGGAATGTTATCGGAAGACAGTTTCAAGAACAGTTTGAGGAAGTGGAGGAAGGTCTGCAATGACGTCGGGTTAATTGGAATGTAACGGCTCTTGCTACCTTGGTTTCTCAATTCTCTGTTCATGTTCTAAGAAATGAAGGCGAAGGTGATGATTGTAATGAAATACATCAAGTGTTTGGCTTTTGTAATGTGATAGGTTACCAATTTGGTATTTTCTTTTGTTATTACTATTATAAAGCTACCGAAGGGTGGGTCATTAGGGTTTGCATGATGCTTCTTATAAATCTAGCCCCTAAAATAGAGCCCTGCTTTAGAAGCCAGTATCGAGTAATTTATATTTTTTGTGGCCAACTAAAAACCCAATTAAAAATGAGAAGGTGTCTCCGTAATAGGTTAAGGAAAGTTATTGTGTTAAGCCCATTTTGTCTGAGCTTACACTCAATTTTCCTGAATTGAAATGAGGCTCATTTACCGGTTCTTTGGAGTTTCCTTCCAACGAAGCGTCGTTCCATGGTTTCGGCTTCCTGGGAAACCATCAATGAAAATTTCCATTAGGTTTATAATCAGGTTTTCATGTTTCGTAATGATAAGCTACAAACTCACCTTTTCTCTGTGTTGTATAATTTTAAATCCTTCCTTCAATTTTTTTGTTGCCCTAGTCGTAATAGGTGTCTTTTAATAGGTGGCCTCTGCTTGAAAAAACCTTGCAAATTATTTTACACAAGACATTTTATGTATTGTATATGCTTACGATACATGTTGTTGGTTGCACAACAACGTTTGAGGCTCCACCTGTTTATGTCAGTGTAGAGGGTACCACCAAATCTCACCCGAATTATGTTATTAATTTTACTCTACCATATATAGGACTGTCTTATAGTTTTACAGGGGGATCTGTCTGTCAGTCCAAAATCATGGAAAAAGGACAACATGGGAAATGTAAGGGAACCGAAAAAGGGAAACAGACGCAACCAATTCAGAATGAGGGACCAAGAAAGCACAGAAGGAAAACTAATAAAGAATTTATGGAAAATATCTTTGATGTTTATGAAGCTAGAAACCCAACTCAAATCCGCAATACCATTCAAGGATGGGAAAGAGAGAGCAACCATTATGATGAAGATATCATACAACAAGAGGCAAGCATGGACTTCCTCTATGATCTGGGGAATACAAGAGGAAGGTTATCCCTTTACCATCAATCTGTTAACACCCATCGGAAAATCAAATGTGTTCTGGCGAACGCCATGACTAGCATGTAGGAAACAGAAGGAAACCCAACTGTGGTTTCAGAAATGCAACAAATCAAACAGCAAATCTGATTAATTTCCATGTCTCAGTATCATGTTGCAGCAAGAATTGGGAGAATTGAACGACAAATTCAAGGAATGAAACAAGTAGATATGTTTGGCTCTATTGCAAAAGACTCGGCTCCTATTGACTCTTCTGATGGGGGACTTTTGCTTTTAATAGCTTTTAATGATTTTTATGACAAGTTTTTATAGCTTTTGGTTTAACTATAACTTTTATGAACATAGTAAGTAGATATAGCAGCAAGTAGAAGGAAAAAATACTTCTAATAATGGTTGGCATTTAATTCACTCAGGTGGCCAACAGACCTGGTTTCCTTCGGGCAGGTTGAGGCCACCACTTGCATCAGAATATGTATAGCAACCTGATTTTTTGATATATAAAAAATGGAAAGGATCTACGAAATTAACAAAAAAATAATAATAATATGGCCCAAGGTAAAGCACTCAATGTGCTAGGGTGGCCCAGAGCTTCACCAACCCCAAGGAAACTCTGAGTATAGGCTTAATCAATAGTAAACACAAACTTTGGGTTCTAAGATCCAGATTCGAGAGGGAAACAACCAAGATTGTAAGAAAATGTCCCTAAGAAATCACTTAGTGGAAAAGGAAGTGATCCAATGATGACAAGGAGGAGGTGGGCTTGGAAGTAGTGATAACGGGGATAAACCTAACTAAATCATATTAATAATATTATAGGATTATAATTATAGGACAAATAATTATCCAAAACATTAAAAATACAGATGTCTTCTTCGATTTTGGAATTTTAAAATTCATTATTATTATTATTTATAAGGTAAATAATCTTACAAAAAGTTAATGAAATTGAGTATTCAATTAGAAAGAGTTAGGAAATTTTATTAAAGTTAATATTATAAAATTTAGTTCATTTACATTGAAATAAAAAAAATGATAACTAATTTAATATTGAAATTTTATATATTAATGATGTTTAATAATTAATAGTAATAAAATAATTAAAAAAATAATATTAATTAATATTGATAGTAATTTTAATAATTTTAACATAATTGATTATAATTAATAATTAATTATTATTATTATTAACGTGAATATTAATATCAATAATGTTATTAATACTAGTTAATATTATTAATTTTATTAATATTGATTAATGATTAATTTTTATAAAATTAATATTAATATAATATTAATTATTAATAAAATAATTAAAAAATAATATTAATTAATATTGATAATTATTTTAATAATTTTAATATAATTGATTAAATTAATAATTAATTATTATTATTATTAACGGGAATATTAATATCAATAATGTTATTAATACTATTTAATATTATTAATTTTATTAATATTGATAAAATTAATATTAATATAACTAATATAATTAGTGTATTAAGGTAAAAGATATATGAACATTTTCTAATATAAGGTTTTATAATTTAGAATCCCAATATTATAAACTCAATATTAATGTTTATTTTATTTAATGTTATTTAATATTAATTAATTAATATTTTTTTTTTTTGAATTTAACTATTCTATTTATAATACAAAAATGTTTTACAAAGAGGCACCAGCCTCAGCGGAGCTTGCCCATAGTAGCGACATTCTTACTCTACAAAAATGGCTTAAAAAAGTTTACTAGACATCCCAGACATAAAAAAACTATCCTGCTAACCCAATCTAAACAAACTAAAACATGTCGCCCATGTAGGCGAAACCGGCCTTGGAACAGTAACATATTATCAAAAATATGAAACGATGAACAAGTAATCATGGAGAGCTTAGAAGTGTACCCAGTGAGAAGATTGTGAAGAAAAACACTGTGAGTTCTGACCATATTAGGTTTCATGAGAGATTGAGTACAACCATAGGCATAAAAGTCATCTTTTGCTAGCTGCTCGTTTTATTTGACGTCAGAGCATCCTCACTTGATGTCGCCCGGGTTGTCTTCTTGGACTATGTCTTGAGTAACACTGCAGCTAGGAGCTTTTCTCTTCAAGCCGACATTTTATGGAGTGCAATGCTTGTCGCTAGCGCTTTTCTCCAACCCAGCATCAGTTTGCTCAGTTTCTGAATCGGGGCGCTCCTCCTTGAGCTCGATGGTAGTGGCTAATATTGTAGGCCGGTTTAGAGAGCAGGGGAAATGAAGCTGGGCAGTGTGGAGATGCGTAGGGATGATAACTGGAGAGGTAGAAATATGGGACGATCACATTTCAAATTGAGATAGCCCACGCCCATGCCCGTGACCATGACCACTTCTACTGTCAGGATAATGACAGGTGCAGTTATTAGAAGAGGGAGATGAAGAGTCAATAGTGGAAGTGGAGGGTTGGCGAGTGAGATGACCACGACTGCTGCCTCTCTAGCATCGCATACACTGTTGAAGGCATGGCATGATTCTCTGAGAAAAGTGGCGGGTTCGACAAGCAGAATGACTGGGGACGGAGAGGGCGTTAATGATGGGGGGAAAAAATATCAGGGGAATGATTTCTTGCAGATCAGGGGAATTCACATTGGGCGAACTGAGTCACAGATTGCAGAGGGAGCTCTACGAAATGTGAAGGCCAGGTGCTAAATCAATGCAACAAATGATGGAGCAACATCTCCTTGTGCTAGTTCGAGAGCTAGGCTCTACAACAACTGGGGAGCAGCTAGAACGCAAGGGAGGCAGAGCAGGAATGAAGCTTCCAGAGAAATCCATGCTCGTTATGGACGCAAGCTAGTCTGGGCTTCTGTGTAGCATTAATGCAGCGATGCAAATGGCAGTGGGCTTATTAATGTGGAACATCGCATGAGTTTGGGTGGCGAGGTGGTGAATCCACGCGCCAACCCAAAACCTCAACCATGTACCGTTGTAACTAA
This sequence comes from Pinus albicaulis, assembly GCA_034641835.2. Lineage (NCBI taxonomy): Eukaryota > Viridiplantae > Streptophyta > Pinopsida > Pinales > Pinaceae > Pinus > Pinus albicaulis. Next base: position 1,013,984,235 of record CM076577.1, on the reverse strand, counting down.
TCACCCGCATCCGAGGCTTAATTATTTAATATTAATTAATATTATAAACCAACATTAACATTAATATTAAACATCAATATAAATATTTTTGTTAAACAATAGGCTTGATAAATTTAGGTTTATTTAGGTTCAATGACATTAAAATTGAAATATTTGATATTTTTATATCACTTGGTTGAGGCAACATTAGGCTATTTTATAAGACGAGGTTTATAAGATTATTTTTTTTAATATAAAAAAAATGGTTTACTCTTGACATATATATTCAACATAAAACATTAACATCAATATTAAACATACACATTAATATAAACATAAATATATGTCTATTAACATTAATAATATTGGATTGTAAACATTACATTTATAAAATCGTGAATTTTTGTTCACTATTGTAATAATGTTTTTATCCCTCATTTGATTTTATACATTATGTATATGTGAAGTTTACTTTATGTGTGCATGGAAAATTATGTATATATGTTACTTTTAATTCTTTTTAGCATTAATTGAAAATTGTTTTTTAGATATAACATGTGTTTTATTTTTATTTTTGTTATGTTGGATGGTTTCATTGTTTGATCATGGAACGAGCTATTTGCAGTTGTCTTCCATTTGATATTCTTGAAATTGTATTCCTCTTGCACCCTTTATCATTTGTGATAAAGTTGAGCACTATTTGTAAGGAATGGAAGAATTTTTTGTAAATCACTTCTTTATTATTGTGTTGCGAGCATGTCTCTACGAACTAATTTGGATTTATGGTTTCTTTATTCCATAATGAAGACAATTATTTTATGTTGAATACCCTAATCATAATGGCACATATCTCATTTCCATTTGAAATTCATAGGTTCAAGATACATAGTAGAGTCTACCTTTGGACCAATATTATTTTTATTGTTACCAACAGAATGCTCCCATTCACACAATTATTTTGTATTGAAACCTTTTAGAAAGGCCTTTAAAAACATAGGGCCAATATGAATTGGAGACTCGAGATTATTTTCATTATTGGAAAGTGAAAGCAGCATAAAATATGACTCGTTTGTTCTAAAACATATGTGTGATAGAATGCGGTCAATTTGATGTTAGTACTAGCTTCATAGATTTTGGCGAAGTGTTGATATTCCATTTGGTGACACTTCACCCCCTAAGAATGGATTTTTTTATAAAAGTAATCTATTTTCCCTCTATTTGGACAAGGATTATGAATATTATCCTCGATATGGGTATGTGGTTTTCTGTAATACAAAATGAATGGGGTTTTTTGTTTGTTCCAATCACAGACATATGATATATGTCATTAGAAATATACATGAATCCGCTGATATGCCTTATCAATGATGACTCCACTTATATTGAATACCTTAAACAGAATGGGAAGATATCCCATTTTTATTTTTGATACATAGGTTCAAGATACAAAGTAGAGTATACTGTTGGACCAATGGTAGTTTAACCATTACCAACATAACGCTCCCATTCACACAAATATTTTGTAATGAACCCTTTTATAAAGTCATTTAAAAACATAGGGCTAATACAAACTGGAGATTGGGGATTATTTTCGTTATTGGAAAATGTAAGCAACATAAAATGTGACTCGGTTGTTCTAAAACATATGTATGATAGAATTTGGTCTAAATTTTATGTTTTCACTAGTCTTAATAGAGTTTGGCAAAGAATTGATCTTTGATTTGGTGGCACTTTACCCCCTAAGAATGGAGTGTTTTATAAAATTAAATTATTTTGGCTCTATCTGCATAATGATTATGAATATTATCCTCAATATGGGTATACAATGTATTAGCTTGATGTAATAAAAAATTAATGGGTTTTTTAATTTGTTCCAATCACAGACATATGATATATGTCATTAGAAATATACATGAATCTGTTAATATTCCTTTTCAATGATGGCTCCACTTTTATATGGTCAATTGAAGAAACATATAATTTTCAATTTGGTCAAACGAGCGTTGAATGAGGAAATGACTACTTTAATGATCATTGGGGATTTATATGGAAGTTTTTGGAAGGTATTTCTACAGATATAAATAGAAAATGTTAATTTTATCTTCCATTTTGAACAATCCATGGTGTTGTTATTATGTTCAACTGCAGTGAAGTTCCTTTCATATTATGTGACATGATGATTTCCCTATGTTTTCCAATCGATATTGATAATTAAATTAATCAAAATATGTATGGGCTTTGGTATCCAACACTACAAGACTACAATGATTTGATTTTGTTTGGAAATGTTTTTGCAATTTATCCCCATATGGATTCGATTGATGAGATTCCACCATTAGATATGGATATGGAATATTAGGCTATTAGTCATGTTAGGAGTTCTTATAAATATTTTTATTTTATATACTCTTTGTGCTCGGGGAAAATATTTCCAGTTTTTTTACTTTGCATACTTTTGGGTCTATATGCTAATACTACAAAATTATGATTATATAGATATTTATAAGGATCCTGGAAAAATTTTAGAAATATGTGTATGTATCGAATGTTGGATATTGAATCCCATTGAAATTTTGTGGAAACTATTTCATATTTTATCCCCTTAAGTTCTCTTAATTACATCTCAATATTTTTGGATGTTATGCATTTTTATTTATTTTTATAATTATAATTAATATGAGTTATTTTGTACATGTTATTGTATAAGTTTGTTCTCATTGGTTCTCAAACAATGTTATATCTTTATGTACATTTTGATATTTACATTTATATTTTGATAGTATATAGTTCTAAGTATTTTGATATGCTTCCAAGTCATATAATTATTATAGTATTGTTATCCATTTGGAAAAATACATTAGTTTTTTTAGACATTTTGAAAAAGCCTTATACATTTTTATAAGTTTATACGCTTGAAAAAATACCATATACGTTTTTCATGTTTTTATATGGTTGCCAAAAAAAACTTGTGGCTTTTTTATTCTTCTATGTTTGTTTGTATTAGATATATTTTGTGTTCCATTTTTATGGTTCCATATTAAATATATTTTTATTCATTGTATACATGTCATCTGAAGGCAGAAGAAAGTGTACAAGAAAATAGAATTTGTCACCAATATCACGTGTAAGGTCTAATGAAAGTCACCGTTTACGATATCAAAAAAATAAGGATGCAATAAATGAGCATAGGGGAGATACATATCATAGGATAACGAGTCACAACCACTGTTGAAAATGATTTTATGATTCCTCATAAGTATTGGACCATGGATGATATCATGAAAAGAATATTTCACATTGATAGTTTATTGTCAAAACATTTTCATCGTCAGCATAATTTTTTTGTTTGATGCTCTCCTAAAAATGTTCATAATGTTGGGGAAACATGTTGTAATCAGGAATAACATGATATCAATAACGTGGATGAAAATTTCCACCCTAACCCTTATGTGTCTGCATTTTCATGTTTCAAGCAAGGCAAAAGGTTGCAAAACATCCATGGTGGAGGCAATAATGACATCGTATGTTCTGATCAACTAAAAATCACCATGGTCATAGTGTTCGAGGTGAAAAAGTTTATAAGTTTCGTTTAATTGTTGACCAAGGTAGGAACAAGATGGTTTCTACAAAAATAGATTTTTGTTCTGCAAATTCATAATTATTGTAGCATGACGGTGTCAATGAAAGCAAGAGAAGGTCACAAGAATCAAGGAAAAAGTTGACTTTTTATGAAAAGTGCCAAATGATGAAATTGAGAAACTTTCAGTGGATAAAGACTCAAGGGGAGAGGGAACAATACCCTCATCCACATAATCATTAATAAGAGAGCTTTTAGGGTCCCAAAGGCTTCTAGTGGGGACGAATTATCAAAGGCTCAGTATTTTATCTCAAAAATGAAAGTGCTCAGAATTGAATGAAACCATAACAAAATCGATGACCTATTACAAGTAATCCAACACAACTTGTTTCATTGAAAACCAAGTTCGAATGAAGGAGTTATCGTCTGTCGATCACCATTCATAACAGGGAAATTCTTATTAAAAATTTTCATAACTAGTACATGTTGATGGCATCACAACGTAGTCATCATTGAGGGAATATTCTTCAGTTTTAGAACAATGGGACTATTACAAGTGTCATTGCAAGATTCGCCAAGGTAAAATTTGTCCAATAACCTCCTAAGGTTGAATTTGGGGTTATAAATTTTATGTCATGATTTTATTTTTTTTAAATATTTAAGGTTACATTAATGAATATATATGTGTGTGTGTGGGGTTTATTTTAAATATTATATATAACTCATTTATTTTTCAAACCTTAATATTATTATTATTCCGCATACATATATATATCTTTACAAACCTTATTATTTGAATATACATTTCATATGGTAAAAAATTGGAGGAATGTTTTTAAACTATACAATGGTCTGATTTATATTATGAACGTTGGCATATATTATATATTTTGCTAAGTTTGAATGTATTAAGACTCGCATTATGTTATTGCGATAAAATGTTCACATGACAATGTAATTATAGTGGTTTTATTATAAGGTTACAATGGGTCCGAAGTATTGACGTAGAGCATGTTAAAAAAGTTCAAAGGTTTATATAAGAATCGTTGCAAAATGTTGTTGGCAAGGTCAAGGTTGGGGTTCGACATCATGACCTCCCCCCAACACCGCTAGCTTCCACCATTATTCCATGGGCCATACAATTGAAATATTATGTGCCCACCAAATAATTAAACGCGCCTTATCTCCTGATAGTAGAGAGGACTGGGCCAACCCGTGAGCCAGCCCTCCTCCATGCTATCCAAGAGCGATACCATGTGGAGGGCTCCAAAATAGGCATGATTAGCGCTAACTTCTCACTAATCACAAATAAAAACATGCTTATATCAAGTTAAGTGTGATTTTATCTTAGCGGAAGACTTGATGGAGCCTGCCAAATTTGGAGGAAACTCTAGTTTTAGTGGACTTAGTTGGCCGAATTCCATATTTAGTGGAGAAATAGTAGGGGAATTTGTTTTTTCCATAACTAAGGCAATTTTCGACCAAATTGGGTGTAGGAAGAGTCATTATTAGCATATTTTGACGTTTTAGAGCCATTAGAATAAGTTTCAAAGGCATAATAGGTCATATACAAAGGTTTTAGTTGCCTTGAATATTTTTAAAGCTTACGGCCACTAGGAGGGAAGGTGATGCCCAGAGCATCTGGTAACCAAATTGAGTAAAAATATTTTCATTTCTGATAGATTTAGACATTTTAAACTCATTGGAACAAGTTCCAAGAGAATTTGACGCATGTAAATAGCACTTTGAGAAAATTTGAGCTAATACAAAGGCCCAAGCTATGGAGCTACACCAAGGAGATGTAGCCTAGGAGGGGTGAACTCCTTTATTAAGACTCTATTTTAATGGAATAGTTTTTCATGGTTTGTTTTGGTTTACGATGCTAGTATTCAGCTATTTAAATTCATTCTTTATGCTTTTAAAAACGCTAACAAAATTGAGTTTTAATTACCTCTTTGTCGCACATAAGAAATAAGAGAACCTACACATCGAGCATAAGATCAATAAATACTTTTTATATCTAAAAATTAAATTAGCACAATAATAACTAACATTCAAATTCATATCACACGTTGTGGCAACATTTTTCTCAATATGAAGACCAACCATTATGAACCATGGTCAACCATGGTCCAATTTCAGCTGGTGACAAATATTGTCGTAACATAAATATCAACCATGGTCCACTATCACATTATGACAAAGATTTTATCAATATGAAAATCAACCATTGTCAATAATTTTCAACCATCTTCGACCATGTTCTAGTATCACATTGTGACAAAGATTGTTTCAATTATGAAAATCAACCATGGCCAACCATGTCCATTCTTGGTCCAACATCACATTCTGACAACCATACAGGTAAACCATGGTCAACTATGTTTACTTTAGGGTTTATAATATTTATATAAAGGTTTATATACCTAGGGTTTATAACATTAATCCCTAGGGTTTAATATTATTCCCTTCCGTTTATAAACTCTTGTTTTTTCAATATTAATCCCTTGGGTTTATAATATCAGCCTCTTGGGTTTATTAATCTAAGGGTTCATATTCCTAGGGTATTAAATTATTCATAGGGTTTATAAAATTAATCCTTGGGTCCAATATAAATTCCTTGTGTTTATAGTCATGTTCAACCATGGTCAACCATAGTCCAACATCACATTGTGACAAAGATTTTCTCAATATGAAAATCAAACATGGTGGAATGTCACTTTGCGACAATGGTTGTCTCAATATGAAAATGGACGATGGTCAACCATTTTATTTAGGGTTTATAATACTTCTTTTACGGTTTATATACATGGCGTTTGTAATATTAATCCCTTGTGTTTAATATTATTCCCTTCGGTTTATAATACCTTACGGTTGTGGTTTTAGAATTAATCCCTTCGGTTCATAATATCAATCTCATGGGTTTATTACTCTAAGGGTTCATATTCTTAGGGTATAATATTATTTATAATATTTGTAATATTAATGTTGGGATTAATATAAATCCCTTGGGTTTATAGTCATGGTTAACCATGGACAAGCATGGTGCAATATCACATTGTAAATGATTGTCTCAATATGAAAATCAACCATGGTGAATATTAATCCTAGGGTTTAATATAGATCACTTGTGTTTATAATCATGGTCAACCATGGTCAACCATTTTTACTTTATGCTTTATAATATATTTTTTAGGGTATATATACATTGGGTTATAATACTTATTCACTCGACTTAATATTATGAACTTGGGTTTATAATCTCCTGAATTTTTAGTGTTTATACTTTGGGTTTATAATCCCTTGGATTTTTAGTGTTGATCCTTTCTTTTATTATTCTTTTGGATTTATAATATCAATCTCTTAGGGTTATTAATATAAGGTTTCATATTCCTATGGTATAATATTATTCATAGAGTTTATAATTTTAATCTTTACCTTTTATATAAATCTATTGGGTTTGTGATTCATTGTTTAATAATTTTTTTATTAAATTAATAATAATAATAATAATAATAATAATATTCACCATAATTAATAAATCAAAACAAAATTTTAATAATTAAATAATTAATAATTTAAATTTGATTAATTAATTATTATTATTGTTTAATTAATTAATTATTATTATTTTTAATTAATTAGTTATTATTCATTAAAATTATTAATTGATTATTATTAACATTAAATTGGTTGCATGTATTAATTATTATTAATTAATCATTAATAATGATATCATTAATTAACTAATAATTATATTTCTAATTAATAATATTATATTACTATTCACATTATATTATCATTATTAATGATATTAATTTATAGGGTTTAATAATCGTTTGAGTTTTTAATATTAGTTTGTCAAGTTGATTGGTTTTTTGGATTTATGAATGGCTTGTATTTACAATATTTTTAATGTTAAGAATCCCTTGGGTTTTCTTATTCATTGGGTTTATAACATTAAAAACGCCAGTTCTCATTCGGTTGGTTATATTAATTCTTTGGATTTATAATATCAATATTATTTTGGTTTTATTAAGCCCTAATATTTAGGGTTAAATATTATTCCTAGGGTTTAATATTAATCCCATAGGTTTATAGTATTTATCCCTTAGGTTTATTATTTAGTTGGGTTTATAATATTAACAATCCATGATATTAATAATCATGTTGTTTTATCAATTTTTTGGGTTTCAAATATTAATTCCTATGCTTTATTAATCCTTTTTGTTTTTAATATTGATCCCATGGACTTCTAGATCCCTTACTTTTATAATATTTTTTTTTATTTCACATAGAAACTATATATTAAATATTTTTAATTTACTTTAAGTAAATATATGAAAGATATTAACATTTATATTAATAAATATTTAATAATTATTCTCTATATTGGTGAAAGATAAATAAGTATTATAAATAATAATGAAATACTCTTGTTATATTATATATCAATAATATTATAATTTAAGTTATAACTATTAATATATTAACACAAATTTATAATATTACATATTTTATTAATAAATAATATAGTATTATATGTGGTTATATAATATATTTACATATATATAATATTTTAGTTTAAGATATAATGTGTATATAATACTATATTATTTACCTTTTCGTGAGGATGAATCACATCAAATGGTTCAAAATGTCGACCTAATCTTAATGATGTGATTAATCTGAAAAACATTTATCTACAAAAAATGTATATAGTTAATATTATTAATATATTTCAAGTAAATAGATAAAATATATTGAAAATTATATTCTAAATATATAATAATTATTGAGTATCATATAATGATGACAAGAAGTACATATTACTAATAATAACTAAATTTTATTGTTATGCTATATGTGAATTACATTATAGTTTTAAATATAACTATTAATATATGAGCAAAATTTTATGTAATATCTAAAATTATATTAATATACGAAATAATAATTATATAATTATTATAAATATGTAAGTATAATATAATAAGGTTATTATTACTTATATAGTTATCAATAATCATAAATAGTTAGATTTTAATAAAATATATCTAACAAATATTAATACGGTGTGTGGTGGATATAATATTATTGGGGTATATCAACCACATTCACTAATATAATTGTATATTTATCTTAATATGCCTATGAGCTTATATCAACCATATTAATAAATGTAGTTGTGCTAACACCTACAATTTGTACATTAATATTATGAATAATTCTATTTTGGTGTCAACAGAACTCAGTGTCCAGGATGGGATTGGACAGAAATATTCAAGATGTGGCCAGGTAATAATCCTATCCTTATTTTTCCTGACACTGTGTATGAATTTGCAGGTTATAAGAAGAATTGGTGGAATCTGCTGAATAAGGATGGGCGTAATGAAACTCATTACACCAAATTAAAATTTGGTTCTACATGGAAAAACCAAGAAAAACAACAACCTCCATGGTTGCATGATTGGTGGTTTGATTATGGGTTAAGCGCCTACAGTATGGATCCATGTTTTTATGAATCCTATTATCATAATCAATGTAACTGGTGTATAGAAAGAAACATAGGAGAATGTTTTCATACTCCATGTCAAATTGTAAAAGATCTAAGCCAGCTAGAACTTAGATTGATAAATTCCATCTTGGAATAACATATGAGAATGCATCATCAGTGGCTGGTGATGACAAAAATTAAACACCAGATAATTTTGAATAAACCCATGATTGTACGCTAAATCTACACCAAAGCTTGGGACGATGCCACATATCAAAGGATAAGATTTCCTGGCATCCAAATATTGGATACTCCTGCAGAAGCCAGTACAAGCGATTCTCATGGGCTCCGCTAAAAAAAAAGTATCCATTGTGTAATAATACCCAGTCACGGGTTTACAGTGACAGGTATTTTCCCGAGGGCTTCTTACCTGTTCAAAAAAGCATCCTCTATGTACATAATTATGTCTGTTTCCTCGTGGGCCTTCGTACTTAAAGGCATCCACAGTGTAGTACACACACTTTCACATGTGTCTATTTGAAGGACGGAATCTCTGCGCAGATGTCACTTCAGTGTTACTCGAAAGCAATGATTCCCCTTCTACCTGTCAATAATCCGACGAACCGATGAAATTGTTTGTCCCCCCTCATTTCCTATATGAGGAGGGTAAGGCTCATTCATCGGGCATTGGCATTTGGGTTTGCATTTTAGTGTGTTTTGATTCCTGAGTCGAGTCTGAACTCCCTGCTCCATATTTGCGAGAATTCTCTCGATCTGCTTGCATCACGGAGATTAGTCTCAAGTCTGTTAGGTGACTTGGCTAGCCTGCGTCTAAGTGTGCTCGGCACTAGGAAGAATCTAAAGTGGAGGGGTCATTAGATCGAATCTGTAAGTAAGTCTGTTTGTGTGTTATTTAAAGAGCTCTGAGACAAAGTCTGCAGCTGGCCAGGAAGCCTCCAGTGAGCATGCTCATTTATCGAGTTGCACCATCTGGTAAATGCCATTGCAGTCGATCTCTGGAAAGAGACTTACAATGCATAAGTCTGTAATATGATTGTAATATCATTCTGATGTATCAATAAAGAGAGAAGCATTTTTTTCTTATTCCGCATTCTTAAGTACTGAAACTTTGTGCATACATATTGTCTGCTAAGACACTGTTTGTCACTCTCAAAGTCTTGAAAGTTCGCTAGAATTTTGCGAGAGGTTCACCAAACCACCGAGGGACTCCAATGCCGTAAGAAGGCAAGGGAATCCGTGGAGAAAGGCCACTAGTTGCGTGAACATGGGAGTAGGTTCATGTATGGATTCATCGCTCGGTTCTCATAAAGAATTTTTGAGAGTATAAGACAAAGAAGAAACTTAGCAGGGCCAATTTCGCCTGTGTGTGCGGTGCTACCAAGTTCTCCTTTGTGTGCGATGTGGTGCTAAGCAAGCTTTTGAAGCCCCTGCGAGAAAGTGCTAAGCAAGATTTTGAAGCCCCTGCGAGAAAGTGCTAAGCAAGATTTTGAAGCCCATGCTAGAAATTGGTATCAGAGCCAGTGGTCTAGTTGTTAACTAGAGTCAAAATTATGGTTCGAGAAAAAGGTCAGTACTTAATTTTTTTCTCTCTCTTTATATTTAAAATGGACTCTATGAGAGAATAAGTTTCTTTCTGTGAACTAGAAGAGAAGGATAGGGCCGAACAAGACCCTCTCAGAGACATGATCACAAGTTCTTCTAGTAAAATAATAAATCAGTCAGAATTTTTGTATGAAGAGGGTGAACCTCAGCCTAAATGGGTTCTACCCAAGATCTCTGCATCTAAGGTATATGAAAATCTGGGAGTCTAGTACCTTAAAGCTGCTACGCACATTACCATTAAAGAATCCATAAGTTCCATAAAGGAAAATTCTAACAGTGTCCAAACCATCCCGTTGTTGGATCCAAAACAGCTGCAAGCAGAGGCCAAAAAATTGGGGACAAAATTCCTGCATCTTGGATGCATTCGGGTGGGAATCCATGCTCTAACCCATCAAGGTTTAGATACGTATGTGTTAGCCACAGTACTTGACCTAAACCATAACAGATATACTGATTCCCTGATAGGATGTATTGTTGCACCTTTATCAAATGGACCAATTTGGTTTGACTGTTAACCAAACTTATCTGTGTCTATCTATGATGAAACCCTAATCGATATTTTACAATTGCAAATCCAAACTTCTAGATTTGAAATGAGGCGAAAAAGAAACAATATCGCCATCCAAACAAGAGGATGTTTCCGTCACACCGGTACTCTGTTCCCTGTAGTCCTCCATGCCCACAGCAGAGAGTCAAAAACCAATGTCATTATTATGACAGATCCCAAGAACCAAAAATTTGAGCATCAAGCCATTAAGTGGGAGGATCTTGAGTTCCCTAAGCACTGGGTAGTGCCGAATCCAAAGCCCATCTGTGCATAGAAAATAACTTCTGCAAATATTTCGGAAAATCAATCTACAGCCACATTATCTTTCCCCAGAAGATCTACTATAGACAGGCGTAGGATTGAAGATGAATGTAAAAAGTCATCATTATATATACCACCTAGATTGTCTGATACTGCATGTTCCAGTTCTGTCAATTCTTCATGTCAGCATATTTCTCTTTTTGAATTTGCACAATTAGTTAATTTTTGGCCTCTCTCAGTTGCATGTCCTTAGTGTCAACAGCAAGTCAACCTCAGTGAGCTTGCATACCTTGTGACACATAAGAACCATAATCTTAGGACCAGTGAAGCTCCTCTTCCACTTCAGTCACCCCCTGTCCCAATCCAAAGTGTTCAGACATTCCATTTCCACATGAGGATGAACATGTTCTTATGATGCATCTATTGCCCACACTAGAAGAAGAAGATCCAAGGTTAACTGCTATTTTCACAAACATGAGGCTTACAGACAGCCCCAAATATGGACTTGGTTACCTAGAACAAAAAGATAGACTGATCCCAGAATGCAGATTCAAGGATCTGCCAGAAGGCTATAAGAGACCGTCAATCCATGAAATTCAAAAGTTTTATACTTTGATGGATGGATGTTCTAGACATCAAATCCTTGCCCAATGGATGAAACAAATGTTGAATTGAGATATTTATACACATCCACAAGATGATGAATTTGATCTCACGCATACACCAGCGGAGAAGATAAAACTAGCCAATAATTGGAAAGCCTATATGGAAGAAATAAATGTTTGGATTTATTTCTATTCATGGAAAATGGCTAGAGAATCAGATGTTTTTTTGATGATTGATTCTGCAACTTCCTCTTCACATTCTTGGACAGCCATTGACAGTAGCAAAAATGAAACTTATACCTCTTATCGTCCTTTAAAAATTATTGTCGTAGGAGAAGGACATCATTCAGCCAATGCCTATCCTTTAGTTTAGAAGGATACTGCAGCAATAGGAGTTGAAGGTAGAATCTAGAAAGTCAGTGAAAAAATTAACTGGACAAACACAACCCTCACTAGCTTAGAGAAAAATGTTGCTAAAGCTGCCTCAGTAAAAGACCAGATTGATAGAGTCCAAGTCTCTGTTAATGATGTAAATAATGCATTAAATTATGTACAGTACAATTCTTCTGTTGCAAAATATTATTCTTTGTAGTCTTTCAAAAAATATTGATGAAGTAGAGAACTGTATCATAGAACAATCTATCTCTACATGGCATTTGATTTCAAATCTGTATGATAAAGTTGATAGGATGAATTTGAAGAAGACAAAAAAACCTATCCCAGCTTCATTTTTGCATAAGGGAAAACCTATACATACTCATGAACTTAGTGAAGCCCAGTATCTAATTTTCCTCAAGTATTCCCTAAAGAAGCTGAAAAATCATCAAAGTAGTCTGTGTTGTTTAAATATGAAAATCTCACCATAGCATCTCTCTCCCATGAGTCTGATACAGAGACCCAAGTTCTCCCTATCTATGAGCCACTTGAGCCACAGTTTACCAGACATTCTGCTCTTGATCTATTTGGTGCTGGAAAGATTCCCCCAAGCGAAACATTTTTTGATAGTAGTCATAAAGAGTGGAATTTAGATAACCTAACTACTACACAGATTAGGCATATGCTTGACCAAATGATTATAGAATACAAGCTCATGTGTGTTGCAGGAAAGACTGAAATAGAATCTTGCAAAAATTTCATTCAATGTTTCACAGGAACACTGGCAAGATGGTGGGAATTGGAATCTTCCCCTGCTATGATTGAGAAAATGGAAATGGAAGTATTAAAAGATGAAAACGGAGATGTGATGTTTGATCCAGATGGCACCTCTATAAATAATATGATTGGTGCACTGACTTCTATGATCCAAGAACACTTTTGTGGTGCTAATGTTACACTTTCAGATAAACATGAAATGGTCTTAATGAATCTGAAGTGTAGAAATATAAATCAATATGAAGACTTCCACAGAGATTGGATACAGAGAATTTTCTTGGTAAAAGAACCAAAGAACGTTCTGTGGAAATAGGTTTATCTTGCAGCAGTTCCATCAGAACTGGTTGATATTATGAAGCTGCAAGAAGTTTTCCCCTTGCCCCTTGAAGTTTATCTGTGGGGAGAATTTTATTCTATTATAACTAAAGTTTTAATCACTCTTTGTACCAGTTCCAAAATGACAAATTCCATTGACAAGTTGAATAGACTACCTAGTACTAAGTCTTTCTACAGTAAGTATGGTATAACCATCGATGATCCTTTGGTTACTCGCAGAAAGTCCGAACGACAAGAAAAGAAGGCTCAGAGAAAGTCCAGAGCCTCTACTTATCATTTGAGCTCTAAGAAGAGAAGTGAGCTCAAATTTCATAAAACAAGACCTGCAAAGGGGAGAAAGGGATATTATAAATATGTCCCCAAGACTCACTACTATCAGCCTACAGACATTAGACCAAAAGAACAAAAGCTTGAAAGCATGAAATCTGTTGTCTGTTGGTTATGTGGTCAAACAGGGCATACTTCTAATATGTGTCCTACAGCCCTTGAGTCTAAACAAAATCGTGGCAAGAAATCACAGCCACCAGACAGACCTAGCACAAGTACAGCTATGAAATCTGAATCTAGATGTGCTAGATGTAATTTTTCTTTTCATAAAACAGAAGAATGTAATCGACTTGCTATTCAGCAAGCTGAAGAAGTTTATTCCTCAGCTACTCAATATGAATTTTTTGTTTCATCTTCTGATGAAGAAGTCCATGCTTATTGCCAATGTTCTAATTCACAGAATTGTCACTGTGATTGTTCTGATTCTGATTCAGACTTCTCTTCTAATGACTCTCTTCCAGAATAATTTGCAGGAAAACTCAAAGTCCTCATGGCACAGACTGATGAAGATGATCTGAAAGTGTTTGCACAGATCCATGCCATGGACGAAAGTGACACAAAGGCTGCATTTCTTGAAACCTTTATGCAGCATGGTACTGGCACTTCCAGCCCAATCACTAGTAAGAAGCCCATTTTTCTTGATGCTTCTTATGACCGGAATACCAAATCGTATCTCCAGAAAAATTCAAGCAAAGTTCGTACACTCACTTTGGCGGAGGTGAGTAAGGAGATACATAAAATGAAATCTGAGATTTCTGCCCTGAAATCACAAGTTGCATAGTTGGAAAAGGCCAAACAAGAAATAAGGCCTTCTACTTCAATTTCAGGAAGACAGACAAACTACACTCTGCACGCTGCTCTAGGACAAACATCAGTCTCTCAAGTAGAGATTGTTGAAGGAAGACCTTATACAACCATTGGATTCAGAGAAATGCAAGTCCTTGCAGTCTAGTACCAACAACACCATATCAAAGTAAACATTTGTGTTGAAGGTAAAATGTATAATTTGACTGCACCAATTGATTCAGGTGCAAATGTGAATATTCTTTCCAAAAAAGTTGTCCCCTCCAGACTTTGGGTATCTACTTCGAGGAAAATCATAGGACCGGGAAAGAATCGGTTAGAATTTGAATTTCCTAAATCTGCAGTGTGTTTTGACTCCCACTATGTAAAACTCAAGTTTTCAGTAGAAAATATTCCATTGATTTCATATTGGGTAATGTATTTTTGGCAGCAGTAGAGCCCCGTGGTTCTTTCAGATTTCCAGATAAATCGGCGGGCTATATCATCCCAGTGCCTACATCTGAAAAAAGGGCAAGAGGATAGAACTTCCTTATATTTCTAATCCTCGCATTTCAACAATGGTGCAGGGAATGCAGGAGCTTTGCAAAGCAGAAAACAGTCTGGTTCAACTCAAGGATCATAAGAATATGATCAGAATCGAAGATCAGCTAAGTTCCCCAGGAATTCAGAGACAAATCTCTGAATTACAAAAGCAGTTTGAAGACACTTGCTGCTCAGAAGAACCCAATGCTTTCTGGAATCGCAAGCAGCACTGTGTAGATTTTCCCTACAAATATGGATATACGGGAAAACCTTATAAATCCAGAGCTATTCCAATGTAAAAGGAATACAAACAGCTCTATGGGAAGGAAATAAATCAGATTCTCCATAGAAAGCTGATTAGGGAGTCTAACAGTCCATGCGACTGTTATGGCTTCTATGTAAATAAATGGAGTGAACAGATAAGAGGCATCCCTAGACTGGTTATTAATTATAAACCTCTTAATTCTGTTCTTGCAGATGATACATATCCTATCCCGCACAAGGGAGATCTATTGGGTAGGATAGCGAGGGCCAACGTATTTTCAAAATTTGATCTAAAATCTGGGTTCTGGCAAGTGGCTATTGCTGAAAATGATAAATGGAAGATGACTTTCAGTATACCAGCTGGCCACTTCGAATGGAATGTGATGCCACTCGGCCTGAAGCATGCACCTTCAAAATTTCAGAAGGTAATGGACTCAATCTTCAAGCCGTATGATGAATGTTTACTTGCATATATAGATGATCTCCTCATATTTTCCAACAATTTACAGGACCATTTTAAGCATTTGAGAATTTTTATGAAGTTGGTCCAAAAGAATGGATTGGTATTAAGAAAAAAAAAGATGGAATTATGTAATACCAAGATAAAATTCTTAGGGCACACCATAGAAAATGGACAAATTGCTTTTTAGAGTCATTCATTAGAATTTGCAGACAAATTTCTAGACATCATTCAGGATAAGACTCAGTTACAAAGGTTTCTGGGTTGTTTGAACTATGTAAGAAATTTTTATCCATCCTGTGCCATCGACAGATCTCTGCTCAACCAGAGACTCAGAAAGAATCCCAAACCTTAGACAGAAGCTCACACAGAAGCCTTGCTAAGTTTCTTCTTTGTCTTATACTCTCAAAAATTCTTTATGTGAACCCAGTGATGAAACCATACACGAACCTACTCCCATGTTCACGCAAATAGTGGCCTTTCTCTGTGACTTCCTTTGCCTTCTTACAGCCTTGGTGTCCCTCGGTGGTTTGGCGACCTCTGGCGAACTTCTAGCGAACTTTCAAGACTTTGAGAGTGACAAACAATATCTTAGCAGACAATATATATGCACAAAGTTTAAGTACTTAAGAATGCAGAATAAGAACAAAATGCTTCTCTCTGTATTGATATATTAGAATGATATTACAATCATATTACAAATTTATGCATTGTAAGTCTCTTTCCAGAGATCGACTGCAATGGCATTTACCAGATGGTGCAACTCGCTAAACGAGCGTGCTCACTGGAGGCTTCTTGGCCAGTTGCAGACTCTGTCTCAGAGCTCTTGAAATAACACACAAACAGACTTACTTACAAACTTTATCTAATGACCCTGCCACTTTAGATTCTTCCTAGTGCTGAGCACACTGAGACACAGGCTAGCCAAGTCACCTAACAGACTTGAGACTAATCTCTGTGATTCACGCATTTTGAGAGAATTCTCGCAGATGCAGAGTAGGGAGTTCAATCTCGACTCAAGACTCAAAACACACTAAAATTCAAAACCAAATGTGAATTTCCGATGAATGAGCCTTACCCTCCTTATATAGGAAATGAAGGGGGACAAACAATTTCATCGGTTCGTCGGATTATTGACACGTAGAAGGGGAATCATTGCTTTCGGGTAGCACCGAAATAACATCTGCGTAGAGATTCCTTCCTTCAGACATACGCATGTGAAAGTGTGTGTACTACACTGTGGATGCCTTTAAGTATGAAGGCCCACGAGGAAAAAGACATAATTATGTACATAGAGGATGCTTTTTTGAACAGGTAAAAACCCCTCGGGAAAAAACCTGTCACTGTAAACCCGTGACTGGGTATTATTACACAATGGATACTTTTGTTTTAGTGGAGCCCATGAGAACCGCTTGTACTTGCTTCTGCAGGAGTATCCAATATTTGGATGCTAGGAAATCTTATCCTTTGATATGTGGCATTGTCCCAAGCTTTGGTGTAGATTCGACGTACAATCATGGGTTTATTCAAAATTATCTGGTGTTTAATTTTTGTCATCACTAGCCACTGATGATGCATTCTCATATGTGATTCCAAGATGGAATTTATCAACCTAAGTTCTAGCTGGCTTAGATCTTTTACAGTTTGACATGGAGTATGAAAACATTCTCCTATGTTTCTTTCTATACACCAGTTACATTGATTATGATAATAGGATTCATAAAAACATGGATCCATACTATAGGCGCTTAACCCATAATCAAACCACCAATCATGCAACCATGGAGGTTGTTGGTTTGCTTGGTTTGTCCATGTAGAACCAAATTTTAATTTGGTGTAATGAGTTTCATTACGCCCATCCTTATTCAGCAGATTCCACCAATGCTTCTTATAACCTTCAAAGTCATACACAGTGTCAGGAAAAATAAGGACAGGATTATTACCTGGCCACATCTTCAGTCTTTCTGTCCAATCTCATCCTGGACACTGAGTTTTGTTGACACCAAAACAGAATTATTCATAATATTAATGTACAAATTGTAGGTGTTAGCACAACTACATTTATTAATATGGTTGATATAAGCTCATAGGCGTATTAAGATAAATATACAATTATATTAGTGAATGTGGTTGATATACCCCAATAATATTATATCCGCCACGCACCGTATTAATATTTGTTAGATATATTTTATTAAAATATAACTATTTATGATTATTGATAACTATATAAGTAATAATAATCTTATTATACTATACTTACATATTTATAATAATTATATAATTATTATTTCATATATTTCGTATCCTAGATTTTTTTCAACTCTCGTCAAGAGTTTTATTCCTATAATAAAACGCCAAAATTATTAAGTTGTTAGAATTGGTACTTTATATAATTTTAATAGTACTTTATTAAAATTAAAAATGATAAAAAATAATAAAATTATAATTTTATTCTAAATTATTTTATTATTATTAATGATAAAAAATACATGTAGATTTAATTAAATAAAATTTGTTACAATATTTTGTAATATCAATATTATATAAAAAACTAAAATTATTTTATATAAAACTAGTTGATATATTAATATAAATAAAATAAAATTCTAAAACTTAAATCAAAATAAAAACAACTATATATATATATATATATATATATAATATTTTTTTTGAAGTTAATGAATAAATTTAAATTTAAAAAACAATTGATTAAATGCAATGAGGTGATAAAGGAGACAGTGCATAGCACCTTAATATCGTTATAAATTCTTGGAAATCTCGAGAACTTTTTGAAGTGAGATGAGCTTCTTGGAATGGGTCACTTTATCTTCCACTTCAGTTTCACACGATTAACTTGAAAGGAAGTCTATTTTCCTAGGTATGGATGTAAGGGGATAAACAATATTATTTGAACGTTGAGTGAGATGCCCTTCTTGGAATGGGTCCTCTTTTATTCCACTTTAGTTTCACAAGATTAAATTGAAATGAAGTTCATTTTTCTAGGTATGGATGTAAGGGGATAAAGAATATTATCTGAAAAGGAAATGAATGTTAAGTGTGACATTCCAAGCAGAAGTGTATGGGATTGGAGAATTATGTTATTGCAGAAACTAACCCTTGACCCCTTAAACCCTAATTCCTAACCCCTAAACCCTTAACCCGCTAAACCCTAAACCTCGAAACCATTAACAACTAACCCATTTACCCCCACTAAACCTCTAAATCCCTAACCCATTTAACCCCTAAACCCTAAACCTCTACACCCTTAACCCCTACCCCTAACACGTTAACCCCTAACCCATTTAAGCACCTAAACTCCAAACCCATAACCCCCTAAACCTCTAAACCAATCCTAACCCATTTAACCCCCTAAAATATAAACACCTAACCCCTTAATCCCTAATTACCAACCCATAACCCTTGACCCCTTAAACCCTATTTCCTAACCCCTAAACCCTTAACCCCTAACCCCTTAAACCCTAATTCCTAACCCCTAACCAATTCAACACCCTAAACCCCTAAGAACCTAACCCATTTAAGTTTGGATTCCATTTAAGCCGCAAAACCCTAACCCCTAACCCCTAAAATCCTTCACTGCTAAATCCCCTAACCCCCTAAACCTATAAACTTGTAACCCATTTAACCCCCTAAAACCTAAACCTCTAAACCCTTAACCCCTAACCCCTTAAACCCTAATTCCCAACCCCTAACCAATTCAACACCCTAAACCCCTAAAAACCAAACCCATTTAACCCCATTAACCCCTAACTTCTAACCCCTAAAAGCCTAACCCATTTAACCCCATTAACCCCTAACTTCTAACCCCTAAAATCCTAAACTGCTAAATCCCCTAACTCCCTAAACCTCTAAACCAACCTTAACCCATTTAACACCCTAAACCCTAAACCTATAACCCCTTAAACCCTAATTCCCAACCCGTAACCCATTCAACCCCTTAAACACCTAAACCTCTAACCCCTTAAACCCTAATTTCTAACCCCTAACCCATTTAACCCCCTAAACCCTAAACCTCTAAACCCTTAACCCCTAACCAATTTACCCCCACTAAACCTCTAAACCCCTAACCCATTTAAATCCTAAACCTTAAACCTCTAAACCCTTAACCCCTACCCCTAACCCGTTAACCCCTAACCCATTTAAGCCCCTAAACCCCAAAACCCCTAACCCCTTAAACCCTAATTCCCAACCCATAACCCTTGACCCCTTAAACCCTAATTCCTAACCCCTACACCCTTAACCCCTAACTCCTTAAACCCTAATTCCTAACCCCTAACCAATTTAACACCCTAAACCCCTAAAAACCTAACCCATTTAAGTGTGGATTCCATTTAACCTCCAAAACCCTAACCCCTAACCCCTAAAATCCTTCACTGCTAAATCCCCTAACCCCCTAAACCACTAAACCTATAACCCATTTAACCCCCTAAACCCTAAACCTCTAAACCCTTAACCCCTAACCCCTTAAACCCTAATTCCCAACCCCTAACCAATTCAACACCCTAAACCCCTAAGAATCTAACCCATTTAAGTGTGGATTCCATTTAACCCCCAAAACCCTAACCCCTAACCCCTAAGATTCTTCACTGCTAAATCCCCTAACCCCCTAAACCTCTAAACATGTAACCCATTTAACCCCCTAAACCCTAAACCTCTAAACCCTTAACCCTTAACCCCTAAAACCCTAATTTTGAACCCCTAACAAATTGAACACCCTAAACCCCTAAAAACCTAACCCATTTAACCCCATTAACCCCTAACTTCTAACCCCTAAAATACTTAACTGCTAAATCCCCTAACCCACTAAACCTCTAAAGCAACCATAACCCATTTAACCCCCTAAACCCTAAACCTATAACCACTTAAACCCTAATTCCCAGCCCATAACAAATTCAACCCCTTAAACACCTAAACCTCTAACCCCTTAACCCTTGACCCCTTAAACCTTAATTCCAAACCCCTAAACCATTTAACCTCCTAAACCCTAAACCTATAAACCCTTAATCCCTACCCCTAACCCGTTAACCCCTAACTTCTAACCCCTAAAATCCTTAACTGCTAAATCCCCTGACCCCCTAAACCTCTAAACCAACCCTAACCCATTTAACCCCCTAAACCCTAAAGTTATAATCCCTTAAACCCTAATTCCCAACCAATATCCCATTCAACCCGTTAAACACATAAACCTCTAACCCTTAACCCTTGACCCCTTAAACCCGAATTCCTAACCCCTAAACCATTTAACCCCCTAAACCCTAAACCTTTGAACCCTTAACCCCAAACCCATTTACCCCCACTAAACCTCTAATCCTCTAACCCATTTAACCCCTAAACCCTAAATGTCTAAACCCTTAACCCTTACCCCTAACTCGTTAACCCCTAACCCATTTAAGCCCCTAAACCCCAAAACCCCTAACCAATTCAACACCCTAAACCCCTAAAAACCTAACCCATTTAAGTGTGGATTCCATTTAACCCCCAAAAACCTAACCCCTAACCCCTAAAATCCTTCACTGCTAAATCCCCTAACCCCCTAAACCTCTAAACCTGTAAACCCCCACCGATATAGCCACTTAAACCCTCAACCTCTAAACCCTTAACCGCTAACCCTTAAAACCCTAATTTCACATTTACAAATTTTAACCCCTAAACCCTAAACCCTTAACCCCCTAAACCCTATACCTCTAAACCCTTAACCCCTAACCCATTTACCCCCACTAAACCTCTAAACCCCTAACCCATTTAACCCTTAAACCCTAAACCTCTAAACCCTTAACCCCTACCCTTAACCCATTAACACCTAACCCATTTAAGCCCCTAAACCCCAAAACCCCTAACCAATTCAACACCCTAAACCCCTAAAACCTAACCCATTTAAGTGTGGATTCCATTTAACCTCCAAAACCCTAACCCCTTAATCACAAAATCCTTCAACGCTAAATCCCTAACCCCCTAAACCTCTAAACCTATAACCCATTTAACCCCCTAAACCCTAAACCTCTAAACCCTTAACCCCTAACCCCTAAAACGCTAATTCTGAACCCCTAACCCATTCATCACCTTAAACCCCTAAAAAACTAACCCATTTAACCCCATTAACCCCTAACTTCTAACCCGTAAATTCCTTAACTACTAAATCCCCTAACCCCCTAAACCTCTAAACCAACCCTAACCCGTTTAACCCCCTAACCCCTAAACCTATAACCCCTTAAACCCTAATTCCAAACCCATAACCCATTCAATCCCTTAAACACCTAAACCCCTAACCCCTTAACCCTTGACCCATTAAACCCTAATTCCTAACCCCTAACCCATTCAACCCCCTAAACCCTTAACCCCTACCCCTAACCCGTTAACCCCTAACTAACCCCTAAAATCCTTAACTGCTAAAACCCCTAAGCCCCTAAACCTCTAAACCAACCCTAACCAATTTAACCCCCTAAACCCTAAATCTATAACCCCTTAAACCCTAATTCCCAACCCATAACCCATTCAACCCCTTAAACAGCTAAACCTCTAACCCCTTAACCCTTGACCCCTTAAATCGTAATTCCTAACCCCTCACCCATTTAACCTCCTATACCGTAAACCTCTAAACCCTTAACCCCTAACCCATTTACCCCCACTAAACCTCTAAACCCCTAACCCATTTAAGCCCCTAAACCCAAAAACCCCTAACCAATTCAACACCCTAAACCCCTAAAAACCTAACCCATTTAACTGTGGATTCCATTTAACCCCCAAAACCCTAACCCCCAACCCCTAAAATCCTTCATTGCTAAATCTGCTAACCCCCTAAACCTCTAAACCTGTAACCCATATAACCCCCTAAACCCTAACCCCTTAACCCCTAACCCCTTAAACCCTAATTCCAAACCCATAACCCTTGACCCCTTAAACCCTAATTCCTAACCCCTAAATTCTTAACCCCCTAAACCCTAAACCTCTAAACCCTTAACCCCTAACCCATTTACCCCCACTAAACCTCTAAACCCCTAACCCATTTAACCCTTAAACCCTAAAACTCTAAACCCTTAACCCCCACCCCAAACCCATTAACCCCTAACCCATTTAAGCCCCTAAACCCCAAAACCTCTAACTAATTCAACGCCCTAAACCCCTAAAAACCTAACCCATTTAAGTGTGAGTTCCATTTAATCCCGAAAACCCTAACCCCTAACCCTTAAAATCCTTCTCTGCTAAATCCCCTAAACCCCTAAACATCTAAACCTATAACCCATTTAACCCCCTAAACCCTAAACCTCTAAACCCTTAACCCCTAACCCCTTAAACCATAATTCCCAACCCATAACCCTTGACGCCTTAAACCCTAATTCCTAACCCCCAAACCCTTAAGCCCTTAAACCCTAAACCTCTAAACCCTTAACCCCTAACCGATTTACCCCTACTAAGCCTCTAAACCCCTAATCCATTTAACCCCTAAACCCTAAACCTCTAAACCCTTAACCCCTACCCCTAACCCATTTAAGCCCCTAAACCCCAAAACCCCTAACCCCTTAAACCCTAATTCCTATCCCCTAAACCCTTAACCCCTAACTGCTTAAACCCTAATTCCCAACCCCTAACCAATTCAACACCCTAAACCCCTAAAAACCTAACCCATTTAAGTGTGGATTCCATTTAACCCCCAAAACCCTAAACCCTAACCTCTAAAATCCTTCACTGCTAAATACCCTAACCCCCTACACCTCTAAACCTGTAACCCATTTAACCCCCTAAACCCTAAACCTCTAAACCCTTAACCCCTAACCCCTTAAACCCTAATTCCCAACCCCTAACCAATTTAACACCCTAAACCCCTAAAATCCTAACCCATTTAAGTGTGGATTCCATTTAACCCCCAAAACCCTAACCTCTAAAATCCTTCACTGCTAAATCTCGTAACCCCTAAACCTCTAAACTTGTAACCCATTTAACCCCCTAAACCCTAAACCTCTAAACCCTTAACCCCTAACCCCTTAAACCCTAATTCCCAACCCCTAACCAATTCAACACCCTAAGCCCCTAAAAACCTAACCCATTTAACCCCATTAACCCCTAACTTCTAACCCCTAAAATCCTTAACTGCTAAGTCCCCTAACCCCCTAAATATTTAAACCAACCCTAACACATTTAACCCCCTAAATCCTAAACCTATAACCCCTTAAACCCTAATTCCCAACTCATAACCCATTCAACCCCTTAAACACCTAAGCCTGTAAGCCCTTAACCCTTGACCCCTTAAACCCTAATTCCTAACCCCTAACCCATTTGACCCCCTAAACCCTAAACCTCTAAACCCTTAACCCCTACCCCTAACCCGTTAACCCCTAACCCATTTAAGCCCCTAAACCCTAAAACCCCTAACCCATTTCACCCCTTAAACCCTAAACATGTAAACCCCTAACCCCTAAACCCTAAACATATAAACCCCTAAAACTTTTGATTAAAACATTTAATAAAACTCTCGGCCTAGAGTTTTCTAAACTCTCGTCCTAGAGTTTTCTAAACTCTTGTCCTATAGTTTTCAAAACTCTTGGCCTAGAGTTTTCAAAACTCTCGTCCTAGAGTTTTCTAAACTCTCATCCTAGAGTTTTCTAAACTCTCGGTCGAGAGTTTCATCGGGTAAACTCTCCGGCACAAACTATCATATGAGAGTTTTTTAAACTTTCGGCCGAGATTTTGGCCGCGCGGTTAAATGTAACTTTAGGTGGGCTAAACTCTCGGTCGAGAGTTTTATAAATTTCTAGTCTGAGACATTATCTCGGCTGCGAATTTCTGGTCAATGAAAAACCTAGAAAATTTTCCAGTTTTCAGGAACTTGCATCTTTGGAGGGGTGGAACACCTACAAAAAAAAATGTTATATGTCGGACCACGTACCATTAGATTCATCTCTGAATCTAGTTTACGATGATATGAGATTTGTGGAGTTTCATTAAAAAAATCAATTTTTTTATTAATTTTTTACTAAACTGTGTCACTGTGGAATTTCATTGTTCGAAATATTGCGCTGAATGAAAATTCAATAACTTTCAAATGACGAAACCAAAAAATTTAGAAAAATCACATTGCATTTCCTCTCCCTGTCTACTTCAAAAGGGTACTCTGATTTTTCTTATTGACGATCACATTGAAAAGAAAATCTATGGATAATAAAATGTACTGAAATATCACTGTTTTTTTGTCTTCGTCCATTTCAAAAAATAATAAAAAATAGTAATTTAATCTAAAAATTACCGAAAAATAGTTTGTACACTAGTGCAATATATGCATATTATGATGCTATGGTTTTTTTCCAAAAAATGAATAACCTTCCCTAAAAAACGTTATGGATCATAAAGTGACTATTTATGTTTGGCTGAAACTTTCAAATATATGTAGTTAGTAAACAATAAATTTACCCCTCCATATGTCAATATTTTTTTTTATTTTTTAAATATGGGTATGGAGGTAAGACAATTCTCTACAATTCTTGTTTTTATGTCAAAGCATAATTTGCAAATAAAAATATGAGTTTAGTGGAGTTGAAGTTGAAAAACATAGAAAAATACAATTTTCAACATCAAAAAAGGGCAAAAAGTGTTTCCCAACTTCACATTTTCACCCGGCGAGAATTAATATGGTGGGCATGAGAGAGGGCCATGGATGCATAAGGAGGACTCCAGAGTCATATAAATCGTTGTGGAGAGAGTGGACACAACAAACCAGGTGCAACGGCTTCAGATTGCAAATAAACAAGAGAGATGTTGAAGACATCTCAAAAGTTCAAAATGGTAAAGCGCCCAAATCGAGGAAGACCCCAAAATAAGTGGACTATTGGTCAAGGAAGCACACATTGTGGTTCATACCATGTTAGAAATACATGGAGAAGACAACCAACATATGAAGATAAGTATGAGATTCATCTATTATTCATAATGATACATATTTATAGTACATTGGAGTGCCCCTTGGTTTCCATATTACAGTGTCTTTTGGATTCCTTTTGACCGTTCATCTTCCACGCTAACCCTAGGAGGATTAAGTGTCCAAAAAAACATACCAGTAGAGAGATACTTGAGCAAACTGAAAGTTGACAACAACTAGGTGGAGAACAATGAGAACTATGAAGAGTATCACCTCAAATCAGCAACAACCCACGAACTAGTCTATAACTAATGTTCCTGTATGAACATAAACATTACTTACCACCACAACATAAATCCCAGAAAACCTCAGCGTTATTCCCTCCTTGTCATGTTCCTTAATCGCATTGATTAAGTTCATACAAGAGGGCACCACTCGATGTGCCCTCTGCATGCAGAGAATAATAAATCACCGCTCATATACCTTGATCATGACGAAATGACTTTTGCAAATACCATATCTATATATATGGTTTAAATACTTTGAATTTTAAAAAAAATATCTATAATTAATAGAAAAAATTAAAAATATTGAAAATTATTAAGATGATCTTTAAAAAGTTATTAATAAAAAATAGTATAGCATTTTACATATAAATAAAATATATAGTCTTCATTACATTATATATATCAACGAGCTCGTTCAAATGATTTCAAATCTTAATATCAATTTAAAAATTACAAAATATATAAAATTAATAGATTAATATTTAAAAAATAATTAATAAAAAATATATATATATATTATAATAAATTGTTTGCCATTATATTTACTTTCTATTACAGCCTTGAGTATATGCGTAACCTACACCAAGTCTTCATCCCACCTACCACCTATCTTTATCATCAACTTCTAGTTTAATCACTAAATATTATTTAAATCATTAAATTTTAAATTCTACATATATTTAATAGTCAAATAGTTGTGTAGAGATAAATTCTTTGTTCACAAACAAAAAATTTTCATTTGATATCTAACTTAATCATAAACTTAAAATTATATTATTATTATTATTATTAAAAAAAATAAAAATTAACCATATCACATCTAATATGTTCGGAGTACATATCAACATACACCTATTTTCACTACATGTTCCCACTGCATATCCACATACACCTATTTTCACGAATATATTATTGCATTCTGTAACGGCATGAAGTGATGTAAAAAAAAATGCACATACACCCATTCCAACCAATATATTTACCTATTTGACTTCTGTTATACAAAGATATGATCATGGCAACCTGAAGTTTCATATGTTATGCAATTAATCCTATGCGTGCTCTCCATTATTGTCCTGTGACGCCCACCAACTAAATATTGCATCACAGTAAGCAATAATAATTACTTTACAGCAAAATAAATATTGCATCACAGTAAGCATAATAATTACTTTCCAGCAAAATAAATATTTCATCACATGAAGTCAGAATTCTGCGTGGACACATTCTTTAAATCTGTCGAGGTGTTGAGCAAAACTCGAGTATAACAGAAAACGGCGAGCCTTATTTCCTCTGCCATAGGCCATTTCCTGCGGGCGCATTTATGGGCCTATGGCAGAGGAAATAAGCCTCGCCAGAAAACGTAAGCAATCCCATGATCACACAGATTATCTGGCAAAGCGCCTCACAGAAAGCATGAAGTGTGAGTTGATCTGAGAGTACGGCATATTTCAGGAGAGTGGATTGAAGCTATGAAAGTCTCCACAGATATCAAATTAAATGGGACTACATCTATACCAGACAGATAACAAGCCTCCCCAAATATAACAAACAAATGAAAGGACGCCATCGATGGTACTCGCAATGCTAAATCTTAGCCTCAGGCTAAGAAAAACCTCAGGCTAATATTGAGAATAAATTTTAGTTTTAAAATTTTAATAAATTTTTATTAATTAATAAATTATTTAGAATCTCATAAAAATTGAAAAATAGGTTTATAATTAATAATATTTTGAAAATTTCCAAAAAAAGTTTTTATTCAAAAGGGCTCATTGAAATTGAAAATAAAAAATTAACGGTACAATATACTTAGAGATAATAATATAGACTCATAAAATTTTGAAGAGATAATAATATACACACAAAATTTTGAAGAGTTTTATATTTTGAAATATATTTAAATTACTGTTAGATTTAAGACTTTTGTGATTTATAATGTAGATGAATGTTTTTCAGATTAATTATATCATTCATATTTAGTCTACGCGTCCAATCAGCTCCTGTGATTCATCCTTAAGATAAGATAGAGAAACTAATTAATCTTGATGAATAAATATTGGAAATGCATCATTGCAAGTAAATTAAAGAAACAAATCTTATTTGAAAAATAAATATCATAAAAATTAAAGGGGATAAAGTTTTATTTAAATTATTTAGAAAAATAATAAATAAAACTTAACAATATAAGAAAAATAATAAAAATAAAACAAATTAAACGATATATATATATATATATATATATATATATATATATATATATATATAATAAAACAAATTGAAGGAGTGATATATATATATATGTGTGTTCAGTTCTTATTTAATTTTCAATCATCACTATTATTGAGATTTTCAAAGTGTTTTTCAATTTAAATTACATTATTAAAAATAAAATTATATTATTTAAATAATTAATTAATAATCTATAAAATGAAATTTATAAATTCTCAATTACTCTTTAAAAAATAAAAACTAAGCATTTTGGACTTGTATTCACAAATAATAAAAAAATAACATTATGTTTTCATTAAAATGCCAAAAAAATTATTGAGATTTCCTTTTTGAAAAATAACAGTTGCAATGTAACACAGAGTTATTAACAATTAAAATTTAGTAACTTTCTCTTTTGCGAAAAACAGTGGATATCACTACTCTCGAGTCAATTCCTGGAGTGCTGGTAATGAAACTATTCGGAGTATGTATAATTCTTTAGTGTCGCTGCTGAATTTTAACAAGAGCAAAATATGCACCGCCTTCCCCTTTGAGCAGGAGCTCGGAGTGACTTCCTTTTTCTACAACCATCCCATTCTCAATAACCGCTATACAGTCTGCATTCTTAATTGTGCTCAGCCGATGCGCTACAATGATGCTCGTTCTTCCCACCATCACTTTATCTAATGCCCGTTGAACCACCTTCTCCGAGTGAGAATCCAATGCACTCGTTGCCTCGTCTAACAAAAAAATGCGGGGATTCTTTATAATTGCCTGTGCTACCGCGATTCGTTGCCTTTGCCCACAAGACAACTGGGTTCCCCTGTTCCCTGCATCTGTCTTATATCCATCTTTCATGCAACCTGAAAAATATATTCACTTTATCAAAATGATTTAACAGGAACTTTGGTAATTTGATTCTAGATTTTAAGGAGGCGTTAGTTTTACGTGTGTTAATCGAATTTTAAAATATTCTCATAAATCTAAAATATAATGTTAATTTTTTTAAAAATTTACTTACGAAATGAATTCATGAGCCTTGGCAGCCTCTACAATCTCGGCCTCAGTTGCGTTGTCTTTACCATAGGCAATGTTCTCCCGGATGCTCGCAGCGAACAGAGTTGGCTCCTGCCCAACGAGAGCTATGCTTTTTCTCAGAGACCTCAAATTCAAGCTCCTGATATCTCGACAATCTATGAGTACCTTCCCATTCAATGGATCGTAGAATCTCTCTATCAGTCCAATGATGGTGGACTTACCACACCCGCTTCTTCCAACCAGAGCAAATTGACTAGCTGCACTAATCGCTTAAACTAATAACCTCTGGACGCGATGGATAAGAAATGTTGGAATTTAATTTCCAACTGCCCAGATAACGCAGTACAGCAAAATCAATTGGAAGAGACAGCTATTGCAGCGAAGTTCAGCTTGATGGGAATTTTTGACAGCCGCGAGTTAAATGATGGAGCTTCGGGAGAGCTGCATTCTATCTGCAGCATCAAACATATTAAAATCTTCACCGAACAAATTAATTGCAGAATGGACGGGGTGAACTGAAAGAAAAGATGAAGGGGAAGACTTTCCGAGGGGGTCTGGAAAGTTTGGCAAGAAGAGTTGTGAAGCCCCTCGGAATTGTTGATGCAAGCGGGGGCCCACACACATATTATATGTTGACAAAGTTTTGGGTTTAATATTTTCCCATCATACGTTTAATGTTTTATTTTGTTGTTTTATATTCCAGCACGTAAGTTTTTTTTTTAATGTTTCACACACGGTAAATGTTTTGTTACCATAGTAAGTTTGAGGTTTTACTTTGGTAAAATATATATTATAAATATTTGATATTTATAATATATATATATATTATGTAATGTCAAATGTTTTTGTAATGTGCCGTGAGTACAAGAAGGACAGAGTTGAAATTTATTACTACAGAAAACAGTCATGTATGTACAGTAGTGTGGGAAACAAAAACACACGGCAAATGATATTTGTGAGTGACAGAGATTTTTTTTTGTAATAGACAGAGAGACAGTGAATGAAAAAAATACACAGCAGTGTGAGATTTTTGTATGCACAGCAGTGAAATTTTTAGAGAGACAGAGTGTTATTCTGGCACTGTGTTTTTGCAGCAGTCCAGCAGTTGTAATCCCTCTATGTTGAGGAAGAGTTTGTATCAGTTTTTTGAAGAAATATAAATCTGTTTTAAGTGTTGAAAACTCTGTCACTGTGAATGCAACTTTAATATTTTCTCTGTGTTTAGAGGGGAGTTTTATTCTCCAATGTTTGTTCTTGGAATTTTCAGAAATTCCAACATGGTATCGGAGCTAGTTTAGGCACTTTGAAGATTTCAAAGAAGCTGAAGAAGAAGACTTGTTGCAGTGATTTCTCCAGCAGAGTGAAAAGCTCAACAAAGGTCAAAGTTCAGGTATTTCTCAAAGGATAATAGAACTGTTGTTTTTTGTCTAACAGAGTTTGTTCTTTCAGAGAAAAGGAAAGACAGTATGTTCAAGTTCAGAGTTCAGTTTAATAGCAATGGCTGGACCAAGTACAGGAATGAGTCTTGGAAATGTGCAACTTCCACAATTTAATGGAAAGAATTATGATTATTGGGCCATTACCATGAGAGCCCTGCTTGTTTCACAAGACCTATGGGCACTTGTAGAAGATGGATTTACAGAACCAGCTGATGAGCAAGCCTTTAATGCCTTAAGTCAAGCAGAGAAAGATGTATTGAAAAAAAATAGAAAGAAGGATGCCAAAGCCCTCTTCTATCTGTATCAAGTTGTAAGTGAAAGTGTGTTTCCAAGGATAGCAGCAGCTAAGAAATCCAAGGAGGCATGGGAAACTCTGAAAGTAGCCTATCAGGGTATGGAGAAAGTGAAGACAACAAAACTTCAGTTGCTGAGAAGGGATTTTGAAACTCTTTGCATGAAAGAGTCAGACAGTGTTGACACATTTTTTACACATATGATTGGGATTGTAAATCAGATAAGATCCCATGGAGAAACTCTTGAAGAAAGAAGGATTGTGGAGAAACTTTTGAGATGCTTACCCTCAAAGTTTGATGTAATTGTTACCACCATAGAAGAGACCAAAGATCTCTCACAGTTTATAGTGAATGAACTTCATGCCTCTCTAATAACCCATGAACAGAGACTGAGCAAAGATGAAACAACATCTCTTGAACATGCCTTCAAGACCCAAATGCCTTCAGGAAGAGGAAGAGGTCAAGGAAAAGGAAGAGGAAGAGGCAGAAGTCAGAACAGAGGTGGAAGGAACAGCCCTTCACATTCACATGGAAGGGGCAACAGTCAAAGTCAGAACCACAGCCAATGCAACAGCCAGCAAGGTGAACATCAACACCAACATGCTCATGGACAGAGGTATGAAAAATCCAATGTCCAATGTTATTATTGCAAAAAATATGGGCACTATGCCAGTGAATGCAGAAAGAAGCAAAATGACATGAAAAATAAACAAAATGCTAATGTAGCAAAAGAAGAAAAGAACCCAAGTAATGTGCTATTAGCTTGTAATGTAGCACAAGACAGAGAAGATGATGTTTGGTTCTTAGATTCAGGTTGCAGTAATCACATGACTGGAAATAGAGCAATGTTTGCCAATTTAGATGAAGAAGTAAAATCTGAAGTGACCACAGGGACAGATACTAAAATCTTTGTAAAAGGAAAAGGCAGAGTTAGTATTAGAGCAAGAAATGGTGAGCAGAAATTTGTCCCTGATGTATATTATGTTCCAGGTCTAAAATGTAATCTTTTGAGCGTAGGGCAGCTCATAAACAAAGGTTACAATGTAGTTTTCAAAGATGATGTGTGCACAATAAAAGATATTCCTCCAAGCAAGAAAATTATTGCTGAGATTCAAATGACCAGCAATAGAATGTTTCCACTCAAGCTCAACATTGACTTGAAGGGAAAAGGAAAGAGTATAGCAGTTGTAACACAAGAAGCCTTTCAGAAGGAAGAGAAAAATGTAAATTGGTTATGGCACCTGAGATTTGGACATCTCAATTTTGGAGGGTTAAATTTGCTGCACAGAAAGAGAATGGTAAGAGGTTTGCCATTGATTGAGAAGTCTGACAGCCTTTGTGAAGGCTACATCTTGGGAAAGCAACACAGAGAAAATTTTCCATCAGGGAAAACTATAAGGGCAAAAGCACCCTTAGAGATCATTCATTCAGATTTATGTGGGCCGATGCAAACATCATCAGTTTCAGGCAGCAATTACATGCTGACCTTTATAGATGATTTCACACGAAAAGTGTGGGTTTATTTTCTGAAATATAAGAGTGAAGTTTTTCAAAAATTTTGCAACTTTAAAGCTCTTGTAGAAAAACAGAGTGGACTGCACATTAAAGTCCTCAGAACAGACAAAGGAGGTGAATATATATCAAAGGAATTTCTGCGTTTTTGTAGAGAGAACGGCATACACAAGAAGTTTACCACAAGGTACACACCGCAACAGAATGGAGTTGTTGAAAGGAAGAATCGAACCATAATGGAGATGGTGAGAAGAATGCTGAAGGCAAAACACTTGCCGAATGAGTATTGTGTAGAAGCAGCAAACTGTGCTGTGTATATTTTAAATAGATGTCCCACAAAAGCAGTGATGAACAAAGTTCCAGAAGAAGCGTGGAGTGGCAGAAAATAGGGAGTCACCCACATGAGAGTTTTTGGATGTGTGGCATATGCACACATTCCTAACAAATTGAGAAAGAAGTTGGATAGTAAGGGGGAGAAGTGTATTTTTCCTGGATATTGTGAATATTCCAAAGGATACAGACTGTATAACCCATCCACAAAGAAATTTGTAATAAGCAGAGATGTGCAATTTATTGAAGAGGAAGCATGGGATGGAAGTATTGAGAAAACAATTAATGTTAAAATCTGTTTATCTCATGATGAAGACGAAGAAGATGTAGTTGAAATTAACAACTCATCAACAACACAACCTCCACCAGCACAAGGACAGCAAGGGACGCCTCAAGCGGCAGCAAGAACACCCTTGAGAAGAAGTGGGAGTGCATCACCAAGCACACCACGTGGAGCAGAATTGAGTGCTTCATCAAGCACGGCTACACCAAGTGAAAGAGGAACAAAGTTCAGAAGTCTTAGAGAAATTTATGAGCAAGGAGAAGCAAATGAAGGTATGAATTCCCTATTTGCTTTGTATTGTCAAGTTGATGATCCTATTCATTTTGAAGATGCAATTAAAGATAGAAAATGGATAGAAGCTATGGATGATGAAATAAATGCCATAGAGAAGAACAAAACATGGGAGTTGGTTGATCTCCTAGAAGGTAAAGAAGCCATTGGTGTTAAATGGGTCTATAAGACCAAAAGCAATGCTGAAGGAAAGATAGAAAGACACAAGGCCAGACTTGTTGTCAAGGGTTATAAGCAGAAGTATGGGATTGATTATGAAGAAAATTTTGCACCGGTTGCAAGAATGGAGACCATAAGAGCAGTGCTATCCATAGCAGCACAAAACAAATGGAAAGTATACCAAATGGATGTAAAATCTGCATTCTTAAATGGAGTTTTAATGGAAGAGGTATATGTGGAACAGCCTTTGGGATATGAGAAGAAAGGCCAAGAGCACAAAGTCTGCAAATTGAAGAAAGCTCTTTATGGGCTGAAACAAGCACCAAGAGCATGGTACAGCAGAATAGATTCTTATCTATTGGAGAATGGATTTGAAAAGTGTGAGGGAGAACCCACCCTCTACATCAAAGAAAAGGATGGTAAGTTATTGATTGTGGTTTTATATGTTGATGATTTAATTTTTACAGGTAATGATGATTACCTTATTGAAAATTTTAAAACAGTCATGAAAGATGAATTTGAAATGACTGACATGGGTTTATTAAGATACTTCTTGGGAATAGAAGTGGAGCAAGGTGAGAAAGGAATTTTTATTTCTCAAGCAAAGTATGTGAATCAAGTTCTAGAAAGATTTAATATTCAGGAGTGCAAAGTTGCAATTACTCCCACGGTAATGGGATTGAAGCTGAGTAGAGATGACAGCAGCAAGGACTTTGATCCAAGTTTATATAAAAGCATAGTTGGCAGCCTCATGTATTTGACTGCAACTAGGCCGGATATTATGTATGCTGTTAGTTTAATTTCCAGATTTATGGAGAAGCCAAAAGAAGCACATTGGCAGGCAGCAAAAAGAATTCTGAGATATGTGAAAGGAACAAAAGGATTTGGTATTTTGTATACAGCTTCAGAAAATTCAGAATTAGTTGGATACACTGACAGTGATTGGGCTGGAAGTGTAGATGATCGGAAGAGCACTTCCGGTTATGTTTTTCATATGGGTTCAGGAGCCATTTCATGGGCTTCTAAGAAACAGCCAATTGTAGCATTGTCTACAGCAGAGGCAGAGTATGTGGCAACTACAACAGCAGCGTGTCAAGCGGTTTGGATGAGAAGAATGCTAAGAAGTTTGTGCCAAGAACAGACAAAAGGGACAATGATTTATTGTGACAATAGCTCAGCTATTGCATTATCAAAGAATTCAGTTTTTCACAAGAGAACAAAACACATAAATACAAAGTTTCACTATATCAGAGAATTGGTGAGCAATGGTGAGATTGTTTTGCAGCATTGCAGAACAGAGGAACAATTAGCTGATAT
The DNA here is from genome assembly GCA_034641835.2 of Pinus albicaulis. Lineage (NCBI taxonomy): Eukaryota > Viridiplantae > Streptophyta > Pinopsida > Pinales > Pinaceae > Pinus > Pinus albicaulis. Next base: position 1,013,949,256 of record CM076577.1, on the reverse strand, counting down.
CCTCACAAAACCATTAGCTCAGAACAATTTTGATAAATTCAGGAAATGCCTGGGTATGCAGGAAAACCCAGCAGTTGAAATTAAGGGGGAGTGTTGGAATTTAATTTCCAACTGCCCAGATAACGCAGTACAACAAAATCAATTGGAAGAGACAGCTATTGCAGCGAAGTTCAGCTTGATGGGAATTTTTGACAACCGCGAGTTAAATGATGGAGCTTCGGGAGAGCTGCATTCTATCTGCAGCAACAAACATATTAAAATATTCACCGAACAAATTAATTGCAGAATGGACGTGGTGAACTGAAAGCAAAGATGAAGGGGAAGACTTTCTGAGGGGGTCTGGAAAGTTTGGCAAGAAGAGTTGTGAACCCCCTCGGAATTGTTGATGCAAGCGGGGGCCCACACACATATTATATGTTGACAAAGTTTTGGGTTTAAAATTTTCCCATCATACGTTTAATGTTTTATTTTGTTGTTTTATATTCCAGCACGTAAGTTTTTTTTTTAATGTTTCACACACGGTAAATGTTTTGTTACCGTAGTAAGTTTGAGGTTTTACTTTGGTAAAATATATATTATAAATATTTGATATTTATAATATATATATATATTATGTAATGTCAAATGTTTTTGTAATGTGCCGTGAGTACAAGAGGGACAGAGTTGAAATTTATTACTACAGAAAATAGTCATGTATGTACAGCAGTGTGGGAAACAAAAACACACGGCAAATGATATTTGTGAGTGACAGAGATTTTTTTTTGTAATAGACAGAGAGACAGCGAATGAAAAAAATACGCAACAGTGTGAGATTTTTTTATGCACAGCAGTGAAAGTTTTAGAGAGACAGAGTGTTATTCTGGCACTGTGTTTTTGCAGCAGTCCAGCAGTTGTAATCCCTCTGTGTTGAGGAAGAGTTTGTATCAGTTTTTTGAAGAAATATAAATCTGTTTTAAGTGTTGAAAACTCTGTCACTGTGAATGCAATTTTAATATTTTCTCTGTGTTTAGAGGGGAGTTTTATTCTCCAGTGTTTGTTCTTGGAATTTTCAGAAATTCCAACAAAAAAAATCTACATGTTTGGCCTCTACAGTACCTCGGACTTCGTCGCGACTATTCCCCTCATTGTTTGGGTCAATAAGGCTCTTTCTACCAAGAATTTCAAACACAGATGAGACTGCTTGAGATCCCTTGGCCAGGTCCGAGGTCATACTTCCTGCGTCTGCTATCATTCGACCCGTTCTACGAAAAATAAAGTAGCTCAAGAAAAAAACAGAGAGACTTACATCCCCTCTCCTCATATGTTTTTCCGCATACCAGTACACAAAAGGTACATAGCATAGTGTGATAAACTGACTTGTTCCCAGGCCGATTCGTGCGTACCATGACTGTTTCTTAATCTCGTCGTGTGGGCTTGCCGTGTGGAGTTAAATAAGTCAATAACTTTCTCCTGAGAACAAAAGGCTGCAATGGTGCTGTGATGCGTAAAACATTCTAAGGCCACTTGGCTTCCTTGAACCTGGGCTTTTGCAGATTTACGCGAGAAGGTCTGAAGGAGAACTTTTCTAGTGTAGAAACAAACAACCAGCAGGGGCTGCAGACCGATGAACACAATACCAAGCCGCCACGATAAGGCTAATGCTACAATGAATGCGACAAGTGTTCCAGAGACACATTCCACTAATAGTGAAACACGGTCCGAAACCAAGGATTTCACCTGTATATATACATATAAAACTTGTTTAGATGTAAAACGATATAATTTTCAAAAATTATTGTAGCAACCAGTATTGTTGAAAAGTGTTAAAAATCTACAACAGAGGATTCTTCCTCGAAAGAAAGTTGTGGGGAGATCTTACTCAAGACCATAGTCGCAGAGATTAAATCATACTAGTTTTCCTTAAAAAATAAACAGAGTGGCCCATATTAAATCATAGTTGACTTGCCCAGCACATGGTTAAAAACTCCGAAATTTTAGCCAGATTAAAACAAAGTAAAACCGATTAAGTGAGGGCAACAAAATAAAACTTTGGATTACATTTTCTAAAATACGAAATTTTGGATTATATTTTCTAAAATATGAAATACGTTAGTAAATGGAGGCTGATGCTCTTTCAACAAGTAAAAACAAAAAACAAAATTTGCGTTGGGAAATATTCTAAAACCCAATATTTGTTTGTTTTCATGAACCCACTAAATTTTGGTATACTATTTTCTCGCAAGGCCTCTGATACTTATATCAGCCACAATACAAAAGACTTCTACCTACATGCTTATGGAAACATTCATTTTTAATACATTAATATAAGACAACACAACATTTAAAACTTAATACATTAATATAAAATAACACAACATTTAAAACCTACTATCGATCATCATCGTACCAAAACATGATTTATTTTTCTAGACTTACAGTAAATAACACTTTCTAAATAAGTGTTTGACCATACATTTCTACCAACACTTCCGAAATAAATTTATACTCGTACTCAGAACTCCATTTAAGTATAATTTCATGCAAACAAAATTCTTTACTTGTATTTGATATATTTACAAGTATGATTACTATCAATTTAATAACTACGGAATCGACATTGATTGTAAATTAGATCATATTTACAGATACAACTTGTGGATATGAAATTAAATGATTATTTTTTCTTGATTGTAGATTTCGAAATCCTATTGAGAGGGGCGAATACAAACAAGTTGTGGATATGATACAAAATGAGTCAATCTTATCTCTATTACAAAGGAAGGAATCCTATAAAAAGGAGGAGTTAAAAAGAAATCATTTTTTATTGCAAAGGCAGGAATCTTATAAAGAGGAGTGAGTTTTAAAAAATTCATTTTTTTTTCAATTCACCTTTCAAGAATCTTAAAATATTTTGAAAATCTACAATCAAATCAAATATTAGGTTGGGTTTTTTTTACTCTGCCAGTAATAATAAAAGAAAATGTGGATGGAGAGTTGTCATAGCTACTAATCTAATTATTATTTTTATCACTTCCAATGGTAAAGAGGTATAAACTCAAAATCCAAGATTATTGCATTATAAGAAGTGCTAATGTAAAGAAAATGGTTCAGGATAGATAGAATATAATTCACAATTCACTAGACTAATAATCATTATAATTTCAAACGCCATGCTTTCAAACTGGATGTGAAGGACCCTTCAATGAAATTCGCTTTCACTACATCTAGAGGGAGCAAAAACTCTAGAGGAAGCAAAACTTGACAGAAGCCCTGCTATCTAAAAGAGGTATTTCAAAGGAGACAAGTAAGTTTCTTTTTGAACCTTCAAACAAGGTAAAATGGTAAATGCATACAACATCAACTATTCATAAAAAATAATCATACACATACCTTAAAATGAAAAAGTTTTTTTTTTCTAAAAGTAAACCTAAAATCTATACTTTTGATACACTTAGGCAATGAAGTTTTTGTATAAATATAAATAGAAATCTATAACAGAGAAAATTACATGAGGCACAAATAATTAGAAAGATTCATAAATAAGACATAAAGACATAGATTTTTTAATGGATACAAGAGATAAAGGAAGTAAAACATGTTGATATTGTAGATTGTATTATGAATATGTACTATCTTTTTATTTTTAAATAATGATAAGCTTTTATTGCTTTTTTGGAAAAAACAAAAGTATTATGACAACCAATATCAATTAAAAAATAATTCAAAATTTAACTTGATTATGTACTCAAACATATTCACAAATCCAAATAAATTATGGATATTAGATAAAATGAGCCATCCTTGTTTATATTACAGATTTTTTCTAATTTCAAAAACATTATCAAAATGTATACATTCTAACCCTATACTAAAGCTTTATTATCTTCCCAAAAAGAAAGATAACAGTTTATAAGAAGAATTGGATTAATACTTACAGTATTAACTTCTTTGGCCAGCCTTGAGGAAACTGCTGAACTGGAATTTTGGTCCAGATCAAACCAACCCACTTCGAATGTAAGAATTTTCAAAAACATTCTTTGCCTGATCGTCCTTGATAGAAACTCACTCGTCATTCCAAAGTTATAATGTTGCATCAAATTCGTTATAAAAGAAACAAGTGCAAGCACTACAAAAGCGGTGCAAGAAATTTTGACTTCAGATTTCAGCTTCCGTATGTCTGTCACAAACAGCGAAGAAGCCATTTTCGCTAGAGTGAAAGAGTATGCTATTTGGATAACAACATATCCAAAAGCACCTAAACAGCCCATCACAGTTCTTTTCCATTCAGGAGCACTTAATACAAGCAATCTCCAAAAAGGAGATGCCGGGTATGTTTTCTCTGCATCGTGAACTTCTAGTTGCAGGTCGGACATAAAACTGTCAGATACAGTACTGTCGCATCGACCTGAACTAGCATATGCCCTCATCGTACTGAGGTTTTGGCTGATGTTCTGGCTGAAGTTTCGGCCGAAATTGCAGCTATTCATTCTAGCTTGCATTAATGAATTAGATGGTGCCGCTTTCTCTTGTTGCTGCCACAATTCTACATATGCCCCATCTGGGTTCTGAAACAACTCATGGTGTCCACCGAACTCGATGACTTCACCATTTTTCACCACTGCTATTTTATCAGCTCCTTGAATAGTAGACAGACGGTGAGCAACAATCACCATTGTGTGCCCGATAGAAGCTTGTTGAAGTGCATCCTGAACGATGTGCTCTGATTCCGTGTCTATAGCACTCGTCCCCTCGTCTAATAGTAGGATGGAAGGGTTTTTCAGAATCGCTCTTGCTATCGCTATTCTTTGTTTTTGCCCTCCTGACATCTGCAGGCCACTGTCTCCTACCCGCGTTTTTGCAACCTTTCCTTGTCATGTAATGAAAATTAATTGCAATCTTGCACTGTTATGCAAAAAAGACCATAATGAATCTATTGAGGAAATTTCACTCCGGACATTGAGCTGAGATATTTAAGAAATTATAACTTCATGTTGCTAACATATTGTCCATCGATGAGAAAATTTCTTATATAAATTTTTGAGAAATGCATATATTTCATGTTAAAATATTTAGCCATCACTCCTAAACTTATGGTGATTGAAGGTTTCGGTAAAAATGACAGTCATGAGAGTTGTCAAACAATTGATTTTATTTTAGAGCTGTCAAACAATTAATTTTATTTTTATAGTTTATTTTTAAATCTACAATTCACCATATTCTTGATCATTAGATTTCAAGATATTTTCAAAATCTACAATAGATATAGAGATATACAACTATTATGGAATAAAAATAATATTCTATAATAAATTTTGAAAATTATTATTTGCTATAAATTCAAAATAACAAATTATATTAATTTAATTTATTTAAATTTTTACTTAGTAAATTTAAAAAAAAAAATGTAATTAAGTTTAAAAGTGAGAAGGTAAAATGAATGAACCCTGTTACGTTCCTGTTTATCCAATTTTGAAATATCCCTAAAATCTACACTTTAAATAAAAATAAATCACAATAAGATTTACTTCACAAATGCACCCATTATCTATATCAAAAAAATGATAGACATGAATTAAGAAGATATAGCATAGAACCTGCGTCTCATAGCCGTTTGGGAGTTGGCTGATGAAATCGTGGGCATTGGAAGCTCTTGCAACCGAAATGATTTCCTCCATCGTTGCATCATCTCTTCCAAACAAAATATTCTCCCGAATACTAGTAGCAAAGAGGGTGGGCTCTTGACTTAATAACCCAATTCGGCTGCGTAGCCATTTCAGTTGAAGGTTCTTAATATTTTCTCCATCCAGAAGAATCTCTCCTTTCAGCGGATCGTAGAACCTTTTTATTAATGAAATGGATGTAGATTTTCCAGAACCACTGGAACCCACTAAAGCAACTGTTCGACGTGCAGGAATACTAAGGCAAAAATTCTGAAATATGGGGCTATCAGGTCTGGATGGATATGCAAACGCAACATTGCGAAATTGTATCTCCCTGGAAACTGTTTGCAATACTCTTCCACTCATGTCCTCCGAATCGATCTCCGGCACTCTGTCGATCATTTCATATATGCCAGAAGCCGCAACAGCTGCCTCCGAAAAGTACTTGAGATTTGGAAGCGCACTCCCGAGTGATCTGATCAGATTAACATGAATGTCAATGGGTTTAAAATATTTTCAAATTAAATGAAAATGTTTCACACATACATCATTTAATATTTTTTTAAAGAACCATCAATCTACAATTTATGCAATAGCTCAGTTGGATGAAAGGTGCTATCAAAGGATTCGGCATAATTGATGACACACCCCTTCCCATGGTTTAACTTCCAAAGTAACTTTTATTTTCAATCCTTTTCTTTAAGATTTGAACCTTTAAAAAAAACAAGAAATCTACAAAGAGATGTTATCAAACATAGAATAAACCAAAGTCACTAGTAAAAACATAGAATTAATACCAAAACCTTAAAAAAAATGAAGGATTTATATTGTAAGCCCAAAATATATAAACTTTAAGATAAATATTATAAACCCTAAAACAAACATGGTTGAGCATGGCTGATTTTCATATTGAAACATGATTTGTCACAATTCTACATTTGACCATAGTTGACCATGATTGATTTTCATATTGAGATAATCTTTCTCACAATCTGATGTTGGAGCTTAGTTGATCATGATTAACCATGGTTAACCATTGAGTAATATTAAAAACCAAGGGAATAACATTAAACCCTAGGATGAATATTAAACCCTGGAATTAATGAACTGAGGGGATTAATATTGTCCACATTAGGCTTAATATTAAACCCTAGGAATATAAACTATATGATTAAAATTATAAACCTAATGGATTATAATCCCAAGGGATCTATATTAAACCCTAGACTGAATATTATGAACCTTATCAATAATCGTATACCCTAGGAATATGAACCCTTAGACTAATAAAGCCAAAGGATTGATATTATAAAACCAAGGTACTAATAAAAAACAACGGATTAATACTAAAAACATAAAAAACCCAAAGGATTTATATTGTAAACCAAGGTATATAAACCATAACATAAATATTATAAACCTGAAAACAAACATGCTTGATGGTGTCTAATTTTCATATTGAGAAAATATCTTTCACAATCTGATGTTGGGCCATGGTTGACCATGATTGAACATGGTTGATTTCCATATTGACTATATTTGTCACAATGTGATGTTGGACCATGGTTCACCATGGATGACCATGATTGTGACAATATGATGTTGGACCAAAAGACAATATTTTTCACAATGTAACCATGTTTATTCACGATCATTGACCATGATTGACCATGGTTAATTTTGATAATGAGACAATAATTTTCACATTGCGACGATGGACCATGGTTGATAATGGTCGATGATGGATGACGATGGCTAATTTTGATATTGAGACAATTTTTGTCACAATATGACATTGAACCATGGTTGACCATGATTGACCATGGTTTATTTTCATATTGACCATGGTTGACTATGATTGACCATGGTTGATTTTCATATTGACCATGGATGACCATGATTATTTTTCATTTTGAGATAATATTTGTCACAATCTGATATTTGACTGTGGTTCACTATGATTGAAGATGGTTGACCATGGTTAATTTTCATATTGATACAATCATTGTTATAATGTGGCATTGGACCATGGTTGACCATGAATGACAACGATGGTTAAGGATGATTGAACATGGTTGATTCTCATATCGAGGCAATATTTTTTCATGATGTGACATTGGACCATGGTTAACCATGATAATAAACCTAAGGTATTTATATTAAACCCTAGGATTAATATTACAAACCCTATGAATAATATTATACCCTAGGAATATGAACCCTTAAAATAATTAACCCAAGGGATTGATATTGTAAATCCAAGGTATATATGCCCTAATATAAATATTATAAACCCTAAAACGAACATGGTTGACCATGTTTGATTTTCATATTGACAAGATTTGTCACAATCTGATGTTGGACCATGGTTGACCATTGTTGGCCATGGATGATCATGGTTGTGACAACGTGAAGTGAGACCATGAGACAACATTTTCCATAATGTAACCATGGTTATTGAATATCATTGGCCATGGTTGATTTTCATATTCAAACAATATTTCCCACAATAAAATGTTGGACCATGGTTGATACTGGTTGAAGATGGCTCATTTTGATATTGAGACAAATTTTGTCACAATGTGAAATTGGCCATAGTTAATCATGATTGACCATGGTTAATTTTCATATTAACCATGATTAACCATGGATGACCATGATTGACCATGATTAATTTTTTTTATTTTTTATTTTGAGATAATCTTACCATGATTGACCATGATTAATATTATTTTTAACACACTGATTAATATTATTTATAATAATAATATTAATCTCATTAATAATATTAATAATTAATATTAAAATTAAAATTAATACAAAAATAAAAATTAATATCAAAATTTATTAATATTGTTGTTAATATTATGTATATAAAGAATATTAATATTGCTAATAATATTAATATTATTAATATGAATAGAAAAGCCAACTTCTAGGAAGGGTAAATATTTTTTTGAGAAAAAATGGCCGCTCCCGCAAACTCCTTGGTTTATTTTTCCATAGACATGCTGAGAGGGCGGTTTCTAGATTACCTCCATGTGTCTGGTTCGGGCTACGATGATTGGGGTCTAACATGGGCGCATCGGGAAGAGACTCCCTGTAGGCGTCTGATGGAAGACCTCTATTTCTCATACCCTCGTATCTACGCCTATCCGTCAAAGCTTCCTGCAGGTGCTAAGTTCATTTTTGGGGTTTCTTTTGTGGGTGTCGGGCACAAACAATTCTGGTTATATGCATGGCCGACTCTTGAGGAGACGCCTTGGTTGCTGGGAACCGAGGTTTTTGGCTTCATCCTTATTGCTAGCAGCATCAGTTTGGAGCTTTTCTGCCCTTCCTCTCTAGGCCATATGGCTCGTGGCTCCGCATGGTTGATTGCCTTATCATAGTCAAAATGGCAAGTGGGTACTTCACTATGCTGGGGGAGGCATGGGTGGGATGATCGAACGTGTTTTATGCGAGTAATATTTTTCTTTTTTACGGTTTCTATTTCTATATGCTCTGTTATAGCTAGATGTACTTGGAAGTTTACTCTTGAGTTTTTTATTATGGATGAGTTGTCGGTTGGGGTAGTGGGTTTTCCCCTCTAGTCTCTTAGACTAAAAAAACTCAACTTTTCGTGCTCTCTTCGACCTCTGTTTCCCCATTTTATGGTTAGAGTTAAGGTTTCTCATATGTTTCCTACAACTTGGGACCATGGCTTCAATATTCAAATGCTGATGGGAGTCTTCCTATTCTAGAACCATGTTTCCATATTTTCTTAAAAAACATTTCAGGGAAGACTAAAAGTTTTTGTCTGAGATTTGGATCTCGTTTCAGACCTTAAACTAGAAGTCCAATATGCAAAAGGAATTTCTACCCCAAAGCAGAGTCTAATCTGTTGTGGGAAAGTGTTGTAGGGAGAAACCCCATTAGAAACCTACAACATAAATAGTAAGTCTACCATTACCATGAAATTAAGGCGTCTTGATGGCACCACAGGAGTTAGGAATCCAGTTAGATTCTCGTCGACGACCAAAGGATAGAGCTATTTCAAAGATGCATTAAGAGGAAAATATGTCGCATAGGTCAAAAAAGTGCGAAACCGTTTTGCTCCAGGCCCATACATTGTGGAAAAGAGGGGAAAAAATACAAATTTGGCCATAGAAATACCAGAAGTAAATGGTCTCTTCAACACATTGCAAGAAAATGCCATTATATGCCACATCAATGGATACTACCCTAAATCTGAAGAATTAAATGCATCGATTTCCCAAAACTGGACGAAATACTGTGACATATATCAATGCACAAAAGGTTCTTTTCTTGTTCAGATTGACAATCCAAAAAGACTACAAACATGCCATAAATAAGGGGCCATGATTCTGGGGGAGGGTTGGCCTCTTTGTTTCCCCATGGTTCCCTAGTTTTGATGCAAGCACAATGGTGGTCACAAAAATTTCGGTGTGGGTAAGGTTACATATCCTTCCGCTCCCTTTCAGGCATCACCAGGTACTAGAAGATATGGGGAACTCTTTAGGAATTTTTCCGAATTTGGACCCAGAGAGAATGGATAGAAGGATATTCACTTTTTCTCATATTTGTGTGGATATGGACCTAAGTAAGGGGTTGTCGGATGATATTCTTCTTTCACACAAAGATTTCAAGTGGAAACAAGCCTTAGACTTCGAAAATAAAGCTTTCAGATGCAGGGTGTGCCACCAAATAGGACACTTACAAAACTCTTGCATATAGTCCAAGAAAGGAAAAAACAGGAAATGAAAAAAATAAGAAAGGATGGAAGTTTGCAGACCCCCCTCTCTCGGAGGATGAAGGTGAAGAAATGTAAGAAACGGTTTAGCATATGGAAGCAAAAGATCAACACAGTAATCTATAAAAGAGAGTAGAAGGTGTGGACGAACAAAATTTTTCAGTTGAGGATCCAAACACTAACTCTGTTTTTTCGACCCCTGAAAAATCTCATGGAAGGGAAGAACAATAGTCAAACATTTGTGGATACAAAGCATCGACATATTTTTGAAAGCTCTAACTCGGATAAAGAAGCCCCAAATGCAAATTGTAACAATGTGTTGGGGATTATTCCTTCTGATTCTTATTCTATGGGCTGTCAAAAAGTCCAAAAGAAAAAGGGCAAAAAAGAGAAGCTAATTGCTTCTGTCACTGTGTAATTTTTGTTTTTATCTTTTTCTTGGTAGCTTTTCTACTTGGCGTGGGTCACGTTGTTGGGTCCCTTGGGGACTTTCTTGAATGCTATGACATCTACTCTTATAACTTTTCATTGTTTTTAATAGAAAATTACTGCTTTTTTATATGTGGAAAAGAAATGTTATTAATATTAATAATTATGAATAAAACTAATATTTATAAATATTAATAATATTAAAAATAGTCTTAATAGTCTTAATGATATTAATTAATATTAATATTAATAATAAATATTCAAATTAATATTAATATTAAACTTATTATTAGCATTAATATTAATATTAAAACCTACTTAAGTTATATATTATATATTATAACATAAAACCATTATTAAATTTAAAACTTATAACCATTATTATATTTTCAAAAATAAAAATATTTAGTAAATTTTTTTCATTTCACAAATCAAAACCATGTTAATATTGGGTAAAACACTATTATAAGTTTTTTTTGTTTTGGTTAAAAAAAAATGAAAACCATATTTATATACAATCAAAACCATATTTACATTGCTGAAATTTGAAACCATTACTATATTTTTTTAAGTTAAGCGCACAATTTTTAAGTTAGTTTTAAACTATGTTAATGCATTGTGAGTTTTATCATATTTCAATGAATGAGGGTTAACGAATCAACTATATTTTTGAAACACACAAACACATCTTACAAATACTCAATTTTTTTTCTAAGTATAAAAAAACTCATAAATTTTCCAAGATTAATGTCTAGTGGTTAAAAGGTTATAGATATTTTTAGTTTAAAATAATTCAAAAAATCTAAAAAAACACAAATTTATCAAATTTATTAATATTACATAAAAAATATAAAATAAATTTTGTTAATAAGAAAATCCTAGATAAGTAGATATGAAAGAATAAGTTTGAAAGGATTTCATATATCTTAAAAAAATACTATTTGTCAACTTTTAAATAAATTCATATAAATTTAAAGAATATTAAAAACTATTAACAAATTTAGAATTTATTAAATTATATGATATATATTTATTCAATAATAATATAAATCAATTAATATTTTTAATTATGCTAGATTAAATATAAATTCCTCTAATTATCACTTATGATCACAATTTCAGTGAAAAGAAATTTGTTAATCACAATCTAAAGTAATTACATGATATACATTTATTCAACAATAGTATTAAATCAATTAATCTTTTTAATTATTCTAGATCAAACATGAATTCCTCTAATTATCACCATGCTCATGATCTCAGTAAACATAGCCTTGTTAATTCCAATCTAAGGTGATTTCGATTTAGACTTGTTAATTCCAATCTAGAGTGATTTCGATTTCAGAGTGGACAGACAGGTGATAAGTCCAAAAAATGTAAAATAAGTTTGTGTAAATATGTGATTTTTTTGGAAAAAAATGATCTCAGTAAACATAGACTTGTTAATTCCAATCTAGAGTGATTTCGATTTCAGAGTGGACAGACAGGTGATAAGTCCAGAAAAAGTAAAATAAGTTTGTGTAAATATGTGAGTCTTTTTGGAAAAAAAATTTAAAACAAAAATATTTAGTTTTCAAACCTAACTTTATCTTATTCAAATCTCATTTTGTATAATCCTGTTATTCTTTTTGGCAAAATTTCTAAAAGAAAAATATCTAGTTTTCAAACCTAACCTTATTGTATTCAAACCTCAGTTTGTAATGTTAAATTTCTAAAACAAAAATATTTAGTTTTCAGACCTAATCGTCTCGTATTCAAACCTCCTTATTAATTCACGATGTGAATTTTATTTATTGATATAGTGACCAAAACCAGAATATATTGGCATTTTTAAATTTGAACCATCTTATAAAAAAATCAATTAAAAGAAAAACATAAAAATAGCCAATTCCAATCAAAACACTTATGAGCATAATTAAGCACTCTAGAATAAACTGATCACTGGTTTACCCTTTTTTATTAACCATCTACAGGATCTGAATGCTTAAAAATAATCCACATTGATATGCTTTTTCCTTTTGAACCTCCATTCGTGTTTGTATCAACGCTGCTAGTCATCTGGCCAAGCGCAACTTATAATCTTCTTGGCATAATGATTAACAATATAAATTTGCCAGATGTATCTGTACGAAATTTGTTCACCACAAGCTATAAGCTTATGGGCAGATTGAGTGATAAAACTATTTCGTCAGATACATCTCTACCAATTCGTTCATTTACTCTCCATTATATATCGACAGGATTAAGATCTCAATCCGTGAAGGCCCAAATGTAGAATCGGGTTAGTGGAGTGCCAGGTCGCATTTGTCTTTGGAGCGGGCCATCCGATTGGGATACGGTCAAGGAGGTTGGAAGCCATGCTTACCGCGAGAACGCGGTGTGCTTTGTCTCTATTACAAAATTATTTTAAACGAATTCATGATCTGTACACCAGCAATGTCCAATAGCAACGGAACAACAAATGTGGCTAAGATTCCAGGATTGCGAGAATAAAAAATTGAATAGATATACATCAATTTCATCCAATAAACAATTAAACAATACGACAGCCTTCTAATAGCTGCCGAAGTTAGAGTCGAACATAAAATTAAATAATGGATAACATGTTTTCTAATTTTTCATCGAATCAAATAAATATACGAAACATTCAATCTCAATAGCACTCAACAATATGACGGTATATTTATTGAAAGCGTAAAAGGATGGTTCGTCATCAAATTTGACGAAAACAAAATTAAATAATCGATAAACATTTTTTCTAATTTTCCATCTAATCAAAAAAATATACGAAACATTCAATCTAAATAGCACTCAACAATATGACATTGTATTTATTGAAAGCGTAAAAGAATGGTTCGTCATCAAATTTGACAAAAACTTGTATATTTATTGAAAGCGTAAAAGAATAGTTCGTCTTGAATTCTGACAAAAACTTGTCGGTCCAACTTAGCTATATAATTTGTAAATTATTAAAATAAAAGGTTGATAGAACACAAAGTTAGTTAAATGATAGATAGAACACAAAGTTTAATGGAAAATTTTAGGGACATACTTTGTATATGTTAGATCTATCCCTTCCCGTCTTATTAGCTTTTTTTAATTAAAATTAATACATTTTAATTTTATATACATATATGAAAGATGTGATAAAAAGTTTATATATTTTTTTAATGATTTTCCTAATTTGTTTTCATTTTTAAATAAAATTAATAAAATAAATAAATAAATATAAGTTTATCAAATATAAATTGAAATGAGGAAAACTACATTAATAAATATATATTATTATAAGAAAATGGACATATATTAAATAAATGTACAACCACATTAATAAATATGTTTGATGTAAATTAATAAACATATTTCAATCACTTAATAATTCTTAAGTATATGATAGAGATTTATAAACCCCAATATTAAATACAAAATTTAATATTAAAATTATAATATTGAGTTTATAATATTGGAGTTTATATATTATAGTTTTATATTGATTTTTATATATATTAAAGTTTATAATACTAGGGTTTATAGTGTTGGGTTTAATATTAGGGATTTTAATATTGGGTTCATAATATAGGGTTTATAATATGAGGTAATATATTATGTTTTATAATTGTTTAATCAACTATTCCGGAAAAATCACAATATCATTTGGAGGGCCAACGTGTTTTGAACTACCCGTTTAGTTCATAATCTTTAGCTCAGAACTTATAATGTTTACTAATGTGCTTATATATTTGGTTGATATTATAAACCTTAATATTAAAGCCAAATATTTAAGACCTAATATTATAAAACCAAATATTTTAAACCCAATATTATGAAACTCAATATTATAAATCTTATATAATGAAGAGTAGTATTAGATCCAATATTATAAACCCTAATAGTATAAACCCAAACACTATAAAATTAACATTATAAAAACTATATCTTAAAGACACTATATGATAAACCATAATTTTAAACTCAATATTATAAACCTAAATACTAAACTCTAAAATTACAAACCCCAATATTATAAACTTGAATGTTAAATATGGTGAATGTGGTTCACTATTGTTAAATATGCTAAACATAGGGTTGACCATATTTCATCATATTCAACTACTTAAACATTAACTATAGAGGGTGACATTGTTTGACTAATGTGGTTAAGTATGTTTAATTATTAAAATTAATTAATAATAAATAGTTGACTATTTTTAACTAAAGTTGAAGAGTGTTTACTTTAGAATATAATCAAACTTAGTCAATCACATTAGTAAATGTGATTGACTTATTTTGTAATGTGACATTGTGACGTTGGATAAATTGCAATGTAATGTAACATTGCGACAAAGTTTGATCATGGTTAATGGTGAATGTGGCTGATTATGTTTCACTATTAATATTAATCAATCATAATAGCCAATTATGTTGGACTAAAGTTGAAGTTGAAGTTAAGGGTTCACTTTCAGAAGTTGAGCGTTGACTTTGAAACATAGTCTAATATAGTCAACTAGAATAGTAACATTGGATAAATTGAAATGCAATGTAACATGGTGTTAATGATTGTCACATTGCGATAATGTTTTCAACAATGCGACATTATATAGATTTATGCACCATTACAAATTCACAACATGTTTGATTGGAAATATTAATCAATAATATTAATAGGAGATTATGTTTGATTGAAGTTAAACATTCTGGTTAACTATTTAAACATTGATGATAAAGTTTGATTTCCTTTGGCTATGCTTGAATAATGTGGTTGACTATATTTTGCTATTAATGTTCATGGTGATTATGTTTGACCAAAGCTTAAGAATGTTTATTGACAAACATAGTCAAGTAATGTAATGTGGTTGACTAATTTTATAATTTCACATTGCGACGTTCGATAGATTTCAGTACTATTACATTGTCAAAATATTAATATTATTTTTATTACTTAACTTTATTAAAATTAATATTGATATTATTAAAGATTTCAAAATATTGATAGTGATTGAGAGTTGTTTACTATGGTTGACCATGGTTGATTATGATTTTCTATGTTCACCATTTTTAAACATCACTAACTATGTTTTGACTATGAATAAATATGTTTGACTATTTTTTTACTATGGTTGACCACGATTGACTACAGTTGTCCATGTTTACCATGTTTAAACATCGCTAACTATGTTTAGGTTATGGTTGATGATAGTTTGACTATGGTTGACGATGGTTTGACTATGGTTGATCATGATTCACTATGGTTGATTTACATTTCCCATGGTTGAACATGACTTGCCATCATTTCACATATTTGGCCTTGGTTTACCATGTTTTTCTATGATAGGTTATGGTTTCCCATTTGGACAATGGCTAACAAACAATCATAGAGACCTTCGTTGATTATCTTCGACCATTCTAACCTTGGTTGACCATAGTTGGACAATAGAAATGGGTAGAGTGAGGGGCTTTCTAGTTTCATAGGTATATTGATGTTTGACCAAGTTGACTATGGTTGACAAAGGTTTACCATGGTTGACTATGTCTAACTAATGTTTTGTATTGTTGAGCATTAGTGAAAATGAGTGACAATGATTGACCATGGTTGATCATGGTTCACCATACTTGATCATGGTCGACCCTCATTGACGATGGGTGTTCATTATTGACCATGGAAAACCATGGAGACCTTGAATAATCATAATGGTTGAATATGTTTGA
This sequence comes from Pinus albicaulis, assembly GCA_034641835.2. Taxonomy (NCBI): domain Eukaryota; kingdom Viridiplantae; phylum Streptophyta; class Pinopsida; order Pinales; family Pinaceae; genus Pinus; species Pinus albicaulis. The sequence continues at coordinate 1,013,932,732 of CM076577.1, read as the reverse complement.
CTAATGGTTGACTATGTATCCTTATTAGTAATTATATAATAGAAACCACATATATCATATTCATATTATAGTAGATATTAATATAATATTATGTTATTATATAATATATTAATAGTTATATTTCAAATTAGAACCTATAATATAATATATTTATTTTATTAATAATAGTTATTTATCTCTCACCATTATCTTATGATCTTGTGGTGAATAATTAATATATATCTATTAATATATTAATATGACTATCAATATGATAGATAGATAGATAATTAGAGTATTATATATAATTCCACACTATTATTATATTTATTAATTAAAATAATAAATTATTTTCATTTGCATAATTTTATTTATTTTTATTATTAAAATAATTTATTATTAATAAAAATACAACTATTCATTTTTCAAAAAAAAAAAAAATTAAAAAACACAAAAAATAACTTTAACCACTAAATAAATATCCCATAAATAATGAAATACTCGTGAAACATAATAGAGTATTGTTCAACAAAACTTAACCATTTTTGACTAATTAAAAAAATTTCTTTGACAAGATTTCTATAAAAATATTTATTAAAATGCAGAAAAGTGTGAAGAAATTATTTTAATAATATTTATAATAATTTAATTCCAAATATGTGAAAAATTATGGTAATTAAACAATGTTTTAAAAAATATTATATTTTTAAATAAAATCTAAATTAATGAAAAAAAAATCTCAACAATTATACTTAAACCCCACCTAAACAGTAAATCCACTAATACATCTTAAACAGTCAATACTCTTGACTATTATTATAACCATGTAATAAAAATATCCATTTCAATCTTTTTCTAATTGTTGTATTTCCAATGCGTAATAATAATTAATCAATGAATCTATTGTTCTATTTATATTTTCAAGTCATAAACAAAATGCAAAACCATGTCTCGATGTGGAAAAATTCTAGGTTTAAGCGGCCTTTGGAGTGTGGCTGTGTCAGAAGAGGAGGGCTACGTGGATATCATTTTCCTTGATGTTGGAGCTTCTTTCATGGCTTCAACTTCCACAAGATTATACGGGATCCTTGTTGCTTCGATGCCCAACTTTCCTGACTCCTAATGGCTCCAAAATGTTATACGGGATCCTTGTTGCTTCGATGCCCAACTTTTCTTTTCTCCATAAAAGTTATATTTCCTGGTTCTTTTGCATGTTCCATTCTAGCCTAACATATGTTGATTCTAGATGGGACACAAATCCCTATATATTAATTAGAAGTATATAATTATTATTTCAAATAATCCACTCATATGTTAGGAACTTAAATTAAATTACCAGCTTCTTCTTCCTTGATGTCTGGGAGGTTCTTTCATGGCTTCCACGAGCTTCTACGAAAGAGAAGTATGATAATGTTAATTATCTTGATAGGCTTCCACTATTGGAATTCATTATTTTAACGATTTTGCTAATAAGAAGTATTACTCAATCAAATGTGCCGAATATAAATGAAAATTATTATGCCATGAAAGAGAGATATGAAAATGTTAATTATCTTGATAGGCTTCTTTTATTGGAATTCGTTATTTTAGCGATTTTGCTAATTAAGTTTTTGATCGAATGGCCTAAATTGAAATATACCACTATATTCTTACAGTGGCAATTACATCAACCACAATGATAACTATTTTGTATATTTAAATCAAGTATTTAAATCTCGTTTAAAATAATATTTCATCAAATTGTAGTTAAAAAATGACTTTTTCTTTGAGAAAAATAGAATCGCATTAGTAAGATAAGTTTAAAAAAAAAACTAAAAATCAAAAATTGCATTGAAATGTGGGCACCTTATTAATATTTTTAGGTTACACAATGAAAACTGTGGGTGTCCGAAGTTGTAAAGTGTGGTTCGCTCCAATTGCTTAGCTTATGCCAAAAATTATAGTATTTTTCAAATTTAAATTAAAAAGAAAAACATTATATTCAAACAATATTGTGTTAAATTTAATACATATTAAATAATATAAATTATTACTTCTCATTTAAAAAAAAATATCTCAATACCTCACTTAATACTATATATCTCAAAATAAAATATAGTCTTTATAACACTATACCAATTCATAAAGCTTTAACTATTAAGAGTCGTGGGGAACTCATTAATAAAAATTCTTCCATTCACCAACTTATTCCAATAAAGAAAAAAATTAACTATAAAAATAAATTATTAAAAATTAAATTAAATTATCAAATATAAAATTTAAGGATCCAAAATCTAAAGATATTGAACATAATAATTATATTATTAATCATAAATTTTAAGATTCCAAAATATAAATTTATAAAATAAAAGCTGAATAAAGTTTAAAATTCAAACAATATCATGTTAAATTTAATAGATAATAAATGACATAAACTGTTACTTCACATTTAGAAATAAATATCTTATTACCTCACTTAATACTATATCTCTCAAAATAAATTACAATCTATATAACACTATAGGAGGGGTGAATGATCATAATTTTTGGGAATGTGAATTTTAAAATTTTATTTAGGTTTTTTGTTTTTATTAGTTTGATTAATTGGGAATTTAAAACTTAGATTTCATTGTTTACTAATTTTATTTTATTTTTTTTAAATGAAATTTGTAAATCTAAAAAAATCTTATAATATAGTTAAAAAAAGATGAGAAAAAACATAAACTAGGATAATCATGAGGCATTATGTGCAAATCATAAGAAAATTATTGTTTTTAGGTTTAAGATTTGTGTTTATTATGTGTCCTATTGATTTTAGGTTTAATATTTTAGATTAAAATGTATTTAACCAATTGTATTATTCTTCACACTCACCTCCGACTTCATATGCAAGTGAAATATGCCCAATTATAAATTTAATGTGTCTATTTTTTATTACCACTTAGATAAAAATAGAAGAAAATTAAAAATTAAAAATTGCATCGAAACTTAACTCCCCTATTAATATTAATATTTCTATGTTACATTATGAAATGTGTGAGTAGCCAACCCTCTATGTGTGCACAACCATGATTCTAACTACCATGATATAATCCCATCACCTTTCCTTGTTGAGCCAACTCATTCTTCAAATCTATGGGGCCATGCAATAGACACTGAGGCAGTTTTAAAAAAATCATTTATGAGGCCTTGCAGTAGCCAAATAGGCCACTCAATAGCCCCTTTTTAATATGCTTCATTCCTTTTATTCTATGTGTTCATTGAAAATATGTGCTCTTCAAGTTGAAATTTATTAATTATAGGTGCTCTTCAAGTTTAAATTTATTAATTTAAAAAAAAAATTATTTTAGTTAACAGGTTTGTAGAGGTTCACTGAAAGTAGGGGATCTTCAAGTTGCTTCAATTTTTGTTTGTCTGTTTTTTTAATTATTTTTTAAATTTATTAAGTTTTAATAAATTTATTCTAGTTAACAGGCTTGTAGAGTTTTGGTACTTTGTAGCCACTCTTCAAGTTGCTTCAATTTTTTGTTTGTTTGTTTTTTTTAATTATTTTTTAATTTATTAAGTTTTAATAAATTTATTCTATAATAGGTTTAGTAGAGATTTGATACTGATAGAGAGGCTAGTCAAGTTTGATTTGATAAATAATTTAGGTTTACAATTTCTTTCAATCGCACACAAAAATGTTAAGAATATAGAAATTCATAAAATCTAAATTTTGAGAAAAATAGGAATTATGCCAAATATTTTCATTTCTAATGTGTAAACAAACCCTTTTTCCTATATGATATAGGATGTTATATAAATATATGATATTATAATACTAAACACAATTTGTTTGTGAAATAATTTTATCTCCTAGCTGCTACCTGCCATCATATTATTGCACAATATATCAAATCTTTGATAAAAAAATGCTTCATAATACAAGAATATTTTATAAATCTAATCGTGGTCTATCATTTTTCAGATTGACAAATCAATTATCATGAAATATTTGATTTATGTGGTTGAAAAGGCCCTCTAGATGTGGCTACTACCCACACTATATTGAACTATGGGATGGGAATGTAACTAATGGTTACAACGTCAATAAAGGCTACAAGGATTATCCTCTACAATATTTCTATATCCCATACTTTATCTATTTATTTGGTAATTCACATCCACAACAATGAAATGTAATAAATTGGTAACATTTTATTACATTGGTAATTAAACATGTTAGAATATATCTATATATATGGTTTATTTATTTAAATTTGTATTAATTATATTTATATTTTTATAGGATAGGATGTTGGATAGAGGATAACAACTATTTATCAAAAAAAAAATATTATGTGTAAGATTCCAAACAATAAAAATTTCATAGATCTAAAAAATCTTAGTGTTCTCATTTAATACAATATTTCATCAAGAACCAGAACACAAGAAATGCAACCATTTATTTATATTATTATTCACTTAAAGTAAAATACATGCCTAGACCATAAAATCCTACAAATGGCATGCACAGCTGCTTGACAATGACAAATATAAGAAATTGAAACCCACTTGTGAATCCTGCATGGATCCACCACGTAAACATCACCGCGGGGTTTTTGTCCCGGGATCAATGATAGAACTAGCCATGCCAGGTTCTCAACCCAAACATAATAAGCTAGATAATCCAGAATGCTCTAAATGCCTAGCTTCTCTCTCCTTTTATAGGCTTGATGGGTCAATAACAACAAGAAATACCATGGGTCAATACCAACAAGAAATATCATGGGTCAATACCATGGGAAAATACCATGGTAAGTACCATGGATCTATTCTATCCACTTTGACTGGATCAAGAAATGGAATATTACAAATCCTCCCGCCCAAAGATTTCTTGTCCTCAAGCGATCCACTTCTATCCACAACAGAAGCATTTTTACATTGATACCAGGATCCCGTACAATCTGATGTACCCTCCATGTTGAATGGTCCTGAATGGATCCTCCAATACCTGGATCCCAAACAATCCTTCGACCAATCCTCCCCTCAATAGATTTACCTGGATCCCAAACAATTATTTCCCTAATGGATTCTCCCAGATCCCAATGCCACCTAAATCTTCGGACCTGTGGGTTATAGTTCATTTCAACTCTCCATCGCTACCCGCACCAAATGGTCCATACTATAATTTTCCCTTGGCTATGGGTATCCTCCAAATAATCAACCCATCTATAGAATACCAACTCATAATCTCTCGCCAATCCATACTTGGGAAAGAATGAATATCTGCAAATATACTATGTTGATGCTGTTCGATGCTCGATTCATGCTACTCTACTTGGTTACCCAACATGATGTATTTGGAGAACTCTGCCCTGCTCTTCTCAATGTATAAAGGTGGGTTGTTGATGTTGCAAGCCTTATCTATGTATTCCTATAGATCACTATTATGTGACTCCCAATTGTACCCTTCATGTGGCCTTGTGAGGGACTTGAGTTGTTCCTCAATACTAGAAATCTTAGTCGATGATTTGGCACATTTACCTATGAGTTCCTCAATTTTTCTATTCTCCTATAAGACAGTGTCTCGTACTGTCCAGACTCTTTGCTTCAACAACATAAGATCTATCTTGAAATGCATGATCCTTTCCTGAAAATGCATGATCCTGTCCTCCGTTGATTCTCCTTCGGTGTATTCATCCTGGACCTCTTCACATGTGAGGATCAGTTGTCCTTCCTCTCTCATTGTCAAACATGGATGTACTAGTGGAGTGTTGTCTATACCCGATTTCCCATACTCTTTATGAATGTCCTTTGTTGTATTTATAGATTAAACTATCACATCATCAGGAGGAATTACATCTTTCCTTTCGTCATGTACTTTGTCAAGCTGACTGCTTAGCTTGTCTTGCAAGTTTCTCTAAAGAGCATGGTGTTGTTGCTCACCATTTGTACTTGACTGCTCAGATCCTTCATAGGTCCTCTCCTGAAAACCAGCGGACCCATCAATGGATCAATCCCCATGATCTAAAGAAGTCTCTAATTTTTCTATCCTTGTTGCCTCCTTATTATCTGGACATGCATGGTCAAGAGCCCAAACTCCCTTGCATACAAAGCATAAGCCTTTCCTCCTTAGTTCATTCTTGTTGTCTGCACAAATCTTTGTTAGTTCCTCGTTGGTTAACTTCTTTCTAAGTAGTTTGATGCTCTGTTTGATCAACCCCTCAGCTAGTTCATAAGCAGCAGGGATGCAATTAGCTCCTTCCTCCAAATGGCCAACAATTTGGATCTCAATTGTTCACAGATGGCCCTATCTTCTCCTAAGATTGGAGACATGATCTTTTGCATGTATTTTTTGATGAAGTTTGGATGAGATGTTGTAATTCCATTGCAGAAGTATTGGAGCATATGGAGGATTAAATCATCACACTCTAGACCCAGCATAAGCATACGAAATCTGAATTTCGCCATGCGTTCCAAAATTGTGCACTTCTGGAAAAAAGTAAGAATGGTGGTGTTGTCCAACCCTTAGCGTGCTTCTACCATTACCTGAAAAGTCCTCCTCATGATGTCATCATTATAGGGCAATAGCAGTGCTGTTAAGGCTATGATTTTACTAAGACAAGAGGCAACTGTGAGTCTAACCTTTTCACAAGAATGCTCCAAGAACCTAGGTTGTATCAAAGCAAGCATGGATGGCTTCAAGGACCAACTTGACCCTTCCCATTTTGATTTCTCTATCAAGCTCAAATCCATATTAAATGTGTCTAGCTGTAGGAGAACATCTTTTGATTTTGCACCGTGCAATTTGGATCCAAGATCAAAGAGACACTTACTTTTTACATCTTCCTTCCGGGTATCTTTTGACTGCTGAATGATAACATGGACCTTTCGAGAGAAGGCTTTGTTGTTCGGCTCTTTATTCTGATTTTTATGTTGTTGCCATCTTTGATCCACAAAAGTATTGTAGCCTAGAGAATCGAATGATATATGATTATGTTGATTCTTGTGGCGTTTCCAAAAATAAAATGAAGACATTGACATCAATGCATCTCAATACTTAGCTAATGAGAAGCCTGGGAATGATCCCTATTTAGCAGTAACTTTCCAACCTTTCAAAAATTACCATATTTGCAAGAAAGATATGAATCTTTCATACACATGAATAAATATCATGGGTACATTTATAATATTCCATACACATGAATAAATATCATGGGTACATTTATTCATAAGAGGCTATATACAAGCTATAAATGATTTTGTCAATCATGCCTTCAAAATATTTTCACAAATTTACCCACAAACTTATAAATTATTTTCCCTTCACTTATGTCTCCCAATAAAATAATTTACTAAAAAATAAAAATCCTACTAGGGTGATAAATATCACCGAAGTGAGAAATGTTGGCTAGGGTGAAAAATAAATTTCACCGAAGTTCCTTGCCTAAAAATCTCAGGCTAGTAGGGTGCATAGCTCTGATACCACTGTAAGATTCCAAACAATAAAAATTTCATACATCTAAAACATCTTAGTGTTCTCATTTAATACAATATTTCATCAAGAACCAGAACACAAGAAATGCAACCATTTATTTATATTATTATTCACTGAAAGTAAAATACATGCCCAGACCATAAAATCCTACAAATGGCATGCATAGCTGCTTGAAAATGACAAATATAAGAAATTGAAACCCACTTGTGAATCTTGGATGGATCCACCACATAAACATCACCGCGGGGTTTTCATCCTGGAATCAATGATAGAACTGGCCATGCCAGGTTCTCAACCCAAACATAATAAGATAGATAATCCAGAATGCTCTAAATTCCTAGCTTATCTCTCCTTTTATAAGCTTGATGGGTCAATACCAACAAGAAATACCATGGGTCAATACCATGTGAAAATACCATGGTAAGTACCATGGGTCTATTCTATCCACTTTGACTGGATCAAGAAAGGGAATATTACATTATGTAACTAATTAATTCCCATGGATTTCATTAATATTATATATTTTTTCTTAAATGACAATTCATAATAATTTATTTTGAATTTTCCCATTCATATTTGTAACATACCCCGATAACCTCGCAGGAAAAATGCATGGAGTTAGGACTTTTTTTCAACATTTACAAATGTGTAACCTTATAAATTTCTTTATATATTTATGCATTAACCATTTAAATACCCATTATCATCACTTAGAGAAATATTTAGCAAAAATCATAGTGAGTTACACAACCATTAATTGTTCTTGTTGTAGCATATTAACTTAAATTTCCTGCTATAACTATGCATTGATCCCATGATCATTTTAATTTAATTAGTAGATCACCTAATTGATAATATCAACGTCATATCATGAAAGAAATTAACATCATCAAAACGACACAATTAACAATCACATAAATAGACACCGATATACCCTGGAAACCTCGTAGGGTGAAAACCAGCAAACGCTTAATTTTATTATTAAACGCTCGTGAGGGTTGTCACCCCTCACTCAATGGTTATAAGGGAGTCCATCCCTTGACCATTGTAATAAAATTTACATATAAAAATAATCTTAAACGAAACATAACTAGCTATAAGTTATTACAATCATCATGATACCATTTACCCACGAATCATCAATCTCCGTCTTTGTATTCAGACTGTTTCCTTCAGGGGATCATTGTGCAATTGGAACTACTAAACCTGCATGGACTAACAACTCTTTATCTTCCACAATGTTAAACTTGAAATTTCATTTTCTCAAGTCATCCTTCTTTCCTGCCATTTCTGTCGTCAGCACACTTGATATCATGATTAGATAAAATATTAATAAACCAATAATCAATCTCTATTTGTGACACTTCAACAAATATTTGTATGCATTTATAAAACATAATCACATTGACATTAGTTTCCTTATTTAACATCATTTCACATGCATTAGTAACAAATAAATCAATATCAAGCATCCTCTTTCCACCAAACACTAATAAAATCTTGCATGCACTTTCCTATTATTTCCAAAAGAAAGCTAACATACTATATAATAATACTGTGCAGGCAAATGCATAACAATATTTTCAAGATAACTATCCCAACAAGAAATTTCTCTTTTTGCCTACTCGTATGTTTTATTTTCAATATGGATTAATGCAATAGATGTTATACTTACGCATGTGAATACATGTTCTTTTCCAAAAACATATTTTCCACCCAAGATCTATTCATAATGGTTACTATGTATAACAATGCCAACTCTATTTCAAACAAAGTTAACATACAAGTTATATTTTTGTGCATGCAATAACATATCTTGTTCTTCCTACATGTAAAACATATATTTCTTTCCAAAATAAACCAAATAAATATTTCATGGAAAAATAAACACATTTCTTTTCGAAGGGTCAAACACATACCACGTATCATTTCATGCATGCAAAGTCGCATTTCCCTCTCATCCAAAAGATATAACCAATAACTATGCATAATATTCTCCCAAGATAAAGCTAATACCATAGCTAATCCCTTTAGGTTGGAAAAATACATATTATTTTTCCCAAAAGAAGGCTAACACCATAAATATTATGTGATTGCATCTTCCTTTTCTCTAGAAATCTAATACTCAAAAATATATTTTTCCCATGCATGCAAGCATATATGTTTCTCTAATTAATCCTACATAATAAAGCATGTGATTACTCTTTTTCCTCTCTAAGAATCTAATCCAATAATGCATACAAGGATATAATTTTATCTTCTATTCATTTTGAAGAGTTTTAACACAATAATTATTTCCTTGCATACAATTATGCAATGTTCCAAATGGGAAAATATAGGCTCAGTAGGGAATATCTTAAGATATTCCACTATGGAATCACAAAAATATGGAATTACACCGATATATCTAAACCAGAGATAGACTGGCAGGGCATTTACTAGATGCATCACCTTCACAAGGAAGGGTGAAATCCAGAGGCTTCCTGGCCCATTCCAGACTCTGTCTATAGAAGAATGGTGGAACACAGAAAGTGTGGGAATGACACACTCATCTTAGATTTTTCTGCTCTTAGGAACCTTAGATCTATAGGTCTAAACAATGGATCCAAAAGAGAAGTAAAAACCAACCAAGGAAGAAGCGCTAAATTCCACTCTCAGGAAAATCTGCAATAGGCTCAAGGAGGACATTGTATAAGCAAGCCAGTGTGAAAATAATGTAGAACAGGGCTGGGTTCCATTATTTTAGGCTGTGTCAGACCTCAGGAAAAGTTTCAGCAAAAATAAATGAGTTTAGAGGTTTTAACAGATCTCCCACAATCAACACTAGTTGAAAATCAGCTAAAGGAGAGAGTTGGTAAATAGAGAAACCGTCCTTTAGAAATTGCACAGTTTCTGCTGGAAGACACTAGAAATCAGCCATTAGACTCATGTTATAGTATGGCATCAAGAAATCAGATCTATAATCAAGTTCCTTTGTAGAAGCATTGGATTTACTTGAAACAAGAGCAAGAATCCTTCAAAAATAATAGCAGAAACAATTGGAAAAGCTATAAAAAGACTTGACAGCATTTTATATGAGGAGCTTCAGCTGATGTAGGTTAATATTCAGATCTACAACTGATATATGGCTGAAACATCAGATCCATACCAGATCTGGAACTACTCAGCCTTCTAAACAAGATCCCCCTGGGGTTTTATCAAAATAATGCATAAATAAGTGTAGATCTAGATTTTAATACACCGAAATTTTTATTGCAAATAAATTCAATCATTATATAATCATGGTCCATATGCAAACAAAGATATTTTCAAAGGATATGGTTACTCATCTCTTGATGCATGCTTGAAATACTCTCTTCCTCTTCCTTGGCTCCATTCTTCATGTATTCTCCCATTTTCCTCTTCTATTTCTCTCATGGGATTATAATAAAAAATAGAATTAATTAAAATGGAATAGATTTTATAAATCATAAAAGTATTCCAACTTTTTCCTAAATCATAAAAGAATTCCATCTTTTCTAATTCATAAAATCATTCCAGCTTTTCTAAATCACAAAAGCAATCCATAAAGGCTCCATAAATCTGATTTTTCCTAAATCAGAAAAGCATTCCATAAATCCCTCGTGCTTTTATTTTTAAAGCTAGATTTTCTTTTTCCTTATGAGAAAAATATCACTTATCCATACTTTTTCCAAATTTATTACTGATTATTTCTAAAACTCATAAAATATACCAACTTGGAAATATAATTTATTTCCATGGAAGAATATAAATTATTATAAATAAAATAATTAAGAAATAATTCTTCCAATATTCTTATAATCAACAATTATAAGAATATTCTTCATTTAATATCAATATAATAATTAATAATATTTAATTATTTAATAACTCTCATTTTATGAGAGTTTTTATGGTGCCTTATGCGAGGGATATTACAATATTACAGTGGAAAGTATAAAAAATAATGTGAATACATGATTATTTTTTCATTAACTGTTTTATTTTGATTTTAGGTTTAAAGTTTTAGATTAAAATATATTTAACCAAATGTATTTTTCTGCATGAGCACCTCTCTTTTCATGTTCAAGTGAAATATGCCAAATTATAAATTTAATGTATCTATTCTTTATTACCATGTATATGATTAGAGAAAAAAAGAAACAAATTAAAAATTAAAAATTACATCCAAAAATGGTTGCTATATTAATATTTTCATATTATATTATGAAACTTGTGGGTGACCAACAATGTTTTTAACAACCATGCTATAATCCCATAGCCTTTCCTTCTTGAGCAACCATTTCTAGTTTTTCAAATATATAGATCCATACAATAGCCACTGAGGCAGTTTTAATGAAAATCATTTATAAAACCATGCAATAGCCAAAGAAACAACTCAATAACTCGTTTTTAATATTCTTGATTCTTTTTGTTGACACCTAAACCTATGGGTCAGGTGTGGATATGTAATATTGTATAATAAATAATATTAGGAAATAAGGAAAGCCAAGAGTCATTGGGAGATGAATCCCGATAGCCTCACCTCCATGTATAAACACATGTACATCTTCATCTAATACACATTTTGATTTGTGGAGTTACCTCCTAGTTTGACATGGTATCAGAGCCAGTCCCACTATTGGCATTTTTGCCTGTGGTGTAACTCCCTCATTCCTTTGCTTAGTCAGTTTTTATGTATAGTTTTGCTGCTCCATTAAATTGATGCTATATACTGTAATTCTGCATTTTTTTTTATCTCTGCAATTTTTGCATAGCTCTGAAATTTGCAGCTCCTGAAGATTCTGCAATTTGCAGTCCCTGAAATTCTGCAATTTGCAGTTCCAGCAGATACCTGCCACTCTGCAATTTTGTAGTCCTGCAAATATCTGATTCCAGATTTTCTTAACGGCCTTTCGGCCTCCCCCAACACATCTCTCATCCATACCTATCGCTCCACCATACCTATCACTTCCTATTACCTGCTCTCCCTAAACTCCATCTCCCCTCTCCCCACATGGGCTTCAATACACTGCTCTACCCGTCCTCCCTGTTCGCTCCCCCATACCCCCTCACCCCTCTCCCTCTCCTCGCCCTCACCGCACACTCCCTGCACATACACTCTCCAACGCCTTACATTCAACGCACACCCCTTACATTCATCTCTGCTCTTACATTCAATGGATAGTCATACGCTCTTCAGGCTTATACGCTGTCACAGTTAGAATAATACCACTGTTCAATAATACGCTGTCATACGCCCCTCCCACCATATATTATCGCTCTATCCAGTCCTCCCACCATACGTAATACTGTTTACGCCCTCATATAATACGTTGTCATAAGCCCTCATATAATACGCTGTCATACGCCCCTCCCACCATATATTACCACCCTCATATAATACATTGTTCAATACATGTGATAATACTGCCCCCTCCAACCATATTACCGCCCTCATATAATACCACTATTCATATTACTGCCCTCTCCCACCATATTACCGCTCCCCTCCCACCATAACACCGCTCCACTATCATATTATTGCCCCCTCCCACCATATACCGCCTCTTTCCTTTTCTAATACCATTCACAATCATAATAGCTCCCCCTACCCCCCCCCCGCACCATACTTTCAATCAAATTATTCATATAAAGTCTTTTTCTTCAAACACAATATATATATATATTGGTGCAGAATTTCGTGTTTTTAGCAAATTATTTTTGTCCCCTTCAATTGAGTATATTTCTAGAATTGAAGATTTTCTAGCAAAATTTTTCCTCTTCAAAAGAATTTTTTCCAGCAAAGTAATTATTTTTCCCTTCAGAAGAATGCATTCTCTCATATCTATTGTAGGGGTGGTTCTCTCTGGCAAAGAGATCTATCTTGAATGGTCCTAGAAAATCAAGCACACTCTCACTTTTAATGAGTTGTGGAAAGGAATCTGTGAAGGACAAGAAGGAAATCTACCAGCAAAGTCCACTTCAGACAAGGAGCTCGCCATTTGGGAAAACAATAACTGCAAGGCCTATGCCCTGATTGCAGCTTCCGTAAATGAAGACGTTAGTCGCCATATTTCATCATTCTCAAATGCCTATGATGCCTTGAGCAAGCTAAAACAACTCTATGACTCACATTCAAAATTAGAAAATGTTCAATTGATGATTAAGCTGTTCAATCTTGAAATGAAGAATGATGATCCCCTTGCTTTAGCTTCAGAAGTAAGATCTATAATGCATGACATTGAAAGAAATGGTGTAAAAATGGACATATCTCTCATAGCATATGTTAAGGCATTATATCCTACTTACTCACATTATCTTGAGTCATTACAAGAAAGTGGAAACCTTGAGCATATCACCTTTGATACACTTGAGAAAAAGTTTGCAGAAAAAGAGAAAGCTTTTGGGAAGATGAGAGTCCCTTCGTCTTCCGAAGAGGCTGCATACTTGGCACATAGAGAAAAGAGTCATGCTCCAGATTCATCCAGAGGAAGAGGTGGCAGAAGAGGAAGAGGAAGAAGAAACTTCACAGAAAGGGGGGGCAGACAATCTGACAAATCCAATATTCATTGCACACATTGCAATAAATATGGACATGATGCATCCAAATGCAGGACACCTTGGGAGAAAATTGAGCAGCAAAGAAATCAAGACAAAGGTAAAACCAATGAAAAAGACAAAGGTAAAGCACCTGAATCTGCTCATTATGTTCTAGCACATTGTAACAATGGAGTAACTGAAGACTTGTTTGATGTTTCATTTACTTCATGGAGAGATGATTGGTTGCTAGATTCAGGAGCAACATGTCACATGAAATTTAGAAAATATTGTTTTGAAGAATTCACTGACAAAGTTGATGGAGAAATATATTTCGCAGATAAATCCAAACTCAAGCCATCAGGGCTTGGCACAGTCGGGCTTAATTTGCCTGGTCTTCCAAATCATATTCTACATGAGGTTCTATACCTCCCTGAGTTGAGGAGAAACTTGTTGTCCTTGGTCCAAATCCGCCAGCAAGGACACTCCATTCACTTGTTCGATGGCAAGGCAGAGGTCAAAAATGCATCAGATCACTCACTTGTCATGGAGGGAATAGAAGAAGGGAGACTCTTGAAGCTGAAAGGTTCATCTGCTCATGCTCAAAACTTTGCATTCACTTCGCATCATGATGAAGGTACATTCCCATCAATTCTTTTATGACATTCTAGATTTGGACACTTAAACTATGAAAGCCTTCGTTTGTTGAACAAAAATGGTGTTAATGGACTGCCTACAATTCCTAGAAAACCTAAGGAATGTGATGCTTGTATTCTAGGAAAGCATAGAAAACAACCATTTCATGATTCACACTCTAGAGCACATAGAAAACTTGAGCTTGTTCATTCATATTTATGTGGCCCTATGCCTATTTCTTCTGCAAATGGAAATAAATACATGATTACATTTATCGATGACTACACCAGAATGTGTTGGATTTACTTATTGAAGAACAAGTCTGATGCTTTTCAAACATTCAAGAATTTTCATGCATGGATTGAAAATGATGCACAAACTCATATTCTCTCTCTACGTACTGATAATGGAAAAGAATACACTTCAAACGAATTTGAAAATTATCTTTGTCAACATGGAATCAAACATGAAACAACTATGCCATATAATCCCCAACAGAACGGTGTAGATGAAAGAATGAACAGAAATATTTTAAATATGGTTCGGTCCATGTTATTTTTCAAGAATGTAAAATTGATGTTTTTGGATGATGCAGTTCTATGTGATGTTTACATAAAGAATATGTTTCCTTCAAGTTCAATTAGAAACAAAACTCCTTTTGAAATGTGGCATGCCCACATTCCTTTGGTAAAGCATTTCAGGGTCTTTGGGTCCACCTGTTATGCCTTGATACCCAAAGGTCAAAGGAAAAAACTTGGTGCTAGAAGTCGAAAATGTATCTTCTTGGGGTACTCCAATACCTCCAAAGGATATCGTCTCTATGATGAAGCAAATAAGAAGTTTGTAATAGAAATAGATGTCATATTCCTTGAATATTCCAAGAGTGACAAGGTTGTTGAGCGGCAACTTGATTGCGTGGATAGATTCACACATGCAAAGTATTTCCAAGAATTTGATAATCAAATACCACATCTTGAAGGGGGGATTCCGATATTGAATCAAACTGTGGAATCATGTCCTGAAGCACTCTCTCCCCCACATGAAGAAACAACCACGGATGACACATTGAATGATGTGATTGATAGAATTGGGAGATTAAATCTTGAATCAATCCCAACTTAGTCAAATGACCAGCTTGGGCCATCTCAGAAAGGTCCACCCAAATGGCTGACAAAGACACTGGAGAATGTTCATCCTGATGAGGTTGGAAAAACATGAACAAGAAGTTCCACTAAACAAATCGAAGGTGATGTAGATAATTCCGATTCTCCTATTGATATGGATATTGCTTATAACTGTGAATTGAGTTTGTCTACAGATCATGAACCAAATTCCTTCAAAGAAGCCGCTTCTCATGAGGAATGGAAAGAAGCGATGCAAAAGGAGTATGATGCCTTGATAAAGAATGGCACTTGGAAGCTGGTTGATCCGCCTTTGGGAACAAAACCAATTGGCTGTAAGTGGGTCTACAAGAACAAGTATAAAGCAGATGGCTCACTTGACAAGCACAAGGCCAGGCTTGTGGCAAAAGGTTTTGCACAAAAATAAGGAATCGACTATGAAGAAACTTTTACTCCCACAGCAAAATGGACCACCATCCAGACTCTCTTTGGCCTAGCAGCTCAAAATGGATGGAAATTCCATCAGATGGATGTAAAAAACGCCTTTTTGAATGGAGATCTAAAAGAGAAAGTTTATATGTCCCAACCAGAAGGATTTGTGGTAAAGGGTCAAGAACACAAAGTTTTCAAGATTATAAAATCCTTGTATGGCCTCAAGCAAGCACCACGAGCCTGGTATCAGAAATTAACCGAGCATCTTCTGAAACTTGACTTCAAACATTTTGACCTCGATGATGCAACTTTGTTTGTTAAGAAATTTGGAAAAACAGTTGTATATCTTTTGGTGTATGTAGATGATCTTTTGATAACAGGGAACAATTAGAGCTATATTGCATCCATGAAGAAAGAATTGAAGAAAGGTTTCTGAAATGACTGATTTGGGTCATGTTCATTACTATCTGGGTATTGAAGTAATTCAACATCCTAAATTTATATTTCTTTCTCAGAAGAAGTACATTAGAGATCTCTTGAACAATTTTGGCATGGATGAATGCAATCCCTTAACCACTCCAATGGAACAAAGCTTGAAGCTCACATCTATTGAAGGGAAGGAATTCGAGGATGCAACTAAGTATAGAAAACTTATAGGAAGTCTTATCTACTTGACCACCACCAGACCTGACATTTCATTTGCTATTGGAATCCTCTCAAGGTTCATGCAAAAACCTTGTGAAGGACATTGGTCTGCTGCAAAAAGAGTGTTAAGGTACTTGAAGGGGACTCAAGACTTTGGACTCAAATATATGTAGGTAGGCGACTTCAACTTGATCGGATATTCTGATTCAGACTTTGATGGCGACAAAGAAACAGGGGTGTCTACTACAGGTTACACGATGAGTCTTGGATCAGGAGCTGTCTCATGGAGATCACACAAACAATCAGTTCCAGCATATTCCACGACCAAGGCAGAATATGTGGCAGCAGCTGAAGCAAAAAAGGAAATTGTGTGGCTCCAGAAAATCCTGGAAGATTTTCAGATGAAACAAATGTATTCCACACCACTCATGATCGACAACACTTCTACAATAAAGTTAGCCAAGAACCCAAAGTTCCATGATCGAACAAAGCACATCAATACAAAAAAAACCATCCATCTACATCATTGTTCCAAAAATGAGCAAACTGCTGATATCTTCACCAAAGCACTTGGAAGAGAAAAGTTTGAAAAGTTCAGGTCGATGCTTGGGCTCACCAATATCCCTTCGGATTAAAGGGGAGAATGTTGACACCTAATCCTATGGGTTGGGTGTGGATATGTAATATTGTATAATATATAATATTAGGAAATAAGGAAGGCCAAGATTCATTGGGAGATGAATCCCAATAGCCTCACCTCCATGTATAAATACATGTACATTCTTCATCTAATACAAATTCTGATTTGCGGAGTTACCTCCTGGTTTGACACTTTTTATTCCATTTTCAATTACCAATTTATTACATTTAATTATTGTTTCTTTAAATTACCAAATAATTAAATAAATTTTAGGCTATATGTAGCCAGAGGTTCACCAAACCACTGAGGGATGCCAAGTTTGTAAGAAGGCGAGGGAAGCTGCAGAGAAAGGCCGCTAGTTGTGTGAACGTGGGAGTAGGTTTGTGTATGGGTTCATCGCTGGGTTCACATAAATAATTTTTGTGAGTATAAGACAAAGAAGAAACTTAGCAAGGCCAATTTCGCTTGTGTGTGCGGTGCTACCAAGTTCTCCTTTGTGTGCGGTGTGGTGCTAAGAAAGCTTTTGAAGCCCCCGCTAGAAAGTGCTAAGCAAGATTTTGAAGCCCCTACTAGAAATTGGTATCAGAGCCAATGGTCTAGTTGTTAACTAGCGTCAAAATTCTGGTTCGAGAAAAAGGTTAGTACTTAATTTTTTTCTCTCTCTTTATATCTGAAATGGACTCTACGAGAAAATCAGTTTCTTTCCGTGAACTAAAAGAGAAGGATAGGGCCGAACAAGACCCTCTCAGAGACATGTTTGCATGTTCTTCTAGTAAAATAATAAATCAGTAAGAATTGTTGTATGAAGAGGCTGAACCTCAGCCTAAATGGGTTCTACCCAAGATATCTACATCTGAGGTATATGCATATCTGGGAGTCTAGCACCTTAAAGCTGCTACATGCATTACCATTAAAGAATCCATAAGTTCCATAGAGGAAAATTCTGACTGTGTCCAAACCATCCTGCTGTTGGATCCAAAATAGCTGCAAGAAGAGGCCAAAAAATTGAGGACGAAATTCCTGCATCTTGGATGCATTCGGGTGGGAATCCATGCTCTAACCCATCAAGTTTAGATACGTATGTGTTAGCCACAGTCCGTGACCTAACTCATAATAGATATACTGATTCCCTGATAGGAGGTATTGTTGCACCTTTATCAAATGGACCAATCTGGTTTGACTGTTACCCAAACTTCTCTGTGTCTGTCTATGATGAAACCCTGATCGATATTTTACAATTGCAAATCCAAACTTCTGGATTTAACATGAGGGGAAAAAGAAACAATATCGCCATCCAGACAAGAGGATGTTTCTGTCACACCAATACTCTGTTCCCTGCAGTCCTCCATGCCCCCAGCAGAGAGTCAAAAACTAGTGTCATTATTATGACAGATCCCAAGAACCAAAAAGTCGAGCATAAAGCCATTAAGTGGGAGGATCTTGAGTTCCCTGAACACTGGGTAGTGCCGAATCCAAAGCCCATCTCTGCATAGAAAATAACTTCTGCAAATATTTCGGAAAATCAATCTACAACCACATTATCTTTCCCCAAAAGATATACTATAGACAGGCGTAGGATTGAAGCCGAATGTGAAAAATCATCATTATATATACCACCTAGTTTGTCTGATACTGCATGTTCCAGTTCTGTCAATTCTTCATGTTGCTAAAGCCCTCACTGGCTTGGAGAAAAATGTTGCTAAAGCTGCCTCAGTAAAAGACCAGATTGATAGAGTCCAAGTCTCTGTTAATGATGTAAATAATGCATTAAATTATGTACAGTACAATTCTTCTGTTGCAAAGATTATTCTTTAGAGTCTTTCGAAAAGATTGATGAAGTAGAGAACTGTACCATAGAACAATCTATCTCTACACGACATTTTATTTCAAATCTGTCTGATAAAGTTGATAGGATGAATTTGAAGAAGATAGAAAAACCTATCCCGGCTTCGTTTTTGCATAAGGGAAAACCTATACATACTCATGAACTTAGTGAAAGCCCAGTCTCTAAGTTTCCTCAGTTATTCCCTAAAGAAGTTGAAAAATCATCACAACAGTATGAGCTATTTAAATATGAAAAGCTCACCATAGCATCTCTCTCCCATGAGTCTGATACAGAGACACAAGTTCTCCCTATCTATGAGCCACTTGAGCCACAGTTTACCAGACATTCTGCTCCTGATCTCTTTGGTGCTGGAAAGATTTCCCCAAGGGAAACATTTTTTGAAAATAGTCATAAAGAGTGGAATTTAGATAACCTGACTACTGCACAGATCATGCATATGCTTGACCAAATGATTACATAATACAAGCTCATGTGTGTTGCAGGAAGGACTGAAGTAGAATCCTACAAAACTTTCATTCATTGTTTCATAGGAACACTGGCAAGATGGTGGGAATTGGAATCTTCCCCCGCTATGATTGAGAAAATGGAAAGGGAAGTATTAAAAGATGAAAACAGAGATGTGATGTTTAATCCAGATGGCACCTCTATAAATAATATGATTGGTGCATTGACTGTTATGATCCAAGAGCACTTTTGTGGTGCTGATGTTACACTTTCAGATAAACATGAAATGGTCTTAATGAATCTGAAGTGTAGAAATATAAATCAATATGAAGACTTCCACAGAGATTAGATACAGAGAATTTTCTTGGTAAAAGAACTAAAGAACGTTCTGTGGAAACAGGTTTATCTTGTAGCACTTCCATCAAAACTGGTTGATATTCTGAAGATGCAAGAAGTTTTCTCCTTGCCCCTTGAAGTTTATCTGTGGGGAGAAATTTATTCTATTATAACTAAATTTTTAATCACTCTTTGTACCAGTTCCAAAATTACAAATTCCATTGACAAGTTGAATAGACTACCTGGTACTAAGTCTTTCTGCAGTAAGTATGGTATAACCATCGATGATCCTTTGGTTACTCGCAGAAAGTCCAAACGACAAGCAAAGAAGGCTCAGAGAAAGTCCAGAGAAGTGAGCTCAAATCTCATAAAAGAAGACCTGCAAAGGGGAGAAAGGGATATTATAAGTATTTCCCCAAGACTCACTACTATCAGCCTACAGACATTAGACCAAAAGAAAAAAATCTTGAAAGGATGAAATCTGTTGTCTATTGGTTATGTGGTCAAACAGGGCATACTTCAAATATGTGTCCTACTGCCCTTGAGTCTAAACGAAATTGTGGCAAGAAATCACAGCCACCACACAGACCTAGCACAAGTACAACTATGAAATCTGAATCTAGACGTGCTAGATGTAATTCTGCTTTTCATAAAATAGAAGAATGTAATCGACTTGTTATTCAGCAAGTTGAAGAAGTTTCTTCCTTAGCTACTCAATCTGAATCTTCTTTTTTATATTCTGATGAAGAAGTTCATGCTTATTGCCAATGTTCTGATTCATAGAATTGTCACTGTGATTGTTCTGATTCAAATTTAGACTTCTCTTCTGATGACTCTCTTCCAGAAGAATTTGTAGGAAAAATAAAATTCCTCATGGCACAAACTGATGAAGATGATCTGAAAGTGTTTACACAGATCCGTGCCATGGACGAAAGTGACTTGAAGGCTGCATTGCTTAAAACCTTTATGCAGCATGGTACTAGCACTTCCATTCCAATCACTGGTAAGAAGCCCATTTTTCTTGATGCTTCTTACGATCAAAATACTAAATCGTATCTCCAGCACAATTCAAGAAAAGTTCGTACACTCACTTTGGGGGAGGTGAGTAAGGAGATACATGCAATGAAATCTAAGATTTCTGCCCTAAATTCACAAGTTGCACAGTTGGGAAAGGCCAAACAAGAAATAAGGCCTTCTACTTCTATTTCAGGCAGACAAACAAACTACACTCTCCATGTTGCTCCAGGACAAACATCAGTCTCGCAAGTAGAGATTGCTGAAGGAAGACCTGATACAACCATTGGATTCAGAGAAATGCAAGTCCTTGCAGTCCAGTACCAACAACACCATATCAAAGTAAACATCTATGTTGAAGGTAAAATGCATAATTTGATTGCACTAATTGATTCAGGTGAAGATGTGAATATTCTTTCCAAAAAAGTTGTCCCCTCCAGAGTCTGGGTATCTTCTTCTTGGAAAGTCATAGGACTGGGAAAGAAGCAGTTAGAATTTGAAGTTCCTAAAGCTGCAGTGTGTTTTGAATCCCACTGTCTAAAACTCAAGTTTGCAGTAGCAGATATTGCCATAGATTTCATATTGGGTAATGTATTTTTGGCAGCAGTAGAGCACCATGGTTCTTTCAGATTTCCAGATAAATCAGTGGGCTATTTCATCACAGTGCCTACATCTGACAAAAAGGGTAACAGGATAGAACTCCCTTATATTTCTAATCCTCGCATTTCAACAATGGTGCAGGAAATGCAGGAGCTTCGTAAAGCAGAAAAAAGTCTGGTTGAACTCAAGGATCATAAGAATATGATCAGAATCGAAGATCAACTGAGTTCCCCAGGAATTCAAAGACAATTCTCTAAATTACAAAAGCAGTTCGAAGACACTTGCTGCTCAGAAGAACCCAATGCTTTCTGGCATCGCAAGCAGCACTGTGTAGAGTTTCCCTACAAAGATGGATATACGGGCAAACCTTGTAAATCTAGAGCTATTCCAATGTCAAAATAATACAGACAGCTCTGTGAGAAGGAAATAAATCAGCTTCTACATAGAAAGCTGATTCGAGAGTCTAACAGTCCATGGAACTGTTATGGCTTCTATGTCAATAAACGGAGTGAACAGATAAGAGGCATCCCTAGACTGGTTATTAATTATAAACCTCTTAATTATGTTCTTGTAGATGATACATATCCTATCCCGCACAAGGGAGATTTGTTGGGTAGGATAGCTGGGGCCAAAGTATTTTCAAAATTTGATCTAAAATCTGGGTTCTGGCAAGTGACTATTACTGAAAACGATAAATGGAAGACGACTTTCAGTATACCACCTGGCCACTACAAATGGAATTTGATGCCATTTGGCCTGAAGCATGCGCCTTCAGAATTTCAGAAGGTAATGGATTCAATCTTCAAGCCATATGATGAATGGTTACTTGCATATATAGATGATATCCTCATATTTTCCAAGAATTTACAGGACCATTTTAAGCATTTGAGAATTTTTAGGAAGTTGTTCCAAAAGAATGGATTGGTCTTAAGAAAAAAGAAGATGGAATTATGTAAGACCAAGATAAAATTCTTAGGGCACACCATAGAAAATGGACAAATTTCTTTGCAGAGTCATGCATTAGAATTTGTAGACAAATTTCCAGACATCATTCTGGATAAGACTCAGTTACAAAGGTTTCTAGGTTGTTTGAACTATGTAAGAAATTTTTATCCATCATGTGCCATCGACAGATCTCTACTCAACCAAAAACTCAGAAAGAATCCCAAACCTTAGACAGAAGCTCACACAGAAGCCTTGCTAAGTTTCTTCTTTGTCTTATACTCTCAAAAATTCTTTATGTGAACCCAGCGATGAACCCATACACGAACCTACTCCCACGTTCATGCAACTAGCGGCCTTTATCTGCGGCTTCCTTTGCCTTCTTATGGCCTTGGCATCCCTCGGTGGTTTGGCGAACTTCTAGCGAACTTTCAAGACTTTGAGAGTGACAAACAGTGTCTTAGCAGACAATATATATGCACAAAGTTTCAGTACTTAAGAATGCAGAATAAGAAAAAAATGCTTCTCTCTTTATTGATATATCAGAATGATATTACAATCAGATTATAGACTTATGCATTGTAATTCTCTTTCCAGAGATCGACTGCAATGGCATTTACCAGATGGTGCAACTCGATAAATGAGCGTGCTCACTGGAGGCTTCCTGGCCAGTTGTAGACTCTGTCTCAGAGCTCTTGAAATAACACACAAACAGACTTACTTATAGACTCTATCTAATGACCCCGCCACTTTAGATTCTTCCCAGTGCCGAGCACACTGAGACGCAGGCTAGCCAAGTCACCTAACAGACTTGAGACTAATCTCTGTGATGCAAGCAGACTGAGAGAATTCTTGCAGATGCAGAGCAGGGAGTTCAGACTCGACTCAAGACTCAAAACACACTAAAACGCAAAACCAAATTTGAATGCTCGATGAATGAGCCTTACCCTCCTTATATACGAAATTAGGGGGGGCAAAAAATTTCATCGGTTTGTCGGATTATTGACACGTAGAAGGGGAATCATTGCTTTCGGGTAACACCGAAGTGACATCCGCGTAGAGATTTTGTCCTTCAGACAGACGCATGTGAAAGTGTGTGTATTACACTGTGGATGCCTTTAAGTATGAAGGCCCATGAGGAAACAGACATAATTATGTACATAGAGGATGCTTTTTTGAACAGGTAAAAAGCCCTCGGGAAAAGACCTGTCACTGTAAAACCGTGACTGGGTATTATCACACAATGGATACTTTTGTTTTAGTGGAGCCCATGAGAACCTCTTGTACTAGCTTCTGCAGGAGTATCCAATATTTGGATGCCAGGAAATCTTATCCTTTGATATGTGGAATCGTCCCAAGCTTTGGTGTAGATTCGACATACAATCATGGGTTTATTCAAAATTATCTGGTGTTTAATTTTTGTCATCACCAGCCACTGATAATGCATTCTCATATGTGATTCCAAGATGGAATTTATCAATCTAAGTTCTAGCTGGCTTAGATCTTTTATATTTTGACATGGAGTATGAAAACATTATCCTATGTTTCTTTCTATACACCAGTTACATTGATTATGATAATAAGATTCATAAAAACATGGATCCATACTGTAGGTGCTTAACCCATAATCAAACCACCAATCATGCAACCATGGAGGTTGTTGGTTTGCTTGGTTTGTCCATGTAGAACCAAATTTTAATTTGGTGTAATGAGTTTCATTATGCCCATCCTTATTTAGCAGATTCCACCAATGCTTCTTATAACCTGCAAAGTCATACACAATGTTAGGAAAAATAAGGACAAGATTATTACCTGGCCACATCTTGAATCTTTCTGTCCAATCCCATCCTGGACACCGAGTTTTTTTGACACCAAAACATAATTATTCATAATATTAATGTACAAATTGTAGGTGTTAGCACAACTACATTTATTAATATGGTTGATATAAGGTCATAGGCATATTAAGATAAATATACAATTATATTAGTGAATGTGGTTGATATACCCCAATAATATTATATCCACCACACACCGTATTAATATGTGTTAGATATATTTTATTAAAATCTAACAATTTATGATTATTGATAACTATATAAGTAATAATAACCTTATTATATTATACTTACATATTTATTATAATTATATAATTATTATTTCGTATATTTTGTATCCTATATTTTTTTCAACTCTCGTCCGAGAGTTTTATTCCTATAATAAAACACCAAAATTACTAAGTTGGTAGAATTGATACTTTATTTTATATAAAACTCTCGGTACTTTAGAATTGGTACTTTATATAATTTTAATAGTACTTTATTAAAATTAAAAAATGATAAAAAATAATAAAATTATAATTTTATTTTAAATTATTTTATTATTATTAATGATAAAAAATACATGAAGATTTAATTAAATAAAATTTGTTACAATATTTTGTAATATCAATATTATATAAAAAACTAAAAATATTTTATATAAAACTAGTTGCTATATTAATATAAATAAAATAAAATTCTAAAACATAAATCAAAATAAAAACAACTATATATCTATAATATTTTTTTTGAAATTAATGAATAAATTTAAATTTAAAAAACAATTGACTAAATGCAATGAGGTGATAAAGGAGACAATGCATAGCACCTTAATATCATTATAAATTCTTGGAAATCTCGAGAAATTTTTGACGTGAGATGAGCTTCTTGGAATGGGTCACTTTATCTTCCACTTGAGTTTCACACGATTAACTTGAAAGCAAGTCTATTTTCCTAGGTATGGATGTAAGGGTATAAACAATATTATTTGAACATTGAGTGAGATGCCCTTCTTGGAATGGGTCCTCTTATATTCCACTTTAGTTTCACAAGATTAAATTGAAATGAAGTTTACTTTCGTAGGTATGGATGTAAGGGGATAAAGAATATTATCTAAAAAGGAAATGAATATTAAATGTGACATTCCAAGCAGAAGTGTATGGGATTGGAGAATTATGTTATTGCAGAAAACTAACCCTTGACCCATAACCCTTGACCCCTTAAACCCTAATTCCTAACCCCTAAACCCTTAACCCGCTAAACCCTAAACCTCTAAACCCTTAACAACTAACCCATTTACCCCCACTAAACCTCTAAATCCCTAACCCATTTAACCCCTGAACCCTAAACCTCTAAACCCTTAACCCCTATGCCTAACACGTTAACCCCTAACCCATTTAAGCACCTAAACCCCAAAACCTCTAACACCTAAACACTAAAATCCTTAACTGCTAAATCCCCTAACCCCCTAAACCTCTAAACCAATCCTAACCCATTTAACCCCCTAAACCCTAAACCCCTACCCCCTTAAACCCTAATTCCCAACCAATAACCCTTGACCCCTTAAACCCTATTTCCTAACCCCTAAACCCTTAACCCATAACCCCTTAAACCCTAATTCCAAACCCCTAACCAATTCAACACCCTAAACCCCTAAGAACATAACCCATTTAAGTGTGGATTCCATTTAAGCCCCAAAACCCTAACCCCTAACCCCTAAAATCTTTCATTGCTAAATCCCCTAACCCCCTAAACCTCTAAACTTGTAACCCATTTAACCTCCTAAAACATAAACCTCTAAACCCTTAACCCCTAACCCCTTAAACCCTAATTCCCAACCCCTAACCAATTCAACACCCTAAACCCCTAAAAACCTAACCCATTTAACCCCATTAACCCCTAATTTCTAACCCCTAAAATCCTTAATTGCTAAATCCCCTAACTCCCTAAACCTCTAAACTAGCCCTAACCCATTTAACCCCCTAAACGCTAAACCTATAACCCCTTAAACCCTAATTCCAAACCCCTAACCCATTCAACCCCTTAAACACCTAAACCTCTAACCCCTTAACCCTTCACCCCGTAAACCTTAATTCCTAACCCCTAACCCATTTAACCCCCTAAACCCTAAACTTCTAAACCCTTAAACCCTAACCCATTTACCCCGACAAAACCTCTAAACCCCTAACCCATTTAACCCCTAAACCTTAAACCTCTAAACCCTTAACCACTACCCCTAACCCGTTAACCCCTAACCCATTTAAGCCCCTAAACTCCAAAACCCCTAACCCCTTAAACCCTAATTCCCAACCCATAACCCTTGACCCTTTAACCCTTGACCCCTTAAACCCTAATTCCTAACCCCTAAACCCTTAACCCCTAACCCATTAAACCCTAATTACCAACCCCTAACCAATTCAACACCGTAAACCCCTAGAAACCTAACCCATTTAAGTGTGGATTCCATTTAACCACCAAAACCCTAACCCCTAACCCCTAAAATCCTTCACTGCTAAATCCCCTAACCCCCTAAACCTCTAAACCTGTAACCCATTTAACCCCCTAAACCCTAAAACTCTAAAACCTTAACCCCTAACCCCTTAAACCCTAATTCCCAACCCCTAACCAATTCAACACCCTAAAACCCTAAGAACCTAACCCATTTAAGTGTGGATTCCATTTAACCCCCAAAACCCTAACCCCTAACACCTAAAATACTTCACTGCTAAATCCCCTAACCCCCTAAACCTCTAAACATGTAACCCATTTAACCCCCTAAACCCTAAACCTTTAAACTCTTAACCCCTAACCCCTAAAACCCTAATTCCGAACCCCTAACCAATTCAACACCCTAAACCCCTAAAAACCTAACCCATTTAACCCCATTAACCCCTAACTTCTAACCCCAAAAATCCTTAACTGCTAAATCCCCTAACCCCCTAAACCTCTAAACCAACCCTAACCCATTTAACCCCCTAAACCCTAAACCTATAACCACTTAAACCCTAATTCCCAACCAATAACCCATTCAACCCCTTAAACACCTAAACCTCTAACCCCTTAACCCTTGACCCCTTAAACCCTAATTCCTAACCCCTAACCCATTTAAACCCCTACACCCTAAACTGTTAACCCCTAACCCATTTACCTCCACTAAGCCTCTAAACCGCTAACCCATTTAACCCTTAAACCCTAAACCTCTAAACCCTTAACCCCTACCCCTAACCCATTAACCCCTAGCCCATTTAAGCCCCTAAACCCCAAAACCCCTAACCAATTAAACACCCTAAACCCCTAAAAACCTAACCCATTTAAGTGTGGATTCCATTTAACCCCCAAAAACCTAACCCCTAACCCCTAAAATCCTTCGCTGCTAAATCCCATAACCCCCTAAACCTCTAAACCTATAACCCATTTAACACCCTAAACCCTAAACCTCTAAACCCTTAACCCCTAACCCCTTAAACCATAACTCCCAACCTGTAACCCTTGATGCCTTAAACCCTAATTCCTAACCCCCAAACCCTTAACCCTCTAAACCCTAAACCTCTAAACCCTTAACTCCTAACCCATTTACCCCTACTAAACCTCTAAACCCCTAACCCATTTAACCCCTAAACCCTAAACCTCTAAACCCTTAACCCCTACCCCTAACCCATTTAAGCCCCTAAACCCCAAAACCCCTAACCCCTTAAACCCTAATTTCCAACCCATAACCCTTGACACCTTAACCCTTGACCCCTTAAACCCTAATTCCTATCCCCTAAACCCTTAACCCCGAACCCCTTAAACCCTAATTCCCAACCCCTAACCAATTCAACACTCTAAACCCTTAAAAACCTAACCCATTTTAGTGTGGATTCCATTTAACCCCCAAAACCCTAACCCCTAACCCCTAAAATCCTTCACTCCTAAATCCCCTAACCCCCTAAACCTCTAAACCTGTAACCCGTTTAACCCCCTAAACCCTAAACCTCTAAACCCTTAACCCCTAACCCCTTAAACCCTAATTCCCAACCCCTAACCAATTTAACACCCTCAACCCCTAAAACTCTAACCCATTTAAGTCTGGATTCCATTTAACCCCCAAAACCCTAACCCCTAACCTCTAAAATCCTTCAGTGCTAGATCCCCTAACCCCCTAAACCTCTAAACCTGTAACCCATTTAACCCCCTAAACTCTAAACCTCTAAACCCTTAACCCCTAACCCCTTAAACCCTAATTCCCAACCCCTAACCAATTCAACACCCTAAGCCCCTAAAAACCTAACCCGTTTAACCCCATTAACCCCTAACTTCTAACCCCTAAAATCCTTAACTGCTAAATCCCCTAACCCCCTAAATCTCTAAACCAACCCTAACCCATTTAACCCCTTAAACCTTAAACCTATAACCCCTTAAACCCTAATTTCCAACTCATAACCCATTCAACCCCTTAAACACCTAAACCTCTAACCACTTAACCCTTTACCCCCTAAACCCTAATTCCTAACCCATAACCCATTTAACCCCCTAAACCCTAAACCTTTAAACCCTTAACCCCTACCCCTAACCCGTTAACCCCTAACCCATTTAAGCCCCTAAACCCTAAAACCCCTAATGTAACACCTCCCGTTTTTGAAACAATTTTTTTTTTTTTTTTGAATACACTATTCAAGATTTATTGGAATAAGAAGTTCAGAGTTTTTAACTTTGCTTCCAGTTTAATCTAACTCCCCTTGTCCATCTCGCATTTCCATTTTTAGAACCATTGAACACTTCCCATACATTCCTTCCCATCATATATATATATAATTATATATATATATAGTTACATATATATATAGTTACATATATATGTAACCATTTATATTACCATCTATACTATTAAGAGATGTGATTCCTCTACCTTTTTCAATAACCTCTTCTAACTTTATACCTTCATTGGTATGTTTTTGAATTCCTTATGTATCTATGTATCCACCTCTATGTGGAGTTAATACCCTTACTACACATATATATAAATCATATATATATCTCTATCACCTATATTACTTGTATGTATATGGCCTTTGGCAACTTATTAATTTAATAAGCCTATGTGAATATGGCACCTATATTTATGTATATATGCAATATATATATAGGTCCAACTTTGAGCATAGGGAAATGGGGAAGCGCCACTACGCATAGTCCATATACCTACATTGACTTATATATATATTCAACCTTAACAACCTATACATATATATACTCTTACCTAACTCTCATAAATAGCACTTTAATATTCCACTTGGGACGTTGGAATACGATAATGCTGTGGGTATCCAAATTTCGAACCCCAGGCCGCGGTCAAAGGGAGGTTATTATATGTATATACATATCAAATGGACTTACCACAACAGTAGCGCGGTTTACATTTTCTTACTATGGAGCTAGGTATTACGTAGTCCAGTCATGCAGCCACGATCGCGGCGTTTGCCCTCTCGGCTACGGGGTGTATTATTTATAATGTTTTTTTTTCATCGTTTAACGGCATCGGTTCTCAAACCCTAACCCGCTCGAAATTTTACCACTGGTTTTCGTGTTGTTACCGAGACTGACATTGATTTTGCACTGGTAAATGACGGTTTTCTTATTGTGACAGGGTTGCGTGTAGGAAGGAGGAGTACTTGGTACAACTGAGATCAGTCTTTTGATCTGGCCCGTTTGCACGCGTTCATCCCTGTTTCGCACAGCTTTGCGTGTTCCACCTTAACTGGCTTCCGGACTCTGGACCGAGACGGCTCGCTCTCAAACTGTACTTCCCTCCGAAGCAAGCAACCTGACTCATCGCCCTCTGAACCAGAAAATGTCATTTCGGTGGTGATCTATTTATGAGTTCTCAAGAAAAGTTCGGCGGTTAGGTACGTCGATCCCATTTTTAAATATTATTAAATTTACAGTAGGGTATACTAGCTACAACTCGAGTTGCATCTAAAAATCAATCCTGAGATTTCGTAAGATGCGGCTGCAGAGTGAGTACGGTTGGAGCTTAGTTTCTAGGGTTTTATTTAAGCATTCTTTGTCGCCTGAGACCCTAAGTTTCTTTTCTCAAACTTTGCGAGGTTACCAATTGCTTGTTTGTTTCAGGGATCGTTTTTGAACTACAGAGTGCGTCTTCTGTCTCAGAACCCTCTCAGGTTTTATTGGGACGTAGTTCTTATCTGCAGATCCCTTCTGGGTATAAGTCTCGTTCTCGCCATTTTTTTTTCCAGCTTAATTAGCTAGCTGCAACTTTTTATTTCGATTGTTCTGGTGTATAGGGTTCTGGTACACCGATTAGTCTACCAGCGACTGGAATAGCAGTCACGATGATGTTTACTGAGGGTCTGCTATAGGATGTTCTATCATCCGAGCTCATTACTCTGCTGTTCGCATGGTTTTCTAGAGCAATGATTTTCTGGTTATATCTATGTTAACTCATTGGAGATATTTATCCACAATTTCATGTCAATCATAGCGATAACCGTGTACCTCCTTCAGATTCGTAGAGTTGTAATTTCTGTGGTTTTTGTTTATTCGACCATCTGAGATGGTGTTAAATAGAACTTCGATTTACCATAGGGTTCGGTAGTTACGACCCAGCTATTCGCCCAGTAGTGTAAAGCCTTGTCTCGGCGCTCTACTAATTCATGGTGGTGTGATAATAACGGTAGAATTATAGAAACAACATAATTCGTCTTTCTGTGTATGTCTAATAGTGCAGGGTTGAAACATATTGACGCCTTTTAAATTTTCGTTGTGCGTTTATAAATACACACGTCATAGTTGTAGATTTATATACCCACCTTTCTTCTGTTTATTCTACAGTAATTGTTTGCGTTTCAAGTCTGAAAAGAGAGTTAAGCGCTATGAGCGCAAATCCCATTCAAAGAATGCAATTTACCATCATGACTTCGTATGGTTGACCTCTGCACGTATTTCATACGGTTGTATAGTTCGGTTCCACAATATGTCTCTCCACGGCTCATTTGTTTTATGTCATTAACATATATGATTTCTATAGCTCTCGGCGCGCTTGCAGGTATTCCATAATGATTTCGGCGCATTGCTTTTATGTTGTTCACATATATGATTACTCAAGCTTTCGGCATGATTGCATATATATGTTTAATAACCAAAATTTGCTTTTCATATATTTATTTTATATAAAGTCGAGTCCACGTGAACCTCGTGGCTCTAAGCCTCCACCCTTGTTAGCATACATATATATATAGAATCGAATAGGATATATATATATGAACATGTCTTTGTTTTAAAATGTATATGCATATGTTCAATAGTGTAAATAAATAAAGTTTATCACTCATAGATTTACTCCATAATCCTAACGTTGCTCTTAAGGATTAGAGGGGAATTTTAACTTTCAATACACTCTATAATGGCTAGAAGTGGGTTAACCTTACTGTATTACAGTTTTCTTCTTTGGTTTAACATAAATACATCTTCCAAAGTACTCGCTCTTAATTTCTAGTTCTTTTGAACTACACCTTTATGTATTAAATAATGCTTGGCTAGAGGACTTTCGTTCTCAATTCCATCCTTTATTATGATAATTATTTGTCTATGTCACAGTTTGTCAAGGAGTAAGAATATATTTTAGATATGAAATCCACACCCTTATCATTGGTGGAATGCTCATGTATGTAGTCTATAAATGTTGCAAGTGTTTGAATGCTCATATTTGCAATTTATACTCTAATATCTTGCTTTATTTCTTTCTGCTACATACCATGTATATATCCTTCAGAAATACTATAAGGTTTCTCTAGCATACATCTAAGCATGTCATATTTTTTTTTCTACAGGAACATAACAAAATTTAATCATATATAGAGGCCAAGAAACTTCAGATTTAAACCGTCCTTGGTTTAGAGATTCTGGGGTTTCTACTCTATGGTTGCTGGTCTACAACTAGACAGAATCTAAGAGGTGATTACCTTCACATGGATTCTGTTAAATGTAGTACCAAAATTTCTCATTGTCATAAAATTAAATTTTATATGTAGCCAATTCATACTGTAATAAGACATAGAAACCAGAATTTCAGAACATACCAAAATCTGCAAATGACCAACCTCCCAACCTTAGAATCCTCTTTATCTCCCAGGATTCACCCCCGAGCTGAGATCACCTCCTAGCACTGATCAACCTCTGATCAGCCTAGGAGTAGCTTATTTAAGCTCATAATTCCCCAAAGCATGTTTCTAATTCTGTGTCCAGAATATCAGGATGCGTTCTTTCCTGTTTAGCCTAGGCTTCCCATCTTGGGATTCTTTAAAGCTGCTTTAAGCTTTTCCTCAGCTTTTCCAGCTTTTTCTCACCTCTTCCCAACTACTCCTCTTCATTGGGGAAATTTTAGATTCCTCCTCAAATCTAAATAAATTTCTTTCAAGGATTTCTGAAAGATTTTTGGGGATTTGTTGCCTTATCCACCCTCATGGATTTGGCAAGTGATCTCTAATTCTCTTTTTGGTCAAATTGCACAATCATTTTATTTATTTCCTCAAATAGAATATGCAAATACATTCACACCATATTCATCCCTTGGGGTCCACCCCCTTAGGATTAAAGTTCAAATGTCTAACTTTAAAAAAAAATTCAACACACAAATTGGGGGTGTTACATATTCCCCCTCTGAAAATAAACATCGTCCTCGGTGTTCTTATTCAACTCCTAGAGTTCATTTAAACAAAAATGGGTATTGCTCCATCATTTCAGCTTCCCTTTCCCAGGTGGCTTCTTCAGCAGTAAAGTGCTTCCACTGCACTTTTACTCTGACCACTGTTCTGTTTCTCAATTCAATTTCTTCCCGCTCCAATATTTGAAGTGGTTCTGGCAGAAACTCCCCTTCTGGTTCCACCTGTACAACATTCCAATCAACTATGTGAGAAGCATCATGCACATATCTTTTTAATAATGAAACATGAAATACATTATGCACTCTAACATGGGGTGGTAAGGCCAACTTGTAAGCCACTGGTCCCACCCTTTCTAACACCTCAAAAGGCCCACAATATCTAGGAGCCAGTTTTGCACAACTTCCTGCATAAAGTGTACTCTTTTTGGGTTTAATGCGCAAATACACATGATCCCCCACTTTGAATTCTCGGTGCACCCTTTTCTTATCAGCATAGCTCTTCTGTCGGTCTTGTGCTGTCTTTATATTTCTCTGTATTTGTTTAACAATTCTTTCCATTTCTTGTAGTGCATCTGGTCCCAACACCAGTTTATCCTCTGGTTGACTCCAGCTCAAAGGAGTACGGCACTTCCTCCCATAGAGTGCCTCAAATGGACTCATCTTAATAGAGGATTGGTAGCTATTATTATAAGCAAACTCAGCTAGATGCAGATACTCTTCCCACTTTGATGGTCTATCCATCACATACATTCGCAGCATATCCTCCAAGACTTGATTCGTCCTTTCTGTCTGCCCATCTGTTTGAGGGTGATAGGCAGTACTAAAATTCAGCTTAGTACCCATCCCTCCAAAAAATCCCTTCCAAAATGCTGCTGTAAACTTAGCATCTCGATCTGAGACAATTACTTTGGGAACTCCATGAAGTCTTACTATCTCCTTCAGGAAAACATTGGCTACTTGAGCTGTTCCGAAAGTAGATTTCAGTGGTATAAAGTGAGCAGATTTTGTGAGAGTGTCTACTACTACCATCACCGATTCATGTTGATATTTAGTCTTGGGTAATCCTGTTATAAAATCCATGGAAACTGTGTCCCATTTCCATTCTGCAATTGGCAGAGGATTTAAAAGCCCTGCTGGGTGTTGATGCTCAACTTTGACCAGTTGACATTCCATACACCTACTTAAATACTCTGCCACTTCTCTCTTCATTCATGGCCAGAACAACTTCTTCTTCAAGGCTGTTAACATCTTTTGATATCCGGGATGTCCTGCATAGGGCTGTTTATGATATTCATCTAGAATTTCTCTTTTCAATGACTCTATATTTGGAATATACAACCTGTTTTTGTAATAGAGCAGCCCTTGTGGGTTTTTAGTGTAATCTGTTTTCTCCCTTGTCTGTAATTTCATCAAGAGTGCTTCATAGTTAGGATCTTGAGTTGCTGCCTTTCCCACCAATTCCTCTACATCCATGTGGGCACTACTCCCCATGCTGTGTAGAGTTTGACACGCATTTCTACTTAATGCATCAGCAACTTTATTTTCTTTTCCCTTGATATGTTTTATGTCCATATCAAATTCACTTAGAAAAGACAGCCATCTAGCTTGTCTTGCATTCAAGTTAGTTTGGGAAAAGAAGCATTTGAGGCTAATATGATCAGTCATCAATGTGAAATTTTTCCCCAAAAGATAGTGCCTCCACATTTTTAAAGCATGAATAACAGTTGCAAATTCCAAATCATATGCACTATAATTCTATTCATGTACTTTCAGTTTCCTAGATTTATAGGCAATGACTGAATTTTCCTGTAACAAGACTCCTCCCAGCCCTTCTCTACATGCATCTGTACATACAACAAACTCTTTATCAGGATCAGTAATTTTTAATATAGGGGCTGAAATAAGTTTTTGTTTCAATTGTTCGAAACTGTTTTGACATTTCTCAGACCACACAAACTTGACACCCTTTCTTTGCAATGAAGTGATGGGATATGCTATGGCAGAAAATCTTTCCACGAATCTTCGATAGTAGCCTGCCATCCCCATGAATGACCTTACTGCTGAAACATCAGTTGGGGCTGGCCATTCCTTAATTGCTTTTATCTTTTCAGGGTCAACTGCAAGCCCTTT
Source organism: Pinus albicaulis (assembly GCA_034641835.2). Classification (NCBI taxonomy): domain Eukaryota; kingdom Viridiplantae; phylum Streptophyta; class Pinopsida; order Pinales; family Pinaceae; genus Pinus; species Pinus albicaulis. Next base: position 1,013,897,483 of record CM076577.1, on the reverse strand, counting down.
TTCAGAAATAATATGACCCAAATATTGAATTTTATCTTTATAAAATTCACATTTACTGAACTTGGCATATAGCTGATTTTCTTTCAGAGTTTGCAACACTATTCTCAGGTGTTCTTTATGTTCTTCCTCATTTTTGGAGTAAACTAAGATATCATCTATGAACACAAGAACAAATTTGTCCAAATACTTATTCAACACACTGTTCATCAGACACATAAATGTGGCAGGGGCATTCGTCAAACCAAAAGGTAGGACTACAAATTCATAATGCCCATACCTGGTTTGAAATGTTGTTTTGCTGATGTCTTCTTCTTTAATTCTGAGCTGGTGATACCCAGTCCTTAGGTCTATCTTGGAGAAGACTGAAGCTCCTTTCACTTGATCAAAAAGATCATCAATTCTAGGAAGTGGATATCTATTCTTAATGGTCAACTTGTTCAGTTGACGATAGTCAATGCACATCCTAAAAGTTCCATCCTTCTTTTTAACAAATAAAACAGGTGCTCCCCATGGAGATACACTTGGTCTAATGTAACCCTTATCCAATAATTCTTGCAACTGCATCTTCAGCTCTATCAGTTCCGGCGGACTCATCCAATAAGGGGCTCGAGAAACAGGTGTAGCTCCTGACATCAGATCTATAGAAAAATCAATCTCTCTTTTGGGAGGAAGATGAGGGATTTCCTTGGGAAAGACTTCACTAAACTCCCTGATGACTGGTATAGCATCCAGTAACTCTTCCTCAGTTTTCTGTTCTATTTCTTCTACATGCACCACATAGACTTGGTATCCTTTTCTAGCTGTTCTTTTCAATTGTAAGGCTGATATTTGTCTTACTACAATAGGTTTTGGTTTCCCTTTTAGTGTAAAAGGTTTCCCTTCCTCATCTACACAATGCAGGGTTTTATCCCAGCAGTTCATCAGAGCTTTCTTCTTTTCCAGCCAATCCATTCCTGTTAGCAATTCATAGGATCCTAATGGCAATATGTTCAAGTTTACTTCGGTTGTAAAGCCATTTAATTGTAGTGTTGTTTTGGGTAATTTATGTGTAACTTTTCTCTTAGTTCCAGTGGCCAGCTGTACCAACCATGACTGCTGAAATTTTTCAGGTTTAAATTTACATTTTTCTACAATTCCAGGACTAACGTAACTTGAAGAAGCACCTGGATCAATCAAAACAGTAACAGGTAAGTCAGAAATCTTACCCTCCATTTCCACCATGGTTGCTTGATGTTCTGCCTGTCGATTTTCCAGGGCTGCACTGATGGTTGGTATGTTTCTGGCTATTTCATTGACGGTTGTTGCCTCTCTCTCTCTGCTGATCATGTGTATATTTCGATGGGGACAGTCCCTCATCATATGGGGTTCTCCACAACCCCGGCATTTCAAAGGTTCCTTCATTCTGACTGTCCCTTCCTTTTTATTGTTCCCTTCTACTCGTTTTGAAACCACTTGAGACTAGGCAGTTTGGCTTTCTTTTTGTTTACTGAATTTTTTCCGCTGATGATCTCTGCCAAAATTTCTTAAATATGCTGGTTTTGGTCTTTTGCCCTTGAACTCACCCTTGTTCAGCCAGCTCTTCCCTTGTTTTGCTTTACTTTTAAACTGCTGATAGCATAATCTTGCTTTTCTAACAGCCTCATCCATCGTCTTTGGATTGTCAAATTCAATTTTCTCCTTATAAACAGTAGGCAAACAATTTAAAAATCTTTGCACCTTTGCCTTTTCTTCTCTAATGTAAGGGACATACCTTAGTAAATTAGTAAACTTAGTGACAAACTCATCAATAGTGAGCTGTCCTAGCCTAAGTTCATGGAATTCTTTCGCTTTATCGTCATAATAACGTACATTCAAATAACGACTTTTGAACTTAATCTGAAAATCTTCCCAAGTAACTGTCTTTTCATCAATGGCATGCACCATTTTTGTCTCTTCCCACCAGAGTGTAGCTTTTCCTTGTAGCTGGTACACAGCTAATCTAGCCTTCAGATTGCTCTCATATTCATAAACTTGAAAATACTTGATCATGTTCAGCAACCAAGCTTCAGCATCCTCCTCCTTCTCCCCATCATAGGAGGGAGGTTTGATCTTTCTAAATTCTCCCTGCAACTCTCTTTTCTGCTTATGTTGATTTCTAGCTGCATCCTCATCCTCTGATTCATCCATCTTCCTTTTTCCAGAACCTTCGCCTTCCTAGCTGTTCCGGGAAGTTAGCTCTTTGATGAGCTTTTCCTGCTCCTTACTGGCTGATGACTACATGTCATTTTGGCTTTTTAATTCAGCCAACTCTCGTTGCATCCGGTGCAACATAGCCAGTACCAGGGCATTGGGATCTGGAGTAGCAAACTCATCCCGCAGATCCACATAAATCCCTTCACCTTCAGCCATTTCAACTGTACACACTTACAACACAGATTAGCAAAGTTTATAAACTTCAGAAAAACAAAATATGTAATAAGCAGTGAGCACAAAACGACAGCCCAATTTGTTGTAACTAGTGCTCCGATACCATTTGTAACACCTCCCGTTTTCGAAACAATTTTTTTTTTTTTTTTTTTTGAATACACTATTCAAGATTTATTGGAATAAGAAGTTCAGAGTTTTTAACTTTGCTTCCAATTTAATCTAACTCCCCTTGTCCATCTCGCATTTCCATTTTTAGAACCATTGAACACTTCCCATACATTCCTTCCCATCATATATATATATAATTATATATATATATATATAGTTACATATATATATAGTTACATATATATGTAACCATTTATATTACCATCTATACTATTAAGAGATGTGATTCCTCTACCTTTTTCAATAACCTCTTCTAACTTTATACCTTCATTGGTATGTTTTTGAATTCCTTATGTATCTATGTATCCACCTCTATGTGGAGTTAATACCTTTACTACACATATATATAAATCATATATATATCTCTATCACCTATATTACTTGTATGTATATGGCCTTTGGAAACTTATTAATTTAATAAGCCTATGTGAATATGGCACCTATATTTATGTATATATGCAATATATATATAGGTCCAAATTTGAGCATAGGGAAATGGGGAAGCGCCACTACGCATAGTCCATATACCTACATTGACTTATATATATATTCAACCTTAACAACCTATACATATATATACTCTTACCTAACTCTCATAAATGGCTCTTTAATATTCCACTTGGGATGTTGGAATACGATAATGCTGTGGGTATCCAAATTTCGAACCCCAGGCCACGGTCAAAGGGAGGTTATTATACGTATATACATATCAAATGGACTTACCACAGCAATAGCGCGGTTTACATTTTCTTACTATGGAGCTAGGTATTATGTAGTCCAGTCATGCAGCCACGATCGCGGCGTTTGCCCTCTCGGTTACGGGGTGTATTATTTATAATGTTTTGGTTTCATCGTTTAACTGCGTGGGTTCTCAAACCCTAACCCGCTCGAAATTTTACCACTGGTTTTCGTGTTGTTACCGAGACTGACATTGATTTTGCACTGGTAAATGACGATTTTCTTATTGTGACAGGGTTGCGTGCAGGAAGGAGGAGTACTTGGTACAACTGAGATCAGTCTTTTGATCTGGCCCGTCTGCACGCGTTCATCCCTGTTTCGCACAGCTTTGCGTGTTCCACCTTAACTGGCTTCCGGACTCTGGACCGAGACGGCTCGCTCTCAAACTGTACTTCCCTCCGAAGCAAGCAACCTGACTCATCGCCCTCTGAACCAGAAAATGTCATTTCGGTGGTGATCTATTTATGAGTTCTCAAGAAAAGTTCGGCGGTTAGGTACGTCGATCCCATTTTTAAATATTATTAAATTTACAGTAGGGTATACTAGCTACAGCTCGAGTTGCATCTCCAAATCAATCCTGAGATTTCGTAAGATGCGGCTGCAGAGTGAGTACGGTTGGAGCTTAGTTTCTAGGGTTTTATTTAAGCATTCTTTGTCGCCTGAGACCCTAAGTTTCTTTTCTCAAACTTTGCGAGGTTACCAATTGCTTGTTTGTTTCAGGGATCGTTTTTGAACTACAGAGTGCGTTTTCTATCTCAGAACCCTCTCAGGTTTTATTGGGACGTAGTTCTTATCTGCAGATCCCTTCTGGGTATAAGTCTCGTTCTCGCCATTTTTTTTTCCAGCTTAATTAGCTAGCTGCAACTTTTTATTTCGATTGTTCTGGTGTATAGGGTTCTGGTACACCGATTAGTCTACCAGCGACTGGAATAGCAGTCACGATGATGTTTACTGAGGGTCTGCTATAGGATGTTCTATCATCCGAGCTCATTACTCTGTTGTTCGCATGGTTTCCTAGAGCAATGATTTTCTGGTTATATCTATGTTAACTCATTGGAGATATTTATCCACAATTTCATGTCAATCATAGCGATAGCCGTGTACCTCCTTCAGATTCGTAGAGTCGTAATTTCTGTGGTTTTTGTTTATTCGACCATCTGAGATGGTGTTAAATAGAACTTCGATTTACCACAGGGTTCGGTAGTTACGACCCAGCTATTCGCCCAGTAGTGTAAAGCCTTGTCTCGGCGCTCTACTAATTCATGGTGGTGTGATAATAACGGTAGAATTATAGAAACAACATAATTCGTCTTTCTGTGTATGTCTAATAGTGCAGGGTTGAAACATATTGACGCCTCTTAAATTTTTGTTGTGCGTTCATAAATACACACGTCATAGTTGTAGATTTATATACCCACCTTTCTTCTGTTTATTCTACAGTAATTGTTTGCGTTTCAAGTCTGAAAAGAGAGTTAAGCGCTATGAGCGCAAATCCCATTCAAAGAATGCAATTTACCATCATGACTTCGTATGGTTGACCTCTGCACGTATTTCATACGGTTGTATAGTTCGGTTCCACAATATGTCTCTCCACGGCTCATTTGTTTTATGTCATTAACATATATGATTTCTATAGCTCTCGGCGCGCTTGCAGGTATTCCATAATGATTTCGGCGCATTGCTTTTATGTTGTTCACATATATGATTACTCAAGCTTTCGGCATGATTGCATATATATGTTTAATAACCAAAATTTTCTTTTCATATATTTCTTTTATATAAAGTCGAGTCCACGTGAACCTCGTGGCTCTAAGCCTCCAACCTTGTTAGCATACATATATATATAGAATCGAATAGGATATATATATATATATATGAACATGTCTTTGTTTTAAAATGTATATGCATATGTTCAATAGTGTAAATAAATAAAGTTTATCACTCATAGATTTACTCCATAATCCTAACGTTGCTCTTAAGGATTAGAGGGGAATTTTAACTTTCAATACACTCTATAATGGCTAGAATTGGGTTAACCTTACTGTATTACAGTTTTGTTCTTTGGTTTAACATAAATACATCTTCCAAAGTACTCGCTCTTAATTTCTAGTTCTTTTGAAGTACACCTTTATGTATTAAATAATGCTTGGCTAGAGGACTTTCGTTCTCAATTCCATCCTTTATTATGATAATTATTTGTCTATGTCACAATTTGTCAAGGAGTAAGAATATATTTTAGATATGAAATCCACACCCTTATCATTGGTGGAATGCTCATGTATGTAGTCTATAAATGTTGTAAGTGTTTGAATGCTCATATTTGCAATTTATACTCTAATATCTTGCTTTATTTCTTTCTGCTACATACCATGTATATATCCTTCAGAAATACTATAAGGTTTCTCTAGCATACATCTAAGCATGTCATATTTTTTTTTCTACAGGAAAATAACAAAATTTAATCATCTATAGAGGCCAAGAAACTTCAGATTTAAACCGTCCTTGGTTTAGAGATTCTGGGGTTTCGACTCTATGGTTGCTGGTCTACAACTAGACAGAATCTAAGAGGTGATTACCTTCACATGGATTCTGTTAAATGTAGTACCAAAATTTCTCATTGTCATAAAATTAAATTTTATATGTAGCCAATTCATACTGTAATAAGACATAGAAACCAGAATTTTAGAACATACCAAAATCTGCAAATGACCAACCTCCCAACCTTAGAATCCTCTTTATCTCCCAGGATTCACCCCCGAGCTGAGATCACCTCCTAGCACTGATCAACCTCTGATCAGCCTAGGAGCAGCTTATTTAAGCTCATAATTCCACAAAGCATGTTTCTAATTCTGCGTCCAGAATATCAGGATGCTTTCTTTCCTGTTTAGCCTAGGCTTCCCATCTTGGGATGCTTTAAAGCTGCTTTAAGCTTTTCCTCAGCTTTTCCAGCTTTTTCTCACCTCTTCCCAACTACTCCTCTTCATTGGGGAAATTTTAGATTCCTCCTCAAATCTAAATAAATTTCTTTCAAGGATTTCTGAAAGATTTTTGGGGATTTGTTGCCTTATCCACCCTCATGGATTTGGCAAGTGATCTCTAATTCTCTTTTTGGTCAAATTGCACAATCATTTTATTTATTTCCTCAAATAAAATATGCAAATACATTCACACCATATTCATCCCTTGGGGTCCACCCCCTTAGGATTAAAGTTCAAATGTCTAACTTTAAAAAAAAATTCAACACACAAATTGGGGGTGTTACACCTAACCCATTTGACCCCTTAAACCCTAAACATGTAAACCCCTAACATATAAACCCCTAAAACTTTTGAATAAAACATTTAATAAAACTCTCAGCCGAGAGTTTTCTGAACTCTCGGTCGAGAGTTTTCTAAACTCTCGTCCTAGAGTTTTCAAAACTCTCGTCCTAAAGTTTTCTAAACTCTTGACCGAGAGTTTCATCGGGTAAACTCTCGGGCACAAACTCTCGTCCGAGAGTTTTTTAAACTTTCGGCCGAGAGGTTGGCCGCGCGGTTAAATGTAACTTTAGGTGGGTTAAACTCTCGGTCGAGAGTTTTATAAATTTCTCGTCCGAGACATTATCTCAGCCAAGAGTTTCTGGTCAACGAAAAACCCAGAAAATTTTGCAGTTTTCAGGAACCTGCAACTTTGGAGGGGCGGAACACCTACAAAAACAAAATGTTATATGTCAGACCACATACCATTAGATTCATCTCTGAATCTAGTTTCTGATGATATGAGATTTGTGGAGTTTCATTAAAAAATTCAATTTTTTATTAATTTTTTACTAAACTGTGTCACTGTGGAATTTCATTGTTCGAAAAATTGCACTGAATGAAAATTCAATAAATTTCAAATGACGAAACTAAGAAATTCAGAAAAATCATATTGCATTTCTTCTCCCTGTCTACTTCAAAAGGGTACTCTCATTTTTCTTATTGACGATCACATTGAAAAGAAAATCTATGGATCATAAAATGTACTGAAACATCACTTTTTTTTGTCTTCGTCCATTTCAAAAAATAATAAAAAATAGTAATTTAGTCTGAAAATTACCGAAAATAGTATGTGCACTAGTGCAATATATGCAGATTATGATGCTATGGTTTTTTTCCAAAAAATGAATAACCTTCCCTAAAAAAAGTTATGGATCATAAAGTGAATATTTATGTTTGGATGAAAATTTCAAGTATATGTAGTTAGTAAACAATAAATTTACCCCTCCATATGTCAATATTTTTTTTTTTAAATATGGATATGGAGGTAAGAAAATTCTCTACAATTCTTGTTTTTATGCCAAAGCATAATTTGCAATAAAAATATGAGTTTAGTGGAGTTGAAGTTGAAAAACATAGAAAATTACAATTTTCAATGTCAAAAAAGGGCAAAAAGTGTTTCCCAACTTCACATTTTCAAAATTATAGATATTTTCTTTCAAATTCAAAGTATTTAAACCAGATATATAGATATTGTATTTGCAAAAGTCATTTTGTCATGATCAAGGTATATGAGTGGCGATTTATCATTCTCTGCATGCAGAGGGCACATCAAGTGGTTCCCTCTTGTCTGCACTTAATCAATGCGATTAAGGAACGTGACAAGGAGGGAATAAAGGTTTTCTGGCATTTATGTTGTGGTGGTAAGTAATGTTTATGCTCATACAGGAACATAGTTCTCATTGTTCTCCACCTAGTTGTTGTCAACATTCAGTTTGCTCAAGTATCTCTCTACTGGTATGTTTTGTTGGACACTTAATCCTCCTAGGGTTAGCGTGGAAGATGAACGGTCAAAGGGAATCCAAAAGACACTGTAATATGGAAACCAAGGGGCACTCCAATGTACTATAAATATGTATCATTATGAATAATAGATGAATCTCATACTTATCTTCATATCTTCTCCATGTATTTCTAACATGGTATCAGAACCACAATGTGTGCTTCCTTGACCAATAGACCACTTGTTTTGGGGTCTTCCTAGATTTGGGCGCTTTACCATTATGAACTTTTGAGATGTCTTCAACATCTCTCTTGTTTATTTGCAATCTAAAGCCGTTGCACTTGATTTGTTGCGTCCACTCTCTCCACAACGATTTATATGACTCTGGAGTCCTCCTTATGCATCCATGGCACTCTCTCATGCCCACCATATTAACTCTGGCCATCTTAGACATGCATTTACTCACTGATTGCTACTAGGGTTTTGTATCCATACTAAGCCAGTTGGCGGCCACCAACACGTGACCTGCACCGATACCCATGGTCTAACACTTCATACTATTACGTTTGGTGTTTTTGTCTTATGCCGGGTACTATGTTCTTAATTCAAATTAATTGTGTATTAACTCCGGCAGACTTTTCCCTCGAATCCAGAATGAAAAGATGTTGCACCAGATTTAGGAAATCTGAATGGTCCTATGGCCATGGATTCATCCCGATACGACGACTTGGATTTCCCGGTGGGTGGTTAGGGTATTACCCCCACCCAAACCCTCGGCATGTTCATCATTCGTTTCAGCGCCCCGCACTTATTCCGCTCTACAACCACTAGCGATTTCAACACTCATATGGCACCCTCTTCCGCATTGTGATCACTGATAAAATTTAATAGCTAAATGACTCTCCAGGTGAGAACCTGGAGAGTGTACAAACACACTCACACACACTCTGATTACATTGAATGAGATGAGCCTTAATTATATAGGCTCTCACACTAACGGGATGGTTTCAACCACTCCCTTAATATCAGGATATGAGATCTATGATTAGAATCTCAATCCTATCTCTATGATAACAACAACCTAACTATCGATTTCTCCATTAATTCCAACACTCCCCCTTAATGGAGAAAGGGTACTGAACAATAACATATGATAACATACGCCTGCTAGTCTAGTCTCAACTAGGCTTACAATGGTAAAAAAAAGACATAAAAAAAAAACTTGGTAACAGAGTTTTCATCTTAGTTTTTATGCTTCTGAGACCATATTTGTTCAGTCGTGGATGAGGCTTCATCTTCACTTTCTTTGCCATGAGATAGTGATGTACCTTTGCTTCATTACTTCCCCTGTGAAGGAAACCTTGATTTCTTGTTCGCATCCTTCTTAGAATTATGGCAGGCTCAATAGGAGACTGTTCCTGCTCACTATTTCCGGTGTCAATCATCTGAACATCAGTGATGACATCTTCACCATTGATTACAGCAACTTCTGTGTTAATTTCATAAAGACATGGTGTTTCAAGCCATGCTTCAAGAAACTTCAATTCTTCTTCAAATTTTATTGTTGATCCTTGCCTACTAATATTTTCATCTTCCTGCTCCTTCAGAAGAGCTTTCATTTCACCATCTCTCCCTACTTCATCCTTTTCTGTTGACATAATTATGCCTTCATCCAGATCTGTCGCTACAAGCATGTTCTGCATTTGATCTGTATGTGAAGATATGCCATCCTTCTCACCAAACAGTAATTCATCAATTTGATGTTTTTCAATCATCAAATTGATCCACTCATCATGAAATATATAAGTCTCATCAAACTTGATTTATGCATCAGGAAAACTTTCAGGTTCTACATCATGAAAACTTTCAGGTTCTACAATAATGGATGTGTTTTCATCATTACAAGTTTCAATTATAGATACACATGCATCACCCATCATTGCATCTTCAGTTTCACAATAAAACATGGGATCATTATCAAGAGAAATATCTTCAGCATCATTGCCCTCATTCAAACAGTACTTCATTTCTAAAACATCCCATAAAAACTTTGTACTAGGAATCTCTCCATATTCCTAGTACAAAGTTGTGCTTCTGTAGAACTATTTTTGTCAATATCTGTTTAGGCACTTGAGGAGATTCGAACCTCTGACATAGATCATGATCTCTTTGAGTGGAGAGACGCATTTAGAAGGGTTTGTTTTCTAGATCGATGGACAGCGGCAACACTCCAACACACAGGAGTGATTCACGGCCTACACACAGGCTCTCGGCCTCACGTTTTCGTTGTAGGTCACCAGTGAGAAATCGACCATGGCTCTCACCTCAGCCCACAGCTCTTGCATTGGTCAATTCGAAATACTACAGAATCTGTTGTTGAGCACGACCTTCACGGCCTCCACTCCACGATGCTTTATGAACCGGCACGACCTGGTCACCTCCGATCAGGATCTCTACACCGATCCTCACAGCAGTCCACTGTACTGTCTCACAGCAGCGTCTTTGTTTCTACACTCGTGTGCATACAGGTCTACTCGGAGACTCTGCTACAACTCTCCAACTGTTGATCGAATACAACAATTGCTGCTTGATTTAACAGCAGATCAAATCCATAGATCAACTATCGATCAAAAAATTCAAATATTTCAGATCCACTCCGTCCAGATCGAGGTCGACTTGAGCAGAACCCAATCACTACAAAATAGGGAAATGGCTGCAATCTTTAGGTTCCGCTGCAGGACGCTTACGTGACGTATTCCTTCGACACACCGATGATGATAATGATAGGCCACGACTCTCTCAACGGGTACATGCAGCGATCCTCCGTATATAAAAAATGCGCAGACACAGACAGCGTAGGCAGCCTCCTCCTTACGCTCCTCCAAAGCTTAGTTCAGCGCCGATACCATGATAAAATTTAATAGCTAAATGACTCTCCAGGTGAGAACCTGGAGAGTGTACAAACACACTCACACACACTCTGATTACATTGAATGAGATGAGCCTTAATTATATAGGCTCTCACACTAACGGGATGGTTTCAACCACTCCCTTAATATCAGAATATGAGATCTATGATTAGAATCTCAATCCTATCTCTATGATAACAACAACCTAACTATGGATTTCTCCATTAATTCCAACAATCACTGTGAGATTCGTTGACCATTTTGGTTCATTACACTGCTCTTATTTACTGAGTATTCACAGCACTTAAGAAATTGTCGTTCCAGTGTTTAGATAGCGGTTGCATCACACAGGTCGGTGATATTTTTCCAAGGGTATGTAAATACATTTTTATTTAACTTGAATCATTTCAGTTAATTAAATCCCTTTCCTCCCGCCCACATTCTACTTGTGCATTTCTCGCAGGAAGAAACCCTGCCTAGCTGGTCACTTACGCTCCAACGAGATCATATGCATTTTATTTTGGTTTATGTTTATTTTTCAAGGTTTATGACCGTAATCTCTCTAATTATTGTAAGTATTTTCCAAAATAGGAGTACCCCTGTCCATTGCTAACTTCTCCGTCTAGAGGCTTCTTGATACATTTAAATTTTCAGTGTTTTTTGTTAATAGACTTACTCTGGGTATTTGATGTTGGATAAACCCATGATATTTTATTCATAATCGAGAACAAAGCATATGGTTTGGTTTTAGAAATAATACAAGGTGTCGTGCATGTATGTAATCTTCTTACAATTAAGACTGTAAATTTCGTAACTCTGTACAGTGCGGTTTATAAGTTTAAATACTTTAACTTCGATGCTATGTTAACTCAATTCAAGAATTTCTATACCCATTGGGGTTTTCTATCATATATGGTAATTTTGTCAGAAATCTTCTCATATATTACCTACAGTTTGTATACGAATATTATGAATAGTTTCGTTTTGGTTTCAGAGTAACACCTTGTTATCAGAACCACTGATTTCTATTGCTTCATCATTTCATTCGAATGATTCTACGATTGTCTAGTTTATGTTCTTCACATTGTCTAGTGATGTCTTTTATAAGGATGAACAGACCCATCCGTTCACTATAATGTGTTTAACTGACCTCCCTTTGGTCTGCGATTTTCTCCTATTTCAACGTTAAAACGTACTGCATGACCTGCCTGAGAGAAACTTGAACACACTAACTTGTTATTTTCTATTGATAGAGAATGATTTTTATACAAGATGAGAAAGATTTTGAATTGGGGAACCTTGGCGAAGTTAGCTTCTTTAGGAAGCTAAGCGATATTTCCATAAACACTGTAGAAACATTTAGACGACTCCTACTACTTTGCATTAAATACACTATGACACAACACATAAGACACAAACATACTTCTCTTAATTGACATGCCTGCTTAATTGACATGTCTGCTGGTCTAAGTCTCAACTAGGCTTACAAAAGTACATGAGAACAAGGCTTTCATTTTTGTCTTCTTTCTAAATGGTCCATACTTGTTTATTTGTAGACGCAATTTCATCTTCACATTTATCGCCATAAAATAGTGGAACACTTGAACACTTAATCTACTCTTGCTTGTTCTTGATTTCCGAATAACAGTCTTTGCATTCGACATTGCTGCAGGTTCTTGGAACTTGTCCTTTGCAATTTCTTCAAGTTTTATTGCTTTCTCCAAAATGATAATTTGAACTCTTTTCATTATCATGTTTTACTTTTGTTTCAAATTCCTCTTTATCAACAGCCATAGTTGCTGGATGTACCACCTCTTCTTCAAAGAGGCTATTAACTTTCTTCAGTTCATGAACTATTACTGAGTCTTCCACAACTTCATCAACATCTACTATTGGGTCCTTTACAGCTTCATTATCTGCTATTGAGTCTTCCACGATTTTTTCTCTCTGCAATCTCTACATCATTCTGTGGATCTTCATCTTTCATAGTTGGTTGATTCATCTTTTCAACCTCTTTAATCAACTCCGTTGTTGCAAACATATCATCTTGCATTTGATTTGCATATGAATATAGGCATGTCTTCTCACCAAACAACAACTCATCAATGAGTTGCTTTTCATGCATCAAAGTGAGCCACTCTTCATGAGATACATAATTCTCATCAAATTTGACTTCACAAGTTTTTGCATCACAGGGAATTTCCTGACTATCACATGCTACTCTATTAATAGCTACCGACATACATTCCGTCTTGATCCCAGTTATGATGCTTTCAACACAATCACTATTTTTAACAACAATTTCATCAATTTTGTCTTCTTTGTGGAGTGCCATCATCACTTCTGTGTGGACTTTGAATTCTTGAATTATATTCTGGAAATTCCATGCTTTCTCGGATTAGAATAACCATTTTCTACAGGTGTTTCCTCTAGCTATTCCATTGCTGACGTCAATTATTTCTACCGTTCATCTTTCTCTGTTTTGAAAATATCTCAAAATCGATTACATAACAAATTTTACAAATCACACCCAATTTGATGTCTTCATAGACTTCATATATATATATATATATATATATGATAAAAGAACATGCGATATATATCTTTAACTAAAGTATTTTACAATCACAACCTTTAATTAAAACAAACAATGAAAATACCTTTGTTATTCACAACTAATTATCTAATTGCTAGAAATCTTGATTATGAAACTCAACGAGATGATTCTTCAACCCTTCCATTGAAATCGATAATCAAGTTCTATACTCCCTCAACCTCCGATAATCAAGTCCTATACTCCCTCAACCTCCTAGTACCAGTACAGTACGTGACATCGATAATCAAGTCCTGTACTCCCTCAGCCTCCTAGTACCAGTATAGTACGTGACATCTTCTGTCAACCAGACCTCCATCTTTGCATACCTCAAAACCTGTTCCACTTTCATCCCACTATCTTTGCATACCTCAAAACCTGTTCCACTTTCATCCCACTGGATCTAGGCCCAACTCTAGAATAAATCTCTCTTCCAATTTCTAGATTGCAATCTCAATTATGGTCTCTTCTTTCTTTTCCTTTCATTTATGAGAGTGGAACCCCTCTCCTTCTCACTGAGATTCTTTATATCTCTAAGAAAGAGAAACCAAGAACCACAAATGTCTAACAATATAGTAGTGAGGTAACTATTACCAAACCTCTTCTTCCAATTTTCCAAATCATCTCTTATTAACTCTAATTCATGTAAAATTATGCATTTCAACCAAGAAAATTTGATCTCAATTAATATAGAAATATAAATGTATTTTTAAAATTATAAATTAATTCTGTTAACTTAACAAGCTCTTTTAAACTTAATTAACATGTTTCGAACTTGGCTAGTTAATCAATAAGTCATAACCAATAACAAGGTAGCACGGTTTGTACTACAGTAAATAGCTTTAATAATAATAATAATAATATTGGACATAAAAAGAAGTTTAATATTTGAAATTTCATTTATTAATATAATGGAAAAAATTATATGATAATATATATAACTATTTACTATAATGTTGAAATATTTTATTTAATTATATTCATTCCATTTGAGTAAGCATATATAGAGATGAAGAATATGTTAATATTTTTTAGTCTTCACTATAATATTGAAATATTTTATTTAATTATCATGAATGCATCTTAATTTATATTAGATTTTTTAAGATGTAAATCTCTTTCATATTAATATTATGGGGCTGTATTGATTCTTAATAATATTAATTATATTTATATTAATTTCAAATTTCTATATATAAAAAGATTGTTATTTTTAATTTTATTAAAATTATGAGAAATATTCTACATATCATTATAGTTGATTATTTTATATTTATGATATTTATTTGATATTTATATATTTATTAATTACATTTAAATATGAAAGTATTTAGTATGAAAATTTTTCATTATTTTAATTTATATAGTAAAATGAATCTTAATTTATAATTATAATTTAATTTTACATTTTTATATTTATTTTTTAATTAAATATTTATTAATTAAGAATATGCATACTATTAATTATTTATTTTTTAGAGAATACATATAATATAATTTTTTTAAATATTTATAATTTTATTAATAAAAAATTATAATATAAAGAGTTTTAAAACAAAATGTAATATATTAAATATGATTAAGAAAAATTATAAAGTCTATAAAATTATAGGAAAGAAAAATACAATATATATATTAACACTATTTTAAGAAAAATAATAAGAATAATAATAAAATTAAAAAAATAGTAAATTTTATGTAATTAAATTTGTTCACATTTTGTTCCTACAATATTTGTTAGTTTATCAAATTATGGATACCTGATTAATAACCATCTAACCAATTTTGATTCCAAATGCTATAATAGTAATTTACTTATAATGATTGCAGAATAAAATTGTGGATTTAATAGTACAAGTAAAACAGAAGAGAAAAATTACAAATGCTGTGATATATGTTTAATAGAATATTTAAGCGGTAAAATATAGATAAGACTTAGTCACGCCCATCATATGCTTATGATAGGAAATGATTGGGACTACACTTGAAAAATGATTTTAATGAAAAAAACTGGTGCAAAATCTAATTCTTTTGACTTTTACTTTCTATTGCTAGATTATTAAAAATACAGATAAAATTGTCTTCCTTGATGTCTTCTTGGATCTTGGAATTTTAAATTTTATCATTAATATTATAAAACGTGAAAAATACTTTTAATGAAAAAAATATTGTATTCGGTAAAACCTAACTCTTTTCAGTTTTACAGTTTATCTTAGTTATTGTGTCGGAGCCTTCTTGCAAAGGAACCTTCGTACCTCACCAAAGAGGTAAAGGCTACTCACAAAGGAAGGAGCCTTTATTTCTATTTACAAGGATAGGGGGATTCAATAGCAGTCGAGCAGTAGAGGAACCCTAGAACTAGGGAATAGGGAATATATCATGGAATCAAGGGAAAGGAACGAAGCTGCCGGTAAGATTCTCAAGGTCTAATTTGACCAGAAAGATCGTCACCCATATGAATGAGTGAGTGACTCGGTCTCTCTATTTGTTTCAAATACCTTAGCAGAGCTCAGGGTTGGGTTGACCCGGACGCTGCTCACCCTAACAACGTACCTTTTACATAATGGGTGAGGGATTAAATGGTAACAACAACTTAAGCCTTAATAGGTGTAGGGACTTTCCAGTCAAGGAATCTCCCATTTGTGACTATTTGACCTGAAACCAATTGATCTAACCATGAGCAGGTTGAAGAGAGCTCTTTAAGGCCTTGGAACGCACGTGTGTGGCAAAATATAATGATGACTTGTGGCTAGTGGGAAAAGGCCAACCAAGATCGAGTATAGTTGGTTTTCCACGAAATCTATTTCAGTAGAGCATGCTTATAATATGGCCACGAGGAATTGAATGGAAAGCACTCGGTGCCACGCGGAGACACGCACCTGACCTTCCATTAGGTATAATCATGAATGGAATGATGCAGAAGGCCGAAGGCCTGTACCTTACATGATCAACCATTATGTAAGGTAACAAAAAATTTGGAGGACAACAAAGCCTGTCATAACAGGATTGGAATATGCGTCGTTTGTGGAGAGGTTTAAAACATAACATACAACTGCAAAGAGGGAAGGTTATCGAAAGACAGTTTCAAGAAAAGTTTGAGGAAGTGGAGGAAGGTCTGCAGTGACGTCGGGTTAATTGGCATGTAATGGCTCTTGCTACCTTGGTTTCTCAATTCTCTATTCCTGTTCTAAGAAATGAAGGCGAAGGTGACGATTGTAATGAAATACATCAAGTGTTTGGATTTTGTAATGTCATAGGTTACCAGTTTGGTATTGTCTTTTGTTATTACTATTATAAAGCTAGCGAAGGGTGGGTCATTGGGGTATGCATGATGCTTCTTATAAATCTAGCCCCTGAAATAGAGCCCTGCTTTAGAAGCTCGTCTCGAGTAATTTATCTGTTTTGTGGCCAACTAAAAACCCAATTAAAAATGAAAAGGTGTCTCCGTAATAGCTTAAGTAAAGTTATTGTGTTAAGCCCATTTTTTCTGAGCTTACACTCAATTTTCCTGAATTGAAATGAGGCTCATTTACCGGTCCTTTGGAGTTTCCTTCCAAGGAAGCATCATTCCATGGTTTCGACTTCCTGGGAAACCATCAATGAAAATTTCCATTAGGTTTATAATTAGGTTTGCATGTTTCGTAATGATAAGCTACAAACTCACCTTTTCCCTATGTTGTATAATTTTAAATCCTTCCTTCAACTTTTTTGCTACCCCAGTCGTAATAGGTGTCTTTTAATAGGTGGCCTCTGCTTGAAAAAACCTTGCAAATTATTTTACACAAGACATTTTATGTATTGTATATGCTTACGATACATGTTGTTGGTTGCATGACAACATTTTAGGCTACACCTATTTATGTCAGTGTAGAGGGTACCACCAAATCTCACCCGAATTATGTTATTGATTTTACTCTGCCATATATAGTCCACTGTCTTACAGTTTTACAGGGGGATCTGCCTGTCAGTCCAAAATCATGGAAAAAAAACAACTTGGGAAATGTAAGGGAACCGAAAAAGGGAAATAGAACCAACCAATTCAGAATGAGGGACCAAGAAAGCACAGAAGGAAAAATAATAAAGAATTTATGGAAAATATCTTTGATGTTTATGAAGCTAGAAACCCAACTCAGATCCGCAATACCATTCAAGGATGGGAAAAAGAGAGCAACCATTATGATGAAGATATCAAACAACAAGAGGCAAGCATGGACTTCCTCTGTGATCTAGGGAATACAAGAGGAAGGTTATCCCTTTACCATCAATCTGTTAACACCCATCGGAAAATTAAATGTGTTCTAGTGAACGCCATGACTAGCATGTAAGAAACAGAAGGAAACCCAACTGTAGTTTCAGAAATGCAGGAAATCAAACAGGAAATCTTATTAATTTCCATGTCTCAGTATCATGTTGTGGCAAGAATTGGGAGAATTGAATGACAAATTCAAGGAATGCAACAAGTAGAGATGTCTGGTTCTATTGCAAAAGACTCGGCTCCTATTGACTCTTCTGATGGGTGACTTTTGCTTTTAGTATCTTTTAATTATTTTTACGACAAGTTTTTATAGCTTTTGGTTAAACTGTAACTTTTATGAACATAGTAAGTAGATATAGCAGCATGTAGAAGGAAAAAATACTTCTAATACTGGTTTCTATTTAATTCACTCAGGTGCCCAACAGACCTGGTCTCCTTCGGGCAGGTTGACGCCACCACTTGCATCAGAATATGTATAGCAACCTGATTTTTTGATATATAGAAAATGGAAAGGATTTAAAAAATTAACAAATAATAATAATAATAATATGACCCAAGGTAAAGCACTCAATGTGCTAGGGTGGCCCAAAGCTTCACCAACCCCAAGGAAACATTGAGTATAGGCTTAATCAATAGTAAACAAAACAACCCAGATCGTAAGAAAAGGTCCCTAAGAAATCACTTAGTGGAAAAGGAAGTGATCGAATGATGACAAGGAGGAGGTGGGCTTGGAAGCAGTGATAACGGGGATAAACCTAACTAAATCATATTAGTAATATTATAGGATTATTATTATAGGACAAATAATTATCCAAAACATTAAAAATACAGATGTCTTCTTCGATTTTGGAATTTTAAAATTTATTATTATTATTATTTATAAGGTAAATAATCTTACAAAAAGTTAATGAAATTGAGTATTCAATTAGAAAGAGTTAGGAAATGTTATTAAAGTTAATATTATAAAATTTAGTTCATTTACATTGAAATAAAAATAATGATAATTAATTTAATATTGAAATTTTATATATTAATGATGTTTAATAATTAATATTAAAAAAATAATATTAATTAATATTGATAGTAATTTTAATAATTTTAACATAATTGATTATAATTAATAATTAATTATTATTATTATTAATGTGAATATTAATATCAATAATGTTATTAATACTAGTTAATATTATTAATTTTATTAATATTGATTAATGATTAATTTTGATCAAATTAATATTAATATAATATTAATTATTAATAAAATAATTAAAAAAATAATATTAATTAATATTGATAGTAATTTTAATAATTTTAATATAATTGATTAAATTAATAATTAATTATTGTTATTATTAACGGGAATATTAATATCAATAATGTTATTAATACTAGTTAATATTATTAATTTTATTAATATTGATTAATTATTAATATTGATAAAATTAATATTAATATAATTAATATAATTAGTGTATTAAGGTAAAAGATATATGAACATTTTCTAATATAAGGTTTTATAATTTAGAAACCCAATATTATAAACTCAATATTAATGTTTATTTTATTTAATGTTATTTAATATTAATTAGCTAATATTTTTATTTTTATTTTTGAATTTAACTATTCTATTTATAATACAAAAATGTTTTACAAAGAGGCACTAGCCTCAGCGAAGCTTGCTCATAGTAGCGACATTCTTACACTGCAAAAATGGCTTTAAAAAGTTTACTAGACATCTGAGACATACAAAAACTATCCTGCTAACCCAATCTAAACAAACTGAAACATGTCACCCATGCAGGGGAAACCGGCCTTGGAACAGTAACATATTATCAAAAATATGAAACGATGAACAAGTAATCATGAAGAGCTTATAAGTGTACCCAGCCAGAAGACTGTGAAGAAAAAAACTACGAGTTCTGACCAGATTAGGTGTCATGAGAGATTGAGGGGGGTTCCTCAACAACACGACAACCATAGGCATAAAAGTCATATTCCACCGCCTGCTGGTTTTATTTGACATCAGAGCAGCCTCGCTTGATGTCACCCGGGTTGTCTTCTTGTCCTATGTCCTGAGTAACACTATAGCTAGGAGATTTTCTCTTCAAGCCAACATTTTTTGGAGTGCAATGCTTGTCGCTAGCGCTTTTCTCCAACCCAGCACCAGTTTTCTCAGCTTTCGAATCGGGGCGCTCCTCCTTGAGCTCGATGGTAATGGTGGCTAATATTGTAGGCTGGTTCATAGAGCAGGGGAAACGAAGCTGGGCAGTGTGGAGATGCGTAGGGACGATAATTAGAGAGGCAAAAATATGGGACGATCCCATTTCAAATTGAGATAGCCCACGCCCACACCCGCGACCACGACCACTTCTACTGTCAGGATAATGACTGGTGTAGTTATTAGAAGAGGGAGATGAAGAGTCAATAGTGGAAGTGGAGGGCTGGCGAGTGAGATGACCACGACTGCTGACTCTCCAGCATCGCATACACTGTCGAAGGCGCGGCATGATTCTCTGAGAAAAGTGACGGGTTCGACGAGTAGAATGACTGGGGACCGAGAGGGCGTTAACGATGGAGGGAACAAATATCAGGGGAGGGATTTCTCGCAGAGCAGGGGAATTCACATTGGGCGAACTGAGCCACTGATTGCAGAGGGAGCTCTGCGAAATGTGAAGGCCAGGTGCTAAATCAATGCAACAAACAATGGAGCAACATCTCCCTGTGCTAGTTCAAGAGCTGGGCTCTGCAGGAACTGGGGAGCAGCTAGAACGCAAGGGAGGCAGAGCAGGAATGAAGCTTCCGGATAAATCCATGATTGTTATCGACGCAAGCTGGTCTGGGCTTCTGTGCAGCATTAATGCAGTGATGCAAATGGCGGTGGGCTTATTAATGTGGAACATCACATGAGTTTGGGTGGCGAGGTGGTGAATGCACGCACCAACCCAAAACCTCAACCACGTACCGTTGTAACTAATCACCCGCATCCGGGTCTTAATTAGTTAATATTAATTAATATTATAAACCAAAATTAACATTAATATATATATATATATATATATATATATATATATATGTTAAACATATAAATTTATATAGAAGTCATTTTTTCATTTATATATTAATGTGAACATTACCATTAAACATCAATATAAATATTTTTGTTATAGAATAGGCTTGATAAATTTAGGTTTATTTAGGTTCAATGACATTAAAATTAAAATATTTGATATTTTTATATCATTTGGTTGAGGTAGCATTAGGCTATTTTATAAGACGAGGTTTATAAGATTATTTTTTAATATAAAAAAAATGGTTTACTCTTGACATATATATTCAACATAAAACATTAACATCAATATTAAACACACATTAATATAAACATAAATATATTTCTATTAACATTAATAATATTGGATTGTAAACATTACATTTATAAAATCGTGAATTTTTGTTCACTATTGTAATAATGTTTTTATCCCTCATTTGATTTTATACATTATGTATATGTGATGTTTACTTTATGTGTGGATGGAAAATTATGTATATATGTTACTTTTAATTCTTTTTAACATTAATTGAATTTTTTTTTTTAGATATAACATGTGTTTTTTTCTTTTCTTGTTATGTTGGATGGTTTCATTGTTTGATCATGGAACGAGCTATTTGGAGTTGTATTCCATTTGATATTCTTGAAATTGTCTTCCTCTTGCTCCCTTTATCATTTGTGATAAAGTTGAGCACTATTTGTAAGGAATGGAAGAATGTTTTGTAAATCACTTCTTTATTATTGTGTTGCAAGCATGTCTCTACGAACTAATTTGGATTTATGGTTTCTTTATTCCATAGTGAAGACAATTATTTTTATGTTGAATACCCTAATCATAATGGGCACATATCTCATTTCCATTTGCAATTCATAGGTTCAAGATACATAGTAGAGTCTACCTTTTGACCAATATTATTTTTATTGTTACCAATAGAATGCTCTCATTCACACAATTATTTTGTACTGGAACCTTTTATAAAGGCCTTTAAAAACATAGGGCCAATATGAATTGGAGATTCGGGATTCTTTTCATTATTGGAAAATGAAAGTGGCATAAAATATGACTCGTTTTTTCTAAAACATATGTATGATAGAATGCGGTCAATATTTGATGTTAGTACTAGCTTCATAGATTTTGGCGAAGTGCTGATATTCCATTTGGTGGCACTTCACCCCGTAAGAATGGATTTTCTTATAAAAGTAATCTATTTTCCCTCTATTTGGACAAGGAGTATGAATATTATCCTTGATATGGGTATGTGGTTTGCTGTAATACAAAATGAATGGGGGTTTTCGTTTGTTCCAATCACAGACATATGATATATGTCATTAGAAATACACATGAATCCGCTGATATGCCTTATCAATGATGACTCCACTTATGTGGAATACCTTAAACAGAATGGGCACATATCTCATTTTCATTTTCGATACATAGGTTCAAGATACAAAGTAGAGTATACTGTTGGACCAATGGTAGTTTTACCATTACCAACATAACACTCCCATTCACACAAATATTTTGTAATGAACCCTTTTATAAAGGCATTTAAAAACATAGGGCCAATACAAATTGGAGACTGGGGATTCTTTTCGTTATTGGAAAATGTAAGCAACATAAAATGTGACTCGGTTGTTCTAAAACATATGTATGATAGAATGTGGTCCAAATTTTATGCTTTCACTAGTCTTGATAGAGTTTGGCGAAGAATTGATCTTCGATTTGGTGGCACCTCACCCCCTAAAAATGGAGTGTTTTATAAAAGTAAATTATTTTGGCTCTATCTGGACAATGATTATGAATATTATCCTCAATATGGGTATACAATGTATTAGCTTGATGTAATAAATAATTAATGGGTTTTTTAATTTGTTCCAATCATAGACATATGATATATGTCATTAGAAATATACATGAATCTGTTGATATTCCTTTTCAATGATGGCTCCACTTTTATATGGTCAATTGAAGAAACAGATAATTTCCAATTTGGTAAAACGAGCGTTTAATGAGGAATTGACTACTTTGATGATGATTGGGGATTTATATGGAAGTTTTTGGAAGGTATTTCTATAGATATAAATAGAAAATGTTAGGTTTATCTTCCATTTTGAACAATTCATGGTGTTGTTCTTATGTTCAACTGTAGTGAAGTTCCTTTCATATTATGTGACATGATGATTTCCCTATGTTTTCCAATTGATATTGATAATTAAATTAATCAAATTATGTATGGGCTTTGGTATCCAACACTGCAATACTACAATGATTTGATTTTGTTTGGAAATGTTTTTGCAATTTATCCCCATATGGATTCGATTGATGAGATTCCACCATTAGATATGGATATGGAGTCTTAGGCTATTATTCATGTTAGGAGTTCTTATAAATATTTTTATTTCATATACTCTTTGTGCTCGGGGAAAATATTTCCAGATTTTTTACTTTGCATACTTTTGGGTCTATATGCTAATACTACAAAATTACAATTATATATATATTTATAAGGATCCCGGAAAAATTTTAGAAATATGTGTATGTATCGAATGTTGGATATTGAATCCCATTGCAATTTTGTGGAAACTATTTCATATTTTATCCCTTTACGTTCTCTTAATTGCATCTCAATATTTTTGGATGTCATGCATTTTTATTTATTTTTATAACTATAATTAATATGAGTTATTTTGTACATGTTATTGTATAAGTTTTTTCTCATTGGTTCTCAAACAATGTTATATCTTTATGTACATTTTAATATTTAAATTTATATTTTGATAGTATATAGTTATAAGTATTTTGATATGCTTCCAAGTCATATAATTCTTATAGTATTGTTATCCATTTGGAAAAATACATTAGTTTTTTTAGACATTTTGAAAAAGCCTTATCTATTTTGATAAGTTTATATGGTTGGAAAAATACCATATACGTTTTTCATGTTTTTATATGGTTGCCAAAAAAAACTTGTGCCTTTTCTATTCTTCTATGTTTGTTTGTATTAGATATATTTTGTGTTCCATTTTTATGGTTCCATATTAAATATATTATTATTCATTGTATACATGTCATCTGAAGGCACAAGCAAGTGTACAAGAAAATAGAATCTGTCACCAACATCACGTGACAGGTCTAATGAAAGTCACCGTTTACGATATCAAAAAAATAAGGACGCAGTAAATGAGCATAGGGGAGATACATATCATAGGATAATGAGTCACAACCACTCTTGAATTTTTTTTTATGATTCCTCATGAATATTGTACCATGGATGATATCATGAAAAGAATATTTCACATTGATAGTTTATTGTCAAAACATTTTCCTCATCAGCATAATTTTTTTTGTTTGATGCTCTCCTAAAAATGTTCATAATGTTGGGGAAGCATGTTGTAATCGGGAATAACATGATATGAATATCGTGGATGAAAATTTCCACCCTAACCCTTATGTCTCTGCAGTTTCATGTTTCAAGCAAGGCAAAAGGTTGCAAAACATCCATGGTGGAGGCAATGATGACATCGTATGTTCTGATCAACTAAAAATCACCATGGTGATAGTGTGTGAGGTAAAAAAGTTTCTAAGTTTCCTTTCATTGTTGACCAAGGTAGGAACAAGATGGTTTCTACAAAAATAGATTGTTGTTCTGCAAATTCATAATTATTGTAGCATGACGTTGTCAATGAAAGCAAGAGAAGGTCACAAGAATCAAGGAAAAAGTTGACTTTTTATGAAAAGGTCCAAATGAGGAAATTGAGAAACTTTCAGTGGATAAAGACTCAAGGGGCGAGGGAAAAATACCCTCATCCACATAATCAGTAATAAGAGAGCTTTTAGGGTCCAAAAGGCTTCTAGTGGGGAGGAATTATCAAAGGCTCAGTATTTTATCTCAAAAATGAAAGTGCTGAGAATTGAATGAAACCATAACGAAATCAATGACCCATTACAAGTAATCCAACACAACTTGTTTCGTTGAAAACAAAGTTTGAATGAAGGAGTTATGGTATGTTGATCGCCATTCATAACAGGGAAATTCTTATTAAAAATTTGCATAACTAGTACATGTTGATGGCATCATAGCGTAGTAAGCATTGAGGGGATATTCTTCAGTTTTAGTCCAATCGGACTATTACAAGTGTCATTGCAAGATTTTCCAAGGTAAAATTTGTCCAATAACCTCCTAAGGTTGAATTTGGGGTTATAGATTTTATGTGACGGATTTTATTTTTTTTAAATATTTAAGGTTACATTAATTAATATATATATATATATATATATATATGTGTGTGTGTGTGTGTGTGTGGGGTTTATTTTAAATACCTTAATATTATTATTATTCCGCATACATATATATATATTTACAAACCTTATTATTTGAATATACATCTCATATGGTATACAATTGGAGGAATGTTTTTAAACTATACAATGGTCTGATTTATATTATGAACGTTGGCATATATTATATATTTTGCTAAGTTTGAATGTATTAAGGCTCACATTATGTTATTGCAATCAAATGTTCACATGACAATGTAATTATAGTGGTCTTATTATAAGGTTACAATGGGTCCGAAGTATTGACGTGGAGCATGTTAACAAAGTTCAAAGGTGTATATAAGAATCGTTGAAAAATGTTGTTGGCAGGGTCAAGGTCGGGGTTCGACATCATGACCTCCCCCCAACACCACCAGCTTCCACCATTAATGTATGAGCCATACAATTGAAATCTTATGTGCCCACCAAATAATTAAACTCGCCTTATCTCCTGACAGTAGAGAGGACTGGGCCAACTCGTGAGCCAGCCCTCCTCCATGCTACCCAAGAGCGATAACATGTGGAAGGCTCCAAACTAGGCATGATTAGCGCTAACTTCTCACTAATCACAAATAAAAACATGCTTATCTTAAGTTAAGTGTGATTTTATCTTAGCAGAAGACTTGATGGAGCCCGCCAAATTTGGAGGAAACTCTAGTTTTAGTGGACTTAGTTGGCCGGATTCTAGATTTAGTGGATAAATAGTAGGGGAATTTGTTTTTTCCATAACTAAGGCAATTTTTGACCAAATTGGGTGCAGGAAGAGTCATTCTTAGCATATTTTGACGTTTTAGAGCCATTAGAATAGGTTACAGAGGCATAATAGGTCATATACAAAGGTTTTAGTTGCCTTGAATATTTTTGAAGCTTACGGCCACTAGGAGGGAAGGTGATGCCCAGAGCATCTGCTAACCAAATTGAGTAAACATATTTTCATTTATGATAGATTTAGACATTTTAAACTCATTGGAACAAGTTCCAAGAGAATTTGATGCATGTAAATAGCACTTTGAGAAAATTTGAGCTAATGCAAAGGCCCAAGCTATGGAGCTACACCAAGGAGATGTAGCCTAGGAGGGGTGAACTCCTTTATCAAAACTCTAGTTTAATGGATTAGTTTGTCATGGTTTGTTTTGGTTTATGATTCTATTATTCGGCTATTTAAATTCATTCTTTATGCTTTTAAAAGCACTAACAAAATTGATTTTTAATTACCTCTTTGTCGCACATAAGAAATAAGAGAACCTACACATCGAGCATAAGATCAATAAATACTTTTTATATCTAAAAATGAAATTAGCACAATAATAACTAACATTCAAATTCAGATCACACGTTGTGGCAACATTTTTCTCAATGTGAAGACCAACCATTATGAACCATGGTCAACCATGGTCCAATTTCAGATCGTGACAAATATTGTCGTAATATAAATATCAACCATGGTCCAATGTCACATTATGACAAAGATTTTATCAATATGAAGATCAACCATTGTCGATAATTTTCAACCATCTTCAACCATGTTCCAATATCACATTGTGACAAAGATTGTTTCAATTATGAAAATCAACCATGGCCAACCATGTCCATTCTTGGTCCAACATCACATTCTGACAGTCATATAGGTAAACCATGGTCAACTATGTTTATTTTAGGGTTTATAATATTTATATAAAGGTTTATATACCTAGGGTTTATAATATTAATCCCTAGGGTTTAATATTATTCCCTTCGGTTTATAAACTCTTTTTTTTTCAATATTAATCCCTTGGGTTTATAATATCAGCCTCTTGGGTTTATTAATCTAAGGGTACATATTCCTAGGGTATTAAATTATTCATAGGGTTTATAAAATTAATCCTTGGGTCCAATATAAATTGCTTGTGTTTATAGTCATGTTCAACCATGGTCAACCATAGTCCAACATCACATTGTGACAAATATTTTCTCAATATGAAAATCAAACATGGTGGAATGTCACTTTGTGACAACGGTTGTCTCAATATGAAAATGGACGATGGTAAACCATTTTATTTAGGGTTTATAATACTTCTTTTACGGTTTATATACATGGAGTTTGTAATATTAATCCCTTGTGTTTAATATTATTCCCTTTGGTTTACAATACCTTACGGTTGTGGTTTTAGAATTAATCCCTTCGGTTTATAATATCAATCTCATGGGTTTATTACTCTAAGGGTTCATATTCTTAGGGTATAATATTATTTATAATATTTGTAATATTAATTTTGGGATTAATATAAATCCCTTGGGTTTATAGTCATGGTTAACCATGGACAAGCATGGTGCAATATCACATTGTAAAAGACTCTCTCAATATGAAAATCCACCATGGTGAATATTAATCCTAGGGTTTAATATAGATCACTTGTGTTTATAATCATGGTCAACCATGGTCAACCATTTTTAATTTATGGTTTATAATATATTTTTTAGGGTATATATACATTCGGTTATAATACTTATTCACTCGACTTAATATTATGAACTTGGGTTTATAATCTCCTGAATTTTTAGTGTTTATACTTTGGGTTTATAATCGCTTGGATTTTTAGTGCTGATCCTTGCTTTTATTATTCTCTTGGATTTATAATATCAATCTCTTAGGGTTATTAATATAAGGTTTCATATTCCTACGGTATAATATTATTCATAGAGTTTATAATTTTAATCTTTACCTTTTATATAAATCTATTGGGTTCACGATTCATTGTTTAATAATTTCTTTATTAAATTAATAATAATAATATTATCATTCACCATAATTAATAAATAAAAACAACATTTTGATAATTAAATAATTAATAATTTTAATTTGATTAATTAATTATTATTATTGTTTAATTAATTAATTATTATTAATATTTTTTAATTAATAATAATAATAATATAATTTATTAAATTACTAATTACTAATTAATAATCATATTATTAATTAATCATTACCAATGATATTGTTAATTAATTATTAATTATTAATTACTATTGATATTATATTATTGCTATTAATCATATTAAATTTAAATAATCATTATTAATAATAATGATATTCACTATTTATTATTAATAATATTAAATTGAAATAATAATAATAATAAGTTAGTACTAATCATTTGGGTTTGTTGATATTTAGGTTTATAATACATGTCCCTTGGGTTTATTTATTAGTTCGGTTTATAAAATTAATAATTCTATGGGTTTATTAATTCCTTGAATTTAAAATGTTGATTCTTAGGTTTTATTAATCCCATATATTTTAAATATTGATTTCTTGGATTTTTCAATCATTTAGGTTTATAATATCTACGCATTGTGTTTACTAATTTATTGGGTTTACAATATTAAACCTTTATGTTTATTAGTCACTTTGGTTTATAATATTAATAATTTTTTGGGTTTAAAATTTAATCATTTGATTTCTTAATCGTTTGAGTTTAAAATATTAATTTATAGGGTTTAATAATTGTTTGAGTTTTTAATATTAGTTTGTCAAGTTGATTGGTTTCTTGGATTTATGAATGGTTTGTATTTACAATATTTTTAATGTTAAGAATCCCTTGGGTTTGCTTATTCATTGGGTTTATAACGTTTGAGTTTTTAATATTAGTTTGTCAAGTTGATTGGTTTCTTGGATTTATGAATGGTTTGTATTTCCAATATTTTTAATGTTAAGAATCCTTTGGGTTTGCTTATTCATTGGGTTTATAACATTAAAGCCGCCAGTTTTCATTCGGTTGGTTATATTAATTCTTTGGATTTATAATATCAATATTCTTTTGGTTTTATTAAGCCCTAATATTTAGGGTTAAATATTATTCCTAGGGTTTAATATTAATCCCATAGGTTTATAATATTTATCCCTTAGGTTTATTATTTAGTTGGGTTAATAATATTAACAATCCATGATATTAATAATCATGTTGTTTTATCAATTTTTTGGGTTTCAAATATTAGTTCCTATGCTTTATTAATCCTTTTTGTTTTTAATATTGATCCCATGGACTTCTAGATCTCTTACTTTTATAATATTTTTTTTGATTTCACATAGAAACTATATATTAAATATTTTTAATTTACTTTAAGTAAATATATGAAAGATATTAATATTATATTAATAAATATTTAATAATTATTCTCTATATTGGTGAAATATAAATAAGTATTATAAATAATAACGAAATACTCTTACTATATTATATATCAATAATATTATAATTTAAGTTATAACTATTAATATATTAACACAAATTTATAATATTACATATTTTATTATTAAATAACATAGTATTATATGTGCTTATATAATATATTTACACACACACACACACACACACACACACACACACACACATATATATATATATAATATTTTACTTTAAGATATAATGTGTATATAATACTATATTATTTACCTTGTCATGAGGATGAATCACATTAAATGGTTCAAAATGTCGACCTAATCTTAATGATGTGATTAATCTGAAAAACATTTATCTACAAAAAATGTATATAGTTAATATTATTAATATATTTCAAGTAAATAGATAAAATATATTGAAAATTATACTCTAAATATATAATAATTATTGAGTATCATATAATGGTGACAAGAAGTACATATTACTAATAATAACTAAATTTTATTGTTATGCTATATGTGAATTACATTATAGTTTTAAATATAACTATTAATATATGAGCAAAATTTTATGTAATATCTAAAATTATATTGATATACGAAATAAAAACTATATAATTATTATAAATATGTAAGTATAATATAATAAGGTTATTATTACTTATATAGTTATCAATAATCATAAATAGTTATATTTTAATAAAATATATCTAACAAATATTAATACGGTGTGTGGGGGATATAATATTATTGCGGTATATCAACCACATTCACTAATATAATTGTATATTTATCTTAATACGCCTATGAGCTTATATCAACCATATTAATAAATGTAGTTGTGCTAACACCTACAATTTGTACATTAATATTATGAATAGTTCTGTTTTGGTGTCAACAGAACTCGGTGTCCAGGATATGATTGGACAGAAAGATTCAAGATGTGGCCAGGTAATAATCATGTCCTTATTTTTCCTGACACTGTGTATGACTTTGCAGGTTATAAGAAGCATTG
The DNA here is from genome assembly GCA_034641835.2 of Pinus albicaulis. NCBI lineage: Eukaryota > Viridiplantae > Streptophyta > Pinopsida > Pinales > Pinaceae > Pinus > Pinus albicaulis. Next base: position 1,013,867,133 of record CM076577.1, on the reverse strand, counting down.
GTGGAATCTGCTGAAAAAGGATGGGCGTAATGAAACTCATTACACCAAATTAAAATTTGGTTCTACATGGACAAACCAAGCATAACCAACAACCTCCATGGTTGCATAATTGGTGGTTTGATTATGGGTTAAGCGCCTACAGTATGGATCCATTATTTTATGAATCCTATTATCATAATCAATGTAACTGGTGTATAGAAAGAAACATAGGAGAATGTTTTCTTACTCCATGTCAAACTGTGAAAGATCTAAGCCAGCTAGAACTTAGATTGATAAATTCCATCTTGGAATCACATATGAGAATGCATCATCAGTGGCTGGTGATGACAAAAATTAAACACCAGATAATTTTGAATAAACCCATGATTGTACGCCGAATCTACACCAAAGCTTGGGACGATGCCACATATCAAAGGATAAGATTTCCTGGCATCCAAACATTGGATACTCCTGCAGAAGCCAGTACAAGCGATTCTCATGGGCTCTACAAAAACAAAAGTATCCATTGTGTAATAATACCCAATCATGGGTTTACAGTGACAGGTATTTTCTCGAGGGATTTTTACCTGTTCAAAAAAGCATCCTCTATGTACATAATTATGTTTGTTTCCTTGTGGGCCTTCGTAATTAAAGGCATCCACAGTGTAGTACACACACTTTCACATGCATCTGTCTGAAGGACAAAATCTCTGCGTGGATGTCACTTCAGTGTTACCCGAAATAAATGATTCCCCTTCTACGTGTCAATAATCCGACGAATCGATGAAATTTTTTGTCCCCCCTCATTTCCTATATAAGGAGGGTAAGGTTCATTAATCTGGAATTGGCATTTGGTTTTTAATTTTAGTGTGTTTTGAGTCTTGAGTTGAGTCTGAACTCCCTGCTCTGCATTTGCGATAATTCTCCCCATCTGCTTGCATCACAGAGATTAGTCTCAAGTCTGTTAGGTGACTTGGCTAGCCTGCGTCTCAGCGTGCTCGGCACTGGGAAGAATCTAAAGTGGCGGGGTCATTAGATCGAGTTTGTAAGTAAGTCTGTTTGTGTGTTATTTCAAGAGATCTGAGACAAAGTCTGCAACTGGCCAGGAAGCCTCCAGTGAGCACGCTCGTTTATCGAGTTGCACCATCTAGTAAATGCCATTGCAGTAGATCTCTGGAAAGAGACTTACAGTGCATAAGTCTATAATCTGATTGTAATATCATTTAGATATATCAATAAAGAGAGAAGAATTTTGTTATTATTCCGCATTCTTAAGTACTGAAACTTTTTGCATATATATTTTCTTCTAAGACACAATTTGTCACTCTCAAAGTCTTGAAAGTTCACTAGAAGTTCGCCAGAGGTTCGCCAAACCACCGAGGGATGCCAAGGCCGTAAGAAGGCGAGGGAAGCTGCAGAGAAAGGCCACTAGTTGTGTGAATGTGGTAGTAGGTTCGTGTATGGGTTCATCGTTGGGTTCACATAAAGAATTTTTGAGAGTATAAGACAAAGAAGAAACTTAGCAAGGCCAATTTCGCCTGTGTGTGCAGTGCTACCAAGTTCTCCTTTGTGTGTGGTGCGGTGCTAATAAAGCTTTTGAAGCCCCTGCTAGAACGTGCTAAGCAAGCTTTTGAAGCCCCTGCTAGAAATTGGTATCCGAGCCAGTGGTCTAGTTGTTAACTAGCGTCAAAATTCTGGTTCGAGAAAAAGGTTAGTACTTAATTTTTTTCTCTCTCTTTATATCTGAAATGGACTCCATGATAAAATCAGTTTCTTTTCGTGAACTAGAAGAGAAGGATAGGGCCGAACAAGAACCTCTAAGAGACTTGATCGCAAGTTCTTCTAGTAAAATAATAAATCAGTCAGAATTTTTGTATGAAGAGGTTGAACCTCAGCCTAAACGGGTTCTAGCCAAGATCTCTGCATCTGAGGCATATGCAGATCTGGGAGTCTGGCACCTTAAAGCTGCTACGCGCATTACCATTAAAGAATCCATAAGTTCTATAGAGGAAAATTCTGACCGTGTCCAAACCATCCCGCCGTTGGATCCAAAATAGCTACAAGAAGAGGCCAAAAAATTGGGGACAAAATTCCTACATCTTGGATGCATTCTGGTGGGGATCCATGCTCTAACCCATCAAGGTTTAGATATGTATGTGTTAGCCACAGTCCGTGACCTAACCCATAACATATATATTGATTCCCTGATAGGAGGTATTGTTGCACCTTTATCAAATGGACCAATCTGGTTTGAATGTTACCCAAATTTCTCTGTGTCTGTCTATGATGAAACCCTGATTGATATTTTACAATTTCAAATCCAAACTTCTGGATTTGACATGAGGTGAAAAAGAAACAATATCGCCATCTAGACAGGAGGATGTTTCTGTCACACCAGTTCTCTGTTCCCTACAGTCCTCCATGCCCCCAGCAGAGATTAAAAAACCAGTGTCATTATTATGACAGATCCCAAGAACCAAAAAGTGGAGCATCAAGCCATTAAGTGGGAGGATCTTGAGTTCCCTAAACACTGGGTAGTGTCGAATCCAAAGCCCATCTCTGCACAGAAAATAACTTCTGCAAATATTTCAGAAAATCAATCTACGGACACATTATCTTTCCCCAGAATATCTACTATAGGCAGACGTAGGATTGAAGCCGAATGTAAAAAGTCATCATTATATATACCTGCAGACAGCCCCAAATATGGACTTGGTTACCTGGAAAAAAAAGATAGACTGATCCCAAAATGTAGATTCAAGGATCTGCCAGAAGGCTGTAAGAGACCATCAATCCTTGAAATTCAAAAGTTTTATAATTTGATGGATGGATGTTCTAGACATCAGATCCCTACCCAATGGATGAAACAAATGTTGAATTGGGATATTTATACACATCCACAAGCTGATGAATTTGGTCTCACGCATACACCAGAGGAGAAGATAAAACTAGCCAATAATTGGAAAGCCTATATGGAAGAAATAAATGTTTGGATTTCTTTCTATTCATGGAAAATGGCTAAAGAATCAAATATTGTTTTGATGACTGATTCTGTAACTTCCTCTTCACATTCTTGGACAGCCATTAACGGTAGAAAAATTTAAACTTCTACCTCTTATCGTCCTTTCAAAAGTATTGTCCAAGGAGAAGGACATCATTTAGCCAATGCCTATACTTTAGTTTAGAAGGATACTGCAGCAATAGGAGTTGAAGGTAGAATCCATAAACTCAGTGAAAAAATTAACTGGACAAACACAACCCTCACTGGCTTGGAGAAAAATGTTGCTAAAGCTGCCTCAGTAAAAGACCAGATTGATAGAGTCCAAGTCTCTATTAATGATGTAAATAATGCATTAAATTATGTACAGTAAAATTATTCTGTTGCAAAAGATTATTCTGTAGAGTCTTTCTAAAAGATTGATGAAGTAGAGAACTGTATCATAGAACAATCTATCTCTATACAGCATTTGATTTCAAATCTGTCTGATAAAGTTGATAGGATGAATTTGAAGAAGACAAAAAAACCTATCCCAGCTTCATTTTTTCATAAGGGAAAACCTATACATACTCATGAACTTAGTGAAAGCCCAGTCTCTAAGTTTCCTCAGTTATTCCCTAAAGAAGCTGAAAAATCATCACAGCACTCTGAGCTGTTTAAATCTAAAAAGCTCACCATAGCATCTTTCTCCCATGAGTCTGATACAGAGACCCAAGTTCTCCCTATCTATGGGCCACTTGAGCCACAGTTTACCGGAAATTCTGCTCCTGATCTCTTTGGTGCTGGAAATATTCCCCCAAGGGAAACATTTTTTTACAGTAGTCATAAAGAGTGGAATTTAGATAACCTGACTACTGCACAGATCAGGCAGAAGCTTGACCAAATGATTACATAATACAAGCTCATGTGTGTTGCAGGAAAGAATGAAGTAGAATCCTGCAAAAATTTCATTCAGTTTTTCACAGGAACACTGGCAAGATGGTGGGAATTGGAATCTTCCCCTGCTATGATTGAGAAAATGGAAAGGGAAGTATTAAAAGATGAAAACGAAGATGTGATGTTTAATCCAGATGGCACCTCTATAAATAATATGATTGGTGCACTGACTGCTATGATCCAAGAGCACTTTTGTGGTGCTGATGTTACACTTTCAGATAAACATGAAATGGAATTAATGAATCTGAAGTGTAGAAATATAAATCAATATGAAGACTTCCACAAAGATTGGATACAAATAATTTTCTTGGTAAAAGAGCCAAAGAACGTTCTGTGGAAACAGGTTTATCTTGCAGCACTTCCATCAAAACTGGTTGATATTCTGAAGCTGGAAGAAGTTTTCCCCTTTCCCCTTGAATTTTATCTGTGGGGAGAAATTTATTCTATTATAACTAAAGTTTTAATAACTCTTTGTACCAGTTCAAAAATGACAAAGTCCATTGACAAGTTCAATAGATACCTGGTACTAAGTATTTCTGCAGTAAGTATGGTATAACCATCGATGATCCTTTGGTTACTCGGAGAAAGTCCAAACGACAAGCAAAGAAGGTTCACAGAAAGTGTAGAGCCTCTACTTATCATTTGAGCTCTAAGAAGAGAAGTGAGCTCAAATCTCATAAAAGAAGACCTGCAAAGGGGAGAAAGGGATATTATAAATATGTCCCCAAGACTCACTACTATCAGCCTACAGACATTAGACCAAAAGAACAAAAGCTTGAATGGATGAAATTTGTTGTCTATTTGTTATGTGGTCAAACAAGGCATACTTCAAATATGTGTCCTACTGCCCTTGAGTCTAAACGAAATCGTGGCAAGAAATCACAGCCACCACACAGACCTAGCACAAGTACAACTGTGAAATATGAATCTAGATGTGCTAGATGTAATTCTGCTTTTCATAAAATAGAAGACTGTAATCGACTTGCTATTCAGCAAGCTGAAGAATTTTCTTCCTCAGCTACTCAATCTGAATCTTCTGTTTCATCTTCTGATGAAGAAGTTCATCCTTATTGCCAATGTTCTGATTCACAGAATTGTCACTGTGATTGTTCTAATTCTGATTCAAACTTCTCTTCTGATGACTCTCTTCCAGAAGAATTTGCAGGAAAACTAAAAGTCCTCATGGCACAGACTGATGAAGATGATCTGAAAGTGTTTGCACAGATCCGTGCCATGGAAGAAAGTAACTTGAAGGCTGCATTTCTTAAAACCTTTATGCAGCATGGTACTGGCACTTCCAGTCCAATCACTAGTAAGAAGCCCATTTTTGTTGATTCTTCTTACGACCGGAATACCAAATCCTATCTTTAGCACAATTCAAGCAAATTTTGTACACTCACTTTGGGGGAGGTGAGTAAGGAGATACATGCAATGAAATCTGATATGTCTTCCCTGAAATCACAAGTTGCATAGTTGGAAAAGGCCAAACAAGAAATAAGGCCTTCTACTTCAATTTCAGGCAGACAGACAAACTACACTCTGCACGCTGCTCCAGGACAAACATCAGTCTCTCAAGTAGAGATTGCTGAAGGAAGACCTGATACAACCATTGGCTTCAGAGAAATGCAAGTCCTTGCAGTCCAGTACCAACAACACCATATCAAAGTAAACATCTGTGTTGAAGGTAAAATGCATAATTTGACTGCACTAATTGATTCAGGTGCAAATGTGAATATTCTTTTCAAAAAAATTGTCCCCTCCAAACTCTGGGTATCTGCTTCCCGAAAAGTCATAGGACTGGGAAAGAAGCAGTTAGAATTTGAAGTTCCTAAAGCTGCAGTGTGTTTTGACTCCCAATGTGTAAAACTCAAGTTTGCAGTAGCAGATATTCCCATTGATTTAATATTGGGTAATGTAATTTTGGCAGTAGTAGAGCCCCATGTTTCTTTCAGATTTCCAGATAAATCGACGGGCTATTTCATCACAATGCCTACATCTGACAAAAAGGGTAAGAGGATAGAACTTCCTTATATTTCTAATCCTCGCATTTCAACAATGGTGCAGGCAATGTAGGAGCTTCACAAAGAAGAAAAAAGTCTGGCTGAACTCAAGGATCATAAGAATATGATCAGAATCGAAGATCAGGTAAGTTCCCCAGGAATTCAGAGACAAATCTCTGAATTACAAAAGTAGTTTGAAGACACTTGCTGCTCAAAAGAACCCAATGCTTTCTGGAATCGCAAGCAGCACTGTGTAGTGTTGCCCTACAAAGGTGGATATACGGGCAAACCTTGTAAATCCAGAGCTATTCCAATGTCAAAAGAATACAGATAGCTCTGTGAGAAGGAAATAAATCAGCTTCTCCATAGAAAGTTGATTCGGGAGTCAAACAGTCCATGGAACTGTTATGGCTTCTATGTCAATAAACGGAGTTAACAGATAATAGGCATCCCTAGACTCGTTATTAATTATAAACCTCTTAATTATGTTCTTGCAGATGATACATATCCTATCCCGCACAAGGGAGATCTGTTGGGTAGGATAGACGGGGCCTAAGTATTTTCAAAATTTGATCTAAAATCTAGGTTCTCGCAAGTGGCTATTGCTGAAAACGATAAATGGAAGACGACTTTCAGTATACCAGCCGGCCACTACGAATGGAATGTCATGCCATTTGGCCTGAAGCATGTGCCTTTGAAATTTCAGAAGGTAATGGACTCAATCTTCAGGCGATATGATGAATGGTTACTTGCATATATAGATGATCTCCTCATATTTTCCAAGAATTTACAGGACCATTTTAATCATTTGAGAATTTTTTTGAAGTTGGTTCAAAAGAATGGATTGGTCTTGAGCAAAAAGAAGATGGAATTGTGTAAGACCAAGATAAAATTCTTAGGGCACACCATAGAAAATGGACAAATTGCTTTGCAGAGTCATGCATTAGAATTTGTAGACATCATTCTGGATAAGACTCAGTTACAAAGGTTTCTGGGTTGTTTGAACTATGTCAGCAATTTTTATCCATCCTGTGGCATCAACAGATCTCTGCTCAACCAGAGACTCAGAAAGAATCCCAAACCTTGGACAGAAGCTCACACAGAAGACTTGCTAAGTTTCTTCTTTGTCTTATACTCTGTTAAGTCCCTATATTAATAGTGTAGTCCCTTATTATGTTAGTGTAGCCCCCCTTATTGTTATTATTGTACCTCTATAACCCCATATTGTTATTATTGTGCCCTTACATTATTATTATTAGGTTAGCTAGGATTACATTGTGGCCCCACTAGGATTATATTGTGGCCCCATGGAATCCTATATATAGAAAGGAGGTTTTGTAATTTGTATCATCCAAGAATTGTTCATTTACGTAATGTATTGGAGGTTGCCCCCTCGAAGTGGCTCATTTCTAAGGCGTTGATATTTCTTTTCTTCTCTTTTTGGAGTTGGTTACACAACATTTGGTATCAGAGCTTTGGATTCTAGGGTTTCGCTGCTCCAAACAGGTCATTGTGGAATTTTCGCTATAACTTTTTTTCTACGAAGTTTCAGAACCTGAAATTTTTAAGGTGCGAAGCCGAAATCCCGAGGAAGATTTTCTAAAAATTTCAGAGCTTGGTTCGCAATATTTTCAGAGATATCATCTGTGGAAGTTAGGTCTTTTTTCAGGCTTCCAAACATGTCATCGTGGAATTTTCGCTATAAATTTTTTTCTACAAAGTTTCAGAAGCTGAAATTCTTAGTGTACCAAGCCAAAATACTGAGGAAGATTATCTAAAAATTTCAGAGCTTGGTTCGTAATATTTTCAGAGATATCATCTGTGGAGTTAGGTATTTTTTCAGGCTCCTAAACAGGTCATCATGGAATTTGCACTATAAATTTTTTTCTACGAAAGTTCAGAATTTGAAATTCGTATGGTGCGAAGCTGAAATCCTGGGGAAATTTTTCAAAAAATTTCAGAGCTTGGTTCACAATATTTTTGGAGATATGATCTGTGGAAGGTAGTACTTTTTCAGGCTCCTAAATTTCATCTCAAACAGGTTATCGTGGGAAAATTTCAATAACTCTCTCTCTGGGCATCGGATTGGAGTGTCGTAAAAAGTAGTTACAAGTACACAGATTATAGTTTCTTGGCTATCAATTTTAGAGACAAAGGAAGAAACAATGACACGTGGAAAGTCATACAAGTTCACTCTACTGAACCAGTCTAGAATTAGGTCATTGTGGGAGATTGGACACAACTTTGTCTTGGAGAATCTAAATCAGGTCAGACCTGTGGAATTTGAAAGAAGCTTCAAAGGGCTAGTACAAGGCTTAATTTCAGATATTTAGGATCTACAATTATAGAGATAATTCAATTTCAATATCTAGCTCCTCAAAAGCAAGTAAAGGGTGTGCATTTGGATTTTTAAAATTGCATAACGTTTGTTTGGAAAAGCAGTTTGAAGTGATTCCAAGGGCATATTTTAGAATTTTTATCAGTATTGGGTTCTATAATGCCTCCAAAAAATAATTCCATACCCTTTAAGCCCTCAAAAAGCTATACTGTGACGCATGAAGAGGAAGAATTGCAGTATGAGATATTCAAATTACGGTACCAAGTGCGACAAATTTCGATCTTACGAAGAGCAACCGAAGATGACATAGCTGGTTTAAAAGTAGAAATGAAGGCTAAGTTGAATGGTTTGAATGGTCAAATAATATCTAATATGGATGATAAATTAGTGGAAGATCACATCGAGCATCAACAACAAGTTCTCCAACTCTCAAAGGATAACCTAACTTTGGTGCACAATCTAATGAAACAACGGGAATATCAACATCACATCAAAAGAAGTTCTGAAGAAGTCATGGAAACAAGAACTCAACAAGTACGATCAATTTCAGAGTATCTCAGCAAGTGGAAGAACTTTCTTGTAGAAGATTCCTCATGGGAGGATGAGAATTTTATACAGAAGCATCAAGAAATAATCAAGCGTTGAGGACAACACTTGTTTGAAGGAGAGGGGCATGTTAAGTCCCTATATTAATAGTGTAGTCCCTTATTATGTTAGTGTAGCCCCCCTTATTGTTATTTATGTACCCCTATAACCCCATATTGTTATTATTGTGCCCTTACATTATTATTGTTAGGTCGGCTAGGATTACATTGTGGCCCCACTAGGATTATATTGTGGCCCCATGGAATCCTATATATAGAAAGGAGGTTTTGTAATTTGTATCATCCAAGAATTGTTCATTTATGTAATGTATTGGAGGTTTCCCCCTCGAAGTGGCTCATTTATAAGGCGTTGATATTTCCTTTCTTCTCTTTTTGGAGCTGGTTACACAACATACTCTCAAAAATTCTTTATGTGAACCCAGCGATGAACCCATACACGAACCTACTCCCACTTTCACGCAAACAGCGACCTTTCTCTGTGGCTTCCTTTGCCTTGTTACGGCCTTGGCGTCTCTCGGTGGTTTGGCGAACTTGTAGCGAACTTTCAAGACTTTGAGAGTGACAAATAGTCTCTTAGCAGACAATATATATGCACAAAGTTTCAGTACTTAAGAATGCGGAATAAGAGCAAAATGCTTCTCTCTTTATTGATATATCAGAATGATATTACAATCAGATTACAGACTTATGCACTGTATGAATCTTTCCAGAGATCGACTGCAATGGAATTTACCAGATGGTGCAACTCAATAAACGAGCGTGCTCACTAGAGGCTTCCTGGCCAGTTGTAGACTCTGTCTCAGAGCTCTTGAAATAACACATAAACAGACTTACTTACAGACTTGATCTAATGACCGCGCCACTTTAGATTCTTCTAAGTGTCGAGCACACTGAGACGCAGTCTAGCCAAGTCACCTAACAGACTTGAGACTAATCTCCGTGATGCAAGCAGATCGAGAGAATTCTCGCAGATGTAGAGCAGGGAGTTCAGACTCGACTCAAGACTCAAAACACACTAAAATGAAAAACCAAATGCCAATGCCCGATGAATGAGCCCTACCCTCCTTATATAGGAAATGAGGGGGGAAAGACAATTTCATCGGTTCATCAGATTATTGACACGTCGAAGGGGAATCATTTCTTTCGGGTAACACCGAAGTGATTATGTCCTTTAGACAGACGCATGTGAAAGTGTGTGTACTACACTATGGATGCCTTTAAGTACGAAGGCCCACGAGGAAACATACATAATTATGTACATAGAGGATGCTTTTTTGAATAGGTAAAAAGCCCTCGGGAAAATACCTGTCACTGTAAACCCGTGACTGGGTATTATTACACAATGGATACTTTTTTTTTAGCGGAGCCCATGAGAACCGCCTGTACTAGCTTATGCAGGAGTATCCAATATTTGGATGCCAGGAAATCTTATCCTTTGATATGTGGCATCGTCCCAAGATTTGGTGTAGATTCGGTGTACAATCATGGGTTTATTCAAAATTATCTGGTGTTTAATTTTTGTCATCACCAGCCACTGATGATGCATTCTCATATGTGATTCCAAGATGGAATTTATCAATCTAAGTTCTAGCTGGCTTAGATCTTTTACAGTTTGACATGGAGTATGAAAACATTCTCGTATGTTTCTTTCTATACACCAGTTACATTGATTATGATAATAGGATTCAGAAAAACATGGATCCATACTATAGGTGCTTAACCCATAATCAAACCACCAATCATGCAACCATGAAGGTTTTTGGTTTGCTTGGTTTGTCCATGTAGAACGAAATTTTAATTTGGTCTAATGAGTTTCATTACGCCCATCCTTATTCAATAGATTCCACCAATGCTTGTTATAACCTGCAAATTCATACACAGTGTCAGGAAAAATGAGGACAGGATTATTACCTGGCCACATCTTGAATCTTTCTGTCCAATCCCATCCTGGACACCGAGTTTTGTTGACACCAAAACATAATTATTCATAATATTAATGTACAAATTGTAGGTGTTAGCACAACTACATTTATTAATATGATTGATATAAGCTCATAGGCGTATTAAGATAAATATACAATTATATTAGTGAATGTGGTTGATATAACCCAATAATATTATATCCACCACACACCGTATTAATATTTGTTAGATATATTTTATTAAAATATAACTATTTATGATTATTTCTAACTACATAAGTAATAATAACCTTATTATATTATACTTACATATTTATAATAATTATATAATTATTATTTCGTATATTTTGTATCATAGATTTTTTTCAACTCTCGTCCGAGAGTTTTATTCCTATAATAAAATGCCAAAATGATTAAGTTGTTAGAATTGGTACTTTATTTTATATAAAACTCTTGGTACTTTAGAATTGGTACTTTATATAATTTTAATAGTATTTTATTAAAATTAAAAAATGATTAAAAAATAATAAAATTATAATTTTATTTTAAATTATTTTATTATTATTAATGATAAAAAATACATGAAGATTTAATTAAATAAAATTTGCTACAATATTTTGTAATATCAATATTATATAAAAAACTAAAAATACTTTATATAAAACTAGTTGATATATTAATATAAATAAAATAAAATTCTAAAACATAAATCAAAATAAAACTAACTATATATATATAATATATTTTTTTGAAATTAATGAATAAATTTAAATTTAAAAAACAATTGACTAAATGCAATGAGGTGATAAAGGAGACAATGCATAGCACCTTAATATCGTTATAAATTCTTGGAAATCTCAAGAGCTTTTTGAAGTGAGGTGATCTTCTTGGAATGGGTCATTTTATCTTCCACTTCAGTTTCACACGATTAACTTGAAAGGAAGTCTATTTTCCTAGGTATGGATGTAAGGGGATAAACAATATTATTTGAACATTGAGTGAGATGCCCTTCTTGGAATGGGTCCTCTTATATTCCACTTTAGTTTCACAAGATTAAATTGAAATGAAGTTTATTTTCCTAGTTATGGATGTAAGGGAATAAAGAATATTATCTGAAAACGAAATGAATGTTAAGTTTGACATTCCAAGCAGAAGTGTATGGGATTGGCGAATTATGTTATTGCAGAAAACTAACCCTTGACCCCTTAAAGCCTAATTCCTAACCCCTAAACCCTTAACCTGCTAAACCCTAAACCTCTAAATCCTTAACCACTAACCCATTTACCCCCACTAAACCTATAAATCCCTAAACCATTTAACCCCTAAACCCTAAACCTATAAACCCTTAACCCCTACCCCTAACTCCTAAACCCTAAAATCCTTAACTGCTAAATCCCCTAACCCCCTAAACCTCTAAACCAATCCTAACCCATTTATCCCCCTAAACCCTAAACCCCTAACCCCTTAAACCCTAATTCCCAACCCATAACCCTTGACCCCTTAAACCCTATTTCCTAACCCCTAACCCCTTAAACCCTAATTCCCAACCCCTAACCAATTCAACACCATAAACCCCTAAGAACCTAACCCATTTAAGTGTGGAATCCATTTAAGCCCCAAAACCCTAACCCCTAACCCCTAAAATCCTTCACTGCTAAATCCCCTAACCCCCTAAACCTCTAAACATGTAACCCATTTAGCCCCCTAAAACCTAAACCTCTAAACCCTTAACGCCTAACCCCTTAAACCCTAATTCCCAACCCCTAACCAATTCAACACCCGAAACCCCTAAAAAACTAATCCATTTAACCCCATTAACCTCTAACTTCTAACCCCTAAAATCCTTAACTTCTAAATCCCCTAACTCCCTAAACCTCTAAACCAACCCTAACCAATTTAACACCCTAAACCCTAAAGCTATAACCCCTTAAACCCTAATTCCCAACCCATAATCCATTCAACCCCTTAAACACCTAAACCTCTAACCCCTTAACCCTTGACCCCTTAAACACTAATTCCTAACCCGTAAGCCATTTAACCCCTTAAACCCTAAACCTCTAAACCCTTAACCCCTAACCCATTTACCCCCACTAAACCTCTAAACCCCTAACCCATTTAACCCCTAAACCTTAACCTACCCCTAACGTTAACCCCCTAACCCATTTAAGCCCCTAAACCCCTAACCCATTTAAGCCCTAAGCCCCAAAACCACAGTAACGTAGCCCTAATTCCCGGCCACCAACCCTTGACCCCTTAAGCCCTAATTCCTAACCCCCTAAACCTTAACCTAACCAATTCAACACCGTAAACCCCTAAAAACCTAACCCATTTAAGTGTGGATTCCATTTAACCCCCAAAACCCTAACCCCTAACCCCTAAAATCCTTCACTGCTAAATCCCCTAACCCCCTAAACCTCTAAACCTGTAACCCATTTAACCCCCTCAACCCTAAACCTTAAACCCTTAACCCCTAACCCCTTAAACCCTAATTCCAAACCCCTAACCAATTCAACACCCTAAACCCCTAAGAACCTAACCCATTTAAGTGTCGATTCCATTTAACACCCAAAACCCTAACCCCTAACCCCTAAAATCCTTCACTGCTAAATCCCCTAACCCCATAAACCTCTAAACCTGTAACTCATTTAACCCCCTAAACCCTAAACCTCTAAACCCTTAACCCCTAACCCTAAAACCCTAATTCCGAACCCCTAACCAATTCAACACCCTAAACCCCTAAATACCTAACCCATTTAACCCCATTAACCCCTAAATTCTAACCCCTAAAATCCTTAACTGCTAAATCCTCTAACCCCCTAAACCACTAAACCAACTCTAACCCATTTAACCCCCTAAACCGTAAACCTATAACCACTTAAACCCTAATTCCCAACCCATAACCCATTCAACCCCTTAAACACCTAAACCTCTAACCCCTTAACCCTTGACCTTTTAAACCCTAATTCCTAACCCCTAACCCATTTAACCCCTTAAACCCTTAATCCCTATCCCTAACCCGTTAACCTGTAACTTCTAGCCCCTAAAATCTTTAACTGCTAAATCCCCTAAGCCCCTAAACCGTAAACCTATAACCCCTTAAACCCTAATTCCCAACCCATAACCCATTCAACACCTTAAACAAATAAACCTCTAACCCCTTAACCGTTGACCCCTTAAACCCTAATTCCTAACCCCTAACTGATTTAACCTCCTAAACACTAAACCTCTAAACCCTTAACCCCTAACCCATTTACCCGCACTAAACCTCTAAACCCCTAACCCGTTTAACCCCTAAACCCTAAACCTCTGAACCCTTAACCCCTACCCCTAACCCGTTAACCCCTAACCCATTTAAGCCTCTATACCCAAAAACCCCTAACTAATTCAACACCCTAAACCCCTAAAAACCTAACCCATTTAAGTGTGGATTCCATTTAACCCCAAAAAACCTAACCCCCAACCCCTAAGATCCTTCACTACTAAATCCCCGAACCCCCTAAGCCTCTAAACATGTAACCCATATAACCCCCTAAACCCTAAACCCTAACCCCTTAACCCCTAACCCCTTAAACCCTAATTCCAAAACCATAACCCTTGACCCCTTAAACCCTACTTCCTAACCCCTAAACCCTTAACCCCCTAAACCCTAAACCTCTAAACCCTTAACCCCTAACCCATTTACCCCCACTAAACCTCTAAATCCCTAACAAATTTAACCCTTAAACCTTAAACCTCTAAACCCTTAACCCCTACCCCTAACCCATTAACCCCTAACCGATTCAAGCCCCTAAACCCCAAAACCCCTAACCAATTCAACACCCTAAACCCCTAAAAACCTAACCCATTTAAGTGTGGATTCCATTTAACCGCCAAAACCCTAACCCCTAACCCCTAAAATCCTTCACTGCTAAATCCCCTAACCCCTTAAACCTCCAAAACTATAACCCATTTAACCCCACAAACCATAAACCTCTAAACCCCTAACCCCTAACCCGTTAAACCATAATTCCCAACCCATAACCCTTGACCCCTTAAACCCTAATTTCTAACCCCCAAACCCTTAACCCCCTAAACCCTAAACCTATAAACCCTTAACCCCTAACCCATTTACCTCTACTAAACCTCTAAACCCCTAACCCATTTATCCCCTAAACCCTAAACCTCTAAACCCTTAAACCCTACCCCTAACCCATTTAAGCCCCTAAACCCCGAAACCCCTAACCCCTTAAACCCTAATTCCCAACCCATAACCCTTGACACCTTAACACTTGACCCCTTAAACCCTAATTCCTCTCCTCTAAACCCTTAACCCCTAACCCCTTAAACCCTAATTCCCAACCCCTAACCAATTCAACACCCTAAACCCTGAAAAACTTAACGCATTTAAGTCTGGATTCAATTTAACCCCCAAAACCCTAACCCCTAACCCCTAAAATCCTTCACTGTTAAATCCCCTAACCCCCTAAACCTCTAAACATGTAACCCATTTAACCCCCTAAACCCTAAACCTCTAAACCCTTAACCCCTGACCCCTTAAACCATAATTCCCAACCCCTAACCAATTTAACACCGTAAACCCCTAAAATCCTAACCCATTTAAGTGTGGATTCCATTTAACCCCCAAAACCCTAAACCCTAACCCGTAAAATCCTTCACTGCTAAATCCCCTAACCCCTAAAGCTCTAAACTTGTAACCCATTTAACCCCCTAAACCCTAAACCTCTAAACCCTTAACCCCTAACCCCTTAAACCCTAATTCCCAACCTAACAGTTCAGCACCTAAGCCCTAAAAAGCCTGCTTGTTTAACCCGTTTAACCCACTGGCTTTCTAACCCCAAAATCATCAACCCGCTTTATCCACCTAACACTAAGTCTGCTACATTGACCTAACCCATTTAACCCCCTAAACCCTAAACCTATAACCAATTAAACTCTAATTCCCAACTCATAACCCATTCAACCCCTTAAACACCTAAACCTCTAACCCCTTAACCCTTGACCCCTTAAACCCTAATTCCTAACCCCTAACCCATTTAACCCCCTAAACCCTAAACCTCTAAACCCTTAACCCCTACCCCTAACCCGTTAAAACCTAACCTATTTAAGCCCCTAAACCCATTTGACCCCTTAAACCCTAAACATGTAAACCCCTAACATATAAACCCCTAAACCCTAAACATATAGTACGAACATGTAACCGTAAACCCTAAACATATAAACCTAAAAATTTTGATTAAAACATTTAATAAAACTCTCGGCCGAGAGTTTTCTAAACTCTCGGCCTAGAGTTTTCTAAACTCTCGTCCTAGAGTTTTGAAAACTCTCGGCCTAGAGTTTTCTAAACTATCGTCCTAGAGTTTTCTAAACTCTCAACAGAGAGTTTTCTGAACTCTCGGATGAGAATTTCATCGAGTAAACTCTTGGGCACAAACTCTCGTCCGAGATTTTTTTAAACTTTCGGCCGAGAGTTTGGCCACGCAGTTAAATGTAACTTTAGGTGGGTTAAACTCTCGGTCGAGAGTTTTATAATTTTCTCGTCCGAGACATTATCTCGGCCGAGAGTTTCTGGTCAACAAAAAACCCAGAAAATTCTACAGTTTTCAGGAACCTGCAACTTTGGAGGGGCGGAACACCTACAAAAATAAAATGTCATATGTCAGACCATGTACCATTAGATTTATCTCTAAATCTAGTTTCTGATGATATGAGATTTGTGGAGTTTCATTAAAAAATTCATTTTTTTATTAATTTTTTACTAAACTGTGTCACTATGGAATTTCATTGTCGAAAAATTGCAGTGAATGAAAATTCAATAACTTTCAAATGATGAAACCAAAAAATTCAGAAAAATCATATTGCATTTCCTCTCCCTGTCTACTTCAAAAGGGTACTCTCATTTTTCTTATTGACGATCACATTGAAAAGAAAATCTATGGATCATAAAATGTACTGAAACATCACTGTTTTTTTGTCTTCGTCCATTTCAAAAAATAATAAAAAATAGTAATTTAATCTAAAAATTACCGAAAAATAGTCTGTGCACTAGTGCAATATATGCAGATTATGATGCTATGGTTTTTTTCAAAAAAATGAATAACCTTCCCTAAAAAAAGTTATGTATCATAAAGTGACTATTTATGTTTGGCTGAAAATTTCAAGTATATGTAGTTAGTAAAAAATAAATTTACCCCTCCATATGTCAATATTTTTTTATTTTTTAAATATGGGTATGGAGGTAAGACAATTCTCTACAATTCTTTTTTTTTGTGTCAAAGCATAATTTGCAATAAAAATATGAGTTTAGTGGAGCTGAAGTTGAAAAACATAGAAAATTACAATTTTCAACGTCAAAAAAGGGAAAAAAGTGTTTCCCAACTTCACATTTTCACCCAATTATCTAAGATGGCTAGAATTAATATGGTGGGCATGAGAGAGGGCCATGGATGCATAAGGAGGACTCCAGAGTCATATAAATCATTGTGGAGAGAGTGGACACAACAAATCAAGTGCAACAGCTTCAGATTGCAAATAAACAAGAGAGATGTTGAAGACATCTCAAAAGTTCAGAATGGTAAAGCGCCCAAATCGAGGAAGACCCCAAAACAAGTGGACTATTGGTCATGGAAGAACACATTGTGGTTCTGATGCCATGTTAGAAATACATGGAGAAGACAACCAACATATGAAGATAAGTATGAGATTCATCTATTATTCATAATGATACATATTTATAGTACATTGGACTGCCCCTTGGCTTCCATATTACAGTGTCTTTTGGATTCCCTTTGACCGTTCATCTTCCACGCTAACCCTAGGAGGATTAAGTGTCCAACAAAACATACCAGTAGAGAGATACTTGAGCAAACTGAAAGTTGACAACAACTAGGTGGAGAACAATGAGAACTATGACGAGTATCGCCTCAAATCAACAACAACCCACGAACTAGTCTATAACTGATGTTCTTGTATGAGCATAAACATTACTTACCACCACAACATAAATGCCAGAAAACCTCAGCATTATTCCCTCCTTGTCACGTTCCTTAATCGCATTGATTAAGTGCATACAAGAGGGCACCACTCGATGTGCCCTCTGCATACAGTGAATGATAAACCACTGCTCATATACCTTGATCACGACGAAATGAATTTTGCAAATACCATATCTATATATATGGTTTAAATACAAATTATCTATAATTAATAGAAAAAATTAAAAATATTGAAAATTATTAAGATGATCTTTAAAACGCTATTAATAAAAAATCGTATAACATTTTACATATAAATAAAATATATAGTTTTCATTACATTATATATATCAACGAGCTCGTTGAAATGATTTTAAATCTTAATATCAATTTAAAAATTGCAAAATATATAAAATTAGTAGATTAATATTTAAAAAATAATTAATAAAAAAAATATATATTATAATAAGTTGTTTGCCATTATATTGACTTTCTATTACAACCTTGAGTATATGCGTAACCTACACCAAGTCTTCATCCCACCGACCACCTATCTTTATCATTTAGTTTAATCACTAAATATTATTTAAATCATTAAATTTCAAATTCTACATATTATTTAAACCATTAAATTTTAAATTTTACATATATTTAATAGTCGGAGATAAATTCTTTGTTCACAAACAAAAATTTCCATTTGATATCTAACTTAATCATAAACTTAAAATTAGATTATTATTATTAAAAAAAATAAAAATTAACAATATTACATGTAATATGTTCTGACTACCTATCAACATACACCTATTTTCACTACATGTTCCCACTACATATCCACATACACCTATTTTCACGAATATATTATTGCATTCTGTAACGGCATGAAGTGATGTTAAAAAAAAATGCACATACACCCATTCCAACCAATATATTTACCTATTTGACTTCTGTTATACAAAGATATGATCATGGGAACCTGAAGTTTCATATGTTATGCAATTAATCCTATGCGTGCTCTCCATTATTGTCCTGTGACGCACACCAACTAAATATTGCATCACAGTAAGCAATGATAATTACTTTACAGCGAAATAAATATTGCATCACAGTAAGCAATAATAATTACTTTCCAGCAAAATAAATGTTTCATCACATGAAGTCAGAATTCTGCGTGGACAGATTCTTTTAAATGTGACGAGGTGTTGAGGTGTTGAGTGTAACAGACAACGTAAGCAATCCCATGATCACACAGATTATCTGGCAAAGCGCCTCACACAAAGTATGAAATGTGAGTTGATCTGAGAGTACGGCATATTTCAGGAGAGTGGATTGAAGCTATGAAAGTCTCCACAAATATCAAATTAAATGAGACCACATCTATACGAGACAGATAACAAGCCTTCGCAAATATAACAAACAAATGAAAGGACGCCATCGATGGTACTCGCAATGCTAAATCTTAGCCTTAGGCTAAGAAAAACCTCAGGCTAATATTGAGAATAAATTTTAGTTTGAAAATTTTAATAAAATTTTATTAATTAATAAATTATTTAGAATGTCATACATATTGAAAAATATGTTTATAATTAATAATATTTTGAAAATTTCCAAAAAATGTTTTTATTCAAAAGGGCTCAATGAAATTGAAAATAAAAAATTAACGTTACAATATACTTAGAGATAATAATATACACTTATAAAATTTTGAAGAGGTTTATATTTTATTATTAATAAATATTTTGAAATATATATATTTTATTGTTAGATTTAAGGCTTTTGTGATAATGTAGATGAATATTTTTCAGATTAATTATATCATTAAAATTTGGTCTAAGTTTTCAATTAAATAATGTGGTTAAGATGGAGAAACTAATTGATTTTGATGAATAAATATTGGAGATGCATCATTGCAAGTAAATTAAAGAAATAAATCTTATTTGAAAAATAAATATCATAAAAATTAAGCAGGAGTAAAGTTTTATTTAAATTATTTAGAGAAATAATAAATAAAACTTAACAATATAAGAAAAATAATAAAAATAAAACAAATTGAAAGACTGATATATATATATATATATATATATATATATATATATATATATATATGAGTGTTCAGCCCTTACTTAATTTAAATTATATTATTAAAAGAAAATTATATTATTTAAATAGTTAATTAATAATCTATAAAATGAAATTTATAAATTCTCAATTACTCTTTAAAAAATAAAAACTAAGCATTTTGGACTTGTATTCACAAATAATAAAAACATAACATTATGTTTTCATTAAAATGGCAAAAATATTATTGAGATTTCCTTTTTGAAAGATACCAGTTGCAGTGTAACACAGAGTTATTAATAATTAAAATTTAGTTACTTTCTCTTTCTCGAGTCAATTCCTGGAGTGCTGCTAATGAAACTATTCGGAGTATGTATAATTCTCTAGTGTCGCTGCTGAATTTTAACAAGAGCAAAATATGCACCGCTTTCCCCTTTGAGCAGGAGCTCGGAGTGACTTCCTTTCTCTACAACCTTCCCATTCTCAAAAACCGCTATACAGTCTGCATTCTTAATTGTGCTCAGCCGATGCGCGTTCTTCCCACCATCACTTTACCTAATGCCCGTTGAACCACCTTGTCCGAGTGAGAATCCAATGCACTGGTTGCCTCGTCTAACAACAAAATGCGGGAATTCTTTATAATTGCCCGTACTATCGCGACTCGCTGCCTTTGCCCACCAGACAACTGGGTTCCCCTGTTCCCTGCATCTGTCTTATATCCATCTTTCAGGCACCTGAAATATATATTCACTTTATTAAAATGATTTAACAGGAACTCTGGTAATTTGATTCTAGATTTTAAGGAGGTGATAGTTTTACGTGAGTTAATCGAATTTTAAAATATTCTCATAAATCTAAAATATAATGATAATTTTTTTTTAAATTTACTTACGAAATAAATTCATGAGCCTTGGCAGCCTCTACAATCTCGGCCTCAGTTGCGTTGTCTTTACCATAGGCAATGTTCTCCCGGATGCTCCCAGCGAACAGAGTTGGCTCCTGCCCAACAAGAGCTATGCTTTTTCTCAGAGACCTCAAATTCAAGCTCCTGATATCTCGGCCATTTATGACTACCTTCCCATTCATTGGATCGTAGAATCTCTCTATCAGTCCAATGATGGTGGACTTACCGCACCCGCTTTTCCGACCAGAGCAAACTGACTGCTTGCACTGATTTTAAGGCAGAAATCGCTTAAGATAACAGCCTCGGGACGCGATGGATAAGCAAAATCTACATGTTTGGCCTCTACCGTACCTCGGACTTCATCACAACTATACCCGTCATTGTCTGGGTCAATAAGGCTGTTTCTACCCAAAATTTCAAACACAGATGCGACAGCTTGAGATCCCTTGGCCAGGTCCGAGGTCATACTTCCTGCGTCTGCTATCATTCGACCGGTTCTAAGAAAAATAAAGTAGCTCAAGAAAAAAAACAGAGAGACTTACATCTCCACTCTTCATATGTTTTTCCGCATACCAGTACACAAAAGGTACATAGCATAGTGTGATAAACTGACTTGTTCCCATGCCGATTCCTGCGTACCATGACTGTTTCTTAATCTCCTCGTGTGGGCTTGCCTGTGTGGAGTTAGATAAGTCCATAACTTTCTCCTGAGAACAAAAGGCTGCAATGGTGCTGTGATGCGTAAAACATTCTAAGGCCACTTGGCTTCCTTGAACCTGGGCTTTTGCAGATTTACGCGAGAAGGTCTGAACGAGAACTTTTCTAGTGTAGAAACAAACAACCAGCAGGGGCTGCAGACCGATCAACACAATACCAAGTCGCCACGATAAGGCTAATGCTACAATGAATGCGACAAGTATTCCAGAGACACATTCCACTAATAGTGAAACACGGTCCGAAACCATGGATTTCACCTGTATATATACATATAAAACTTGTTTAGATGTAAAACGATATAATTTTCAAAAATTATTGCAGCAACCAGTATTGTTGAAAAGTGTTAAAATTTTACAACAGAGGATTGTTCCTCGAAAGAAAGTTGTGGAGGGATCTTACTCAAGACCATAGTCGCAGAGATTAAATCATACTAGTTTTCCTTGAAAATAAACAGAGTGGCCCATATTAAATCAGAGTTGACTTGCCCAACACATGGTTAAAAATTCCCAAATTTTAGTCTGACTAAAACTGAGTAAGTGAGGGCAACCAAACAAAATATAACTTTGAATTATACTTTCTAAACATGAGATACATTTGTAAACGGAGGCTACGGCATCTTCAGCAAGTAAAAACCAAATTTGAGTTGAGTACTATAGTACAACTCAATAACCGTTTATGTTCATGAGCCCACTAAAATTTGGTCTATTATTTTCTGCCAAGACCTCTAAGACTTACATCAGTCACAAAACAAGAGTTTTACCTATTTGCATATCAAAACATTCATTTTTAATATATTAATACAAGACGACACAACATTTAAAACCTACCATGGGCCATTGTACAGAAACATGATATGATTTTTTTCAATTTGTAGACCGTAAATAATACTTTGGAAATAAATCTTTGACCATACATTTCTACCAAATCCCATTTGACTTTAATAATTTAATCTGTTTTTGAATGGGTATTTGTTCTTGCTCAGAACTCCATTTAAACGATGTAATTTCCTGCAAACAAAATCCACAACCTGCAATTTACTTGATTTATTTACATGTATGGTTATTGTCAATTTAATAACTACGGAATCGAACTTGATTATGAATTACATCATATGTACAAATATAACTCCAGTCAGGTTTTTCTTGATTGTAGATTTCGAAGTCCTATTGAAAGGGGCGAATACAATATTACAAACAAGTTGTGCATATCATACAAAATGAGTGATATTATTTTATAGAGTGAGTTAAAAAAAATCAATTCTTTGAACTTCTTTTTTAAGTATTTTAAAATATTCTGAATTCTATTTTTTTTAATGGTGTCAGTAATAGAAGAAAATGTGGATAGGAATTGTCATAGTTATTGAATGGGTAATTTCTATTACTTTTAGTGGGAGGGTGGTATGAGCTCAAATAGGAAGCCGGAGATTATATTATAGTATTGTGGGGAGTGCTAATGGCAGCAAAATTAGACATAATACAATTCACAGAGCTAATAATCCTTCTAATTCAAAATATTATCAAAATCTATACATTCTAACCCTATACTAAACCTTTACTATCTTCACAGCAACTAGTTTATAAAATAAAAGATAACAGTTTATAAGAAGAATTGAATTAATACTTACAGTATTAAATTCTTTGGCCAGCCTTAAGCAAACTGTTGAACTGGAATTTTGGTCCAGATAGAACCAACCCACTTCGAATGTAAAAAATTTCAAAAACATTCTTGGTCTGATCCTCCTTGATAGAAACTCACTCGTCATTGCAAAGTTATAATTTTGCATCAAATTCGTTATAAAAGCAACAAGTGCAAGCGCTACAAAAGCGATGCAAGAAATTTTGACTCCAGATTTCAGCTTCTGTATGTCCGTCACAAACAGCGAAGAATCCATTTTCGCTAGAGTGAAAGAGTATACTATTTGGAGAACACCATATCCAAGAGCACCTAAACAGCCCATCACAGTTCTTTTTCATTCAAGAGCACTTAATACGAGCAATCTCCGAAAAGGAGGAGATGCCGGGTATGTTTTCTCTGCATCGTGAACTTCTAGTTGCAGGTCGGACATAAAACTGTTAGATACAGTACTGTCGCAACGACCTGAACTAGCATATGCCCTCATCCTACTGAGGCTTTGGCTGATGTTCCGGCTGAAATTGCGGCTATTCATTCTAGCTTGCATTAATGAATTAAACGGTGCCGCTTTCTCCTGTGTCTGCCACAATGCTACATATGCCCCATCTGGCTTCTGAAACAACTCATGGTGTCCATCGAACTCGATGACTTCACCATTTTTCACCACTGCTATTTTATCAGCTCCTTGAATAGTAGACAGACGGTGAGCAACGATCACCGTTGTGCGCCCAATAGAAGCTTGTTGAAGTGCATCCTGAAGGATGTGCTCTGATTCCGCGTCTAGAGAACTGGTCCCCTCGTCTAGGATAGAAGGCCCTAGAAGGCCCTTCAAGACATATTTTATAAGACAAAAGAAATCTTTTTTCTTAAAAAATCATTTTTTATTTTAGTAATTTTATATTAAAATTTAATATCAATTGAATTGTTTTAAATATAAATTTTAAGACAAAAATAGTTTGAGACAAAACTTTATATTTAAGATAAAAGAAATTTGAGACAAAACTTTATATTTAAGACAAAAACAATTTGGGACAAAAATATTTAAGACAAACAAATTTAAGACAAAAGTATTTTAAGACAACTTTAGCAAAAATATATTAAGACAGAACTTTATATTTAAGACAAAAGCATTTTGAGACAAAAATATTTTAAGACAAAAGCAATTGAAAACAAAAATATTTTAAGACAAAATTTTATATTTAAGAGAAACGCACTTTGAGACAAAAATATTTAAGATAAAACTTTATATTTAAGACAATGGTGACTTAATGCAAACTCTATATTTGCATTGAAAAGTTTGCATTAAAATATCCATGAGTGGATAGTGGATAATTATATTTTTTGTTTTTGAAAATAGATATTCAAACCACATGAAATTTAATAATATCATATTTATTTCTTTTATATTATATTTTTATTTTTTCATTAAACCACATTGTAAAAATATAATAAATAAATAGATAAAATATATTATTTTTTGGTTGGCCACTCCAGGGGATTTGAACTTTGAATCTCATGTCACTACAAGAAAAAAGGACATTGGTAAGAGTCATGCTTGTGACGGACCTTTAAGGTCCATCATCAATGTCACATATGGTGACGGTCCTTGAAAAAACATTGGTGTAAGTGCATATTGTGACAATCCTTTAAGGTTTGTCACCAAAACCATTTTCAATGACACTTTTGGTGACGGTTGTTAAAGGCCCGTCACTAATTCTCTCTTTGGTGACACTTCTAGTGACGGTCTTTTATTGACCCTCACCAATGCTCTTTTTGGTTTTGGTGATAGTTACAAAATTTCCATCACCATTGATCATTCCAATGAGTTTTTATGACACTATGTGCATGTTACTATATTTTTTGTCAGAATATGACGATTTAAGACCATTGTTGTGGAGTCTTTTTTATTAAGTGTCCAAGTCCATAAAGTGGTTAGAGTCATTCAATTTGTTAAGATGTAATTAGTGTGTATCATTTCCCTAGAATATAGTTTTCCTATGAGTTAATAAATTATTCATCTCTATTAGGTTTATTTTCTAACAAATTGCCTTTAAATAAAGTTCCAATAGTGTGTGTAGAAACTATATTATTTAATACATAATCAAGCTTTGTCAATTCTATTAATGAAAGAGATCTAGCACTCCTCAACACTCTTGGAACATCTTAACATTCTTTGGCACACACTAACATTCCTTGGGACCTCGCATGTCTAACAACATCTTGCCATGCCCTATCATAGCATAACACTCTCTTAGCATGTGTTGGCATGCCTTGTAGTCCCTAGCATACCCTGAAACACTTTGGAATGCATTAACATACATGAGCACTTGGCACACATTAGAACTTGGCATGTATTGGAACCTATCATTAGTGTGTCTAGCATGCCCCTTTTGAAAAAGATAATGTAGTGACTTATTAACCCCCTTATGTGTTCATTTCCTTGCATTTTAGCTTGGTTTTTTTTTTTTTCTGCCTTGATGTTCCTTGACACATATTGGCATACCCTGGCACCCTACACATGCTAGCATGGCTTAGCATCTTGCATGTCTTGGCACTATTTAGCAAATGTTAACACACAATGGTACTCACTAGCACAGTTTGGCACTTCCTGACAGGCCCTGATATTACCTAGCATGCCTTACTAGTGCTTAACATACTTTGTGATCAGTCCCTCCTTGGCATGCTATCTAGCACTCGTTGGCACTCCCTTCACACCCTCATATTCATTCATTTCCATGCATTTTGACCTAGTGCTCCTTTGTGTTTCCCTAGTACTCCATAACACTCCTAAGTATGCATTAGAAGACTCTGTCACACTTTATCACTCTTCGACATGCCCTTCCACTTCATAACATGTGTATCACTCCCTAGCACACATTGGCACTTGGCAAGTATTAGCATGTCTAGCATTCATTAAGATGCCTTGGTATGCTTTGGCATGGTTTAATATTAAATTTATTTTAGATCAATTATTTGAAATTAGATGAGAGGTAATAGAGGATGATTTGGCACTTATAATGCACTAACACTTGGCACTTGGCACCTATTTCCACCTAGTGTTGGTGTGCCTAGCATGCCCCTCCTAGAAAAGGTAAATTGTTGACTTATTAACCCTCTTATGTGTTCATTTCCTTTTATTTTAACTTGTTTATCCTTTTTTTTTCCTTGATATTCCCTGGTGCATATTTTCACACCCTTCCACATCTTGACATGCCTTAGCACTTGACATATCTTAAGAGTATTTGACATTCCTTTGAACTATCTCGCACGTGTTAGCATTCCTTAGCATGTCTTCATGCTCATTCCATCACAACTAGCCTTACATTTTCTCACAACTTGGAAACCAAATCGAGACCTTATCAATTGTAGTTCAAGTGACATTCGCCTACTTCAGTCGCAACAACTTGACCAATTGCACCTACTACAAGTAGATTGTGTCTTGTTCAACTAAGAATTGTCTATACCTCATCTTAGGCCACTCATGTCCAAGATGAACTTGTCCCACTTAAGAAATTACCAAGGCAAGGATCACATCTAAGCAACAATATAACCTAAACCTCTAAACCCTTAACCCCTACCCCTAATTCGTTAACCCCTAACCCATTTAAGCCTCTAAACCCCAAAACCCCTAACCAATTCAACACCCTAAACCCCTAAAAACATAACCCATTTAAGTGTGGATTCCATTTAACCCCCAAAACCCTAACCCCCAACCCCTAAAATCCTTCACTGCTAAATCCCCTAACCCCCTAAACCTCTAAACCTGTAACCCATATAACCCCCTAACCCCTAAACCTGTAAACCCTTAACCCCTAACCCCTTAAACCCTAATTCCCAACCGATAACCCTTGACCCCTTAAACCTCAATTCCTAACCCCTAAACCCTAAACCTCTAAACCCTTAACCCCTAACCCATTTACCCCCACTAAACCTCTAAACCCCTAACCCATTTAACACTTAAACCATAAACCTCTAAACCCTTAACCCCTACCCCTAACCAATTAACCCCTAACCCATTTAAGCCCCTAAACCTTAAAACCCCTAACCAATTCAACACCCTAAACCCCTAAAAACCTAACCCATTTAAGTGTGGATTCCATTTAACCCCCAAAACCCTAATCCCTAACCCCTAAAATCCTTCACTGCTAAATCCCCTAACCCCCTAAACCTCTAAACCTGTAACCCATTTAACCCCCTAAACCCTAAACCTCTAAACCCTTAACCCGTAACCCTAAAACCCTAATTCTGAACCCCTAACCAATTCAACACCCTAAACACCGAAAAACCTAACCCATTTAACCCCATTATTCTTCCTAACTAAAATGAATTATTTGCTAAATCCCTAACCCTAAACCTCTAAACCAACTTAGAACCCATTTAACTTCTAAAACCTAAACCTATAACCCTAATGCCTAATTTATTACAACATTTATTTTCAGCCTTAAACACTACCTTAACCTGCAACCCTTAACCCTTAACCTTAGCTATTCCTAACCCCTAACCCATTTAACCCCCTAAACCTAAACACTCTGGCTCCTTAACCCTACCTAACTTGGTTAACCTAACCATAACCTAAAATCATCGCTAAATCCCCTAAACCCTTAAACCTCTAAACCAACCCTAACCAATTTAACCCGCTAAACCCTAAACCTATAACCCCTTAAACCCTAATTCCCAACCCATAACCCATTCAACCCCTTAACCCTTGACCCCTTAAACCCTAATTCCTAACCCCTAACCCATTTAACCTCCTAAACCCTAAACCTCTAAACCCTTAACCCCTAACCCATTTACCCCCACTAAACCTCTAAACCCCTAACCCATTTAACCCCTAAACCTAAGCAGCAAGACACTTAACCACCCTAACCCACAAGTAACCCCTAACCCACATTTCAGCCCACTAGCTTAAAAACCTAACGATTCCAACCTAAACATTAAAAAACCTAACCGTTTAATTAACATTCATTTAACCCCAAGCCTAACTGGCCTTAAAATCCTTCACTGCTAAATCCCCTAACCCCCTAAACCTTTAAACCTGTAACCCATATAACCCCCTAAACCATAACCCCTTAAACCCTAATTCCAAACCCATAATCCTTGACCCCTTAAACCCTAATTCCTAACCCATAAACCCTTAACCCCCTAAGCCCTAAAACTCTAAACCCTTAACCCCTAACCCATTTAGCCCCACTAAATCTCTAAATCCCTAACCCATTTAACCCTTAAACCCTAAACCTCTAAACCCTTAACCCCTAACCCCTTAAACCCTAATTCCCAACCCATAACCCTTGACCCCTTAAACATCAATTCCTAACCCCTAAACCCTAAACCTCTAAACCCTTAACCCCTAACCCATTTACCCCGACTAAACCTCTAAACCCCTAACCCATTTAACCCTTAAACCCTAAACCTCTAAACCATTAACCCCTACCCCTAACCAATTAACCCTTAACCGATTTAAGCCCCTAAACCTTAAAACCCCTAACCAATTCAACACCCTAAACCCCTAAAAAACTAACCCATTTAAGTGTGGATTCCATTTAACCCCCAAAACCCTAACCACTAACCCCTAAAATCCTTCACTGCTAAATCCCCTAACCCGCTAAACCTTTAAACCTGTAACCCATTTAACCCCCTAACCCGTAAAACCCTAATTCCGAACCCCTAACCAATTCAACACCCTAAACCCCTAAAAAACTAACCCATTTAACCCCATTAACCCCTAACTTCTAACCCCTAAAATCCTTAACTGCTAAATCCCCTAACCCCTTAAACCTCTAAACCAACCCGAACCCATTTAACCCCCTAAAACCTAAACCTATAACCCCTTAAACCCTAATTCCCAACCCATAACCCATTCAACCCCTTAAACACCTAAACCTCTAACCCCTTAACCCTTAACCCCTTAAACCTAATTCCTAACCCTAACCCATTTAACCCTAAACCTAAACCTCTAAACCCTTCAATCCCTACCCTAACAGTTAACCCCCTAACTTCCCAACCTAAAATCATGCTTGTTAAATCCCCTAACCCCTAAGCCTCTAAACCAACCTAACAATATAACCCCTAAACCTAAACCTACAACACCCTTAAACCTAATTTACAACCTGCTTATTCAGCCCTTAAACACCTAAACCTCTAACCCCTTAACCCTTGACCCCTTAAACCCTAATTCCTAACCCCTAACCCATTTAACCTCCTAAACCCTAAACCTCTAAACCCTTAACCCCTAACCCATTTACCCCCACTAAACCTCTAAACCCATAACCCATTTAACCCCTAAACCCTAAAACTCTGAACCCTTAACCCCTACCCCTAACCCATTAACCCCTAACCCATTTAATCCCCTAAACCCAAAAACCTCTAACCAATTCAACACCCTAAACCCCTAAAAACCTAACCCATTTAATTGTGGATTCTATTTAACCCCCAAAACCATAACCCCCAACCCTTAAAATCCTTCACTGCTAAATCCCCTAACCCCCTAAACCTCTAAACGTATAACCCATATAACACCCTAAACCATAACCCCTTAAACCCTAATTCCAAATCCATAATCCTTGACCCCTTAAAACTAATTCCTAACCCATAAACCCTTAACCCCCTAAACCCTAAACCTCTAAACCCTTAACCCCTAACCCATTTACCCCCACTAAACCTCTAAACCCCTAACCCATTTAACCCTTAAACCCTAAACCTCTAAACCCTTAACCCCTACCCCTAACCCATTTAAGCCCTTAAACCCCAAAACCCCTAACCAATTCAACACCCTAAACCTCTAAGAACCTAACCCATTTAAGTGTGGATTCCATTTAATCGCCAAAACCCTAACCCCTAACGCCTAAAACCCTTCGCTACTAAATCACCTAACCCCCTAAACCTCTAAACCTATGACCCATTTAACCCCCTAAACTATAAACCTCAAAACCCGTAACCCCTAACCCCTTAAACCATAATTCCCAACCCATAACCCTTGACCCGTTAAACCCTAATTCCTAACACCCAAACCCTTAACCCCCTAAACCCTAAACCTCTAAACCCTTAACCCCTAACCCATTTACATCTACTAAACCTCTAAAACCATAACCCATTTATCCCCTAAACCCTAAACTTCTAAACCCTTAACCCCTACCCATAACCCATTTAAGCCCCTAAACCCCAAAACCCCTAACCCCTTAAACCCTAATTCCCAACCCATAACCCTTGACACATTAACCCTTGACACCTTACACCCTAATTGCTATCCCCAAAACCCTAACCCCTAACCCCTAAAATCCTTCACTGTTAAATCCCCTAACCCCCTAAACCTCTAAACCTGTAACCCATTTAACCCCCTAAACCCTAAATGTCTAAACCTTTAACCCCTAACCCCTTAAACACTAATTCCCAACCCCTAACCAATTTAACACCCTAAACCCCTAAATTTCAAACACAGATGAGATAGCTTGAGATCCCTTGGCCAGGTCTGAGGTCATACTTCCTGCGTCTGCTATCATTCGACTGGTTCTAAGAAAAATAAAGTAGCTCAAGAAAAAAACAGAGAGACTTACATCTCCACTCTTCATATGTTTTTCCACATACCAGTACACAACAGGTACATAGCATAGTGTGATAAACTGACTTGTTCCTAGGCCGATTCCTGCATACCATGACTGTTTCTTAATCTCCTCATGTGGGCTTGCCTGTGTGGAGTTAGATAAGTCCATAACTTTCTCCTGAGAACAAAAGGCTGCAATGGTGCTGCGATGCATAAAACATTCTAAGGCCACTTGGCTTCCTTGAACCTGGGCTTTTGTAGATTTACACGAGAAGGTCTGAAGGAGAACTTTTCTAGTGTAGAAACAAACAATCAGTAGTCGCTGCAGACCAATCAACACAATACCAAGTCGCCACGATAAGGCTAATGCTACAATGAATGCGACAAGTATTCCAGAGACACATTCCACTAATAGTGAAACACGGTTCGAAACCAAGGATTTCACCTGTATATATACATATAAAACTTGTTTAGATGTAAAACGATATAATTTTCAAAAATTATTGTAGCAACTAGTATGGTTGAAAAGTGTTAAAATTTTACAACAGAGGATTCTTCCTCGAAAGAAATTTGTCAACGGATCTTACTCAAGACCATAGTCGCAGAGATTAAATCATACTAGTTTTCCTTGAACATAAACAGAGTGGTCCATATTAAATCAGAGTTGACTTGCCCAACACATGGTTAAAAACTGCCAAATTTTAGTCTGATTAAAACTGAGTAAGTGAGGGCAACCAAACAAAATATAACTTTGAATTATACTTTCTAAACATGAGATACATTTGTAAATGGAGGCTACGGCTTCTTCAGCAAGTAAAAACCAAATCTGAGTTGAGTACTATAGTACAACTCAATAACTGTTTATGTTCATGAGCCCACCAAAATTTGGTCTATTATTTTCTCCCAAGACCTCTAAGACTCTAAGACTTACATCAGTCACAATGCAAGAGTTTTACCTATTTGCATATCAAAACATTCATTTTTAATAGATTATTACAAGACGACACAACATGTAAAACCTACCATGGGCCATTGTACGGAAGCATGATTTTTTCAATTTGTAGACAGTAAATAATACTTTGGAAATAAATCTTTGACCATACATTTCTACCAAATTCCATTTGACTTTAATAATTTAATTTGTTTTTGAATCGATATTTTTTCTTGCTCAGAACCCCATTTAAACGATGTAATTTCCTGCAAACAAAATCCACAACCTGCAATTTACTTGATTTATTTACATGTATGGTTATTGTCAATTTAATAACTACGGAATCAAACTTGATTATGAATTACATCATATGTACAAATACAACTTGAGTCAGGTTTTTCTTGATTGTAGATTTTGAAATCCTATTGAGAGGGGCGAATACAATATTACAAACAAGTTGTGGATATCATACAAAATGAGTGATATTATTTTATAGAGTGAGTAAAAAAAAATCAATTCTTTTATTTTTTAAGTGTTTTAAAATATTTTGAATTCTATTTTTTTTAATGGTGTCAGTAATAGAAGAAAATGTGGATAAGACGTGTCATAGTTATTGAATGGGTAGTTTCTATTACTTTTAGTGGGAGGGTAGTATGAGCTCAAATAGGAAGCGAGAGATTATATTATAGTATTGTGGGGAGTGCTAATGGCAGCGAAATTATACATATTACAATTCACAGAGCTAGTAATATTTCTAATTCAAAATATTATCAAAATCTAAACATTCTAACCCTATACTAAACCTTTACTATCTTCACAGCAACTAGTTTATAAAATAAAAGATAAAATTTTATAAGAAGAATTGAATTAATACTTACAGTATTAACTTTTTTGGCCAGCCTTGAGCAAACTGTTGAACTAGAATTTCGATCTAGATCAAACCAACCCACTTCGAATGTAAGAATTTTCAAAAACATTCTTGGTCTGATCCTCCTTGATAGAAACTCACTCGTCATTGAAAAGTTATAATGTTGCATCAAATTCATTATAAAAGCAACAAGTGCAAGCGCTACAAAAGTGATGCAAGAAATTTTGACTCCAGAATTCAGCTTCTGTATGTCTGTCACAAACATCGAAGAAGCCATTTTTTCTAGAGTGAAAGAGTATACTATTTGGAGAACACCATATCCAAGAGCACCTAAACAGCCCATCACAGTTCTTTTTCATTCAGGACCACTTAATAAGACCAATCTCTGAAAAGAAGCAGATGCCAGGTATGTTTTCTCTGCATCGTGAACTTCTAGTTACAGGTCGGACATAAAACTGTCAGATACAGTACTGGCGCAACAACCTGAACTAGCATATGCCCTCATCCTACTGAGGCTTTGGATGATGTTCCGGCTGAAATTGTGGCTATTCATTCTAGCTTGCATTAATGAATTAAACGGTGCCGCTTTCTCCTGTGTTTTCCACGATGCTACATATGCCCCATCTGGCTTCTGAAACAACTCATGGTGTCCATCGAACTCGATGACTTCACCATTTTTCACCACTGCTATTTTATAAGCTCCTTGAATAGTAGACAGACGGTGAGCCACAATCACCGTTGTGTGCCCAATAGAAGCTTGTTGAAGTGCATCCTGAAGGATGTGCTCTGATTCCGCGTCTAGAGCACTGGTCCCCTCGTCTAATAGTAGGATAGAAGGTCCTTCAAGACATTTTTTTATTAAAAAGTCACTTTTTATTTTAGTAATTTTATATTAAAATTTCATATCAATTGAATTGTTTTAAATATAAATTTTAGGACAAA
The DNA here is from genome assembly GCA_034641835.2 of Pinus albicaulis. Classification (NCBI taxonomy): domain Eukaryota; kingdom Viridiplantae; phylum Streptophyta; class Pinopsida; order Pinales; family Pinaceae; genus Pinus; species Pinus albicaulis. Next base: position 1,013,833,795 of record CM076577.1, on the reverse strand, counting down.
AATAGTTTGAGACAAAACTTTATATTTAAGACAAAAGTAATTTTAGACAAAAATATTTAAGACAAAAACAATTTGGGACAAAAATATTTAAGACAAAAGTATTTTAAGACAACTTTATATTTAAGACAAAAACAGAGGCAAAAATATATTAAGACAAAACTTTATATTTAAGACAAAATCATTTTGAAACAAAAATATTTTAAGACAAAAGAAATTGGAGACAAAAATATTTTAAGACAAAATTTTATATTTAAGACAAAAGCACTTTGAGACAAAAATATTTAAGATAAAACTTTATATTTAAGACAATGGTGACTTAATGCAAACTTTATATTAGCATTGAAAAGTTTGCGTTAAAATATCCATGAGTGGATAGTGGATAATTATATTTTTTGTTTTTGAAAATAGATATTCAAACCACATGAAATTTAATAATATCATATTTTTTCTTTTATATTATATTTTTCTTTTTTCATTAAATCACATTGTAAAAATATAATAAATAAATAGATAAAATATATTATTTTTTGGTTGGCCACTCCAGGGGATTTGAACTTTTAATCTCATTTCACTACAAGAAAAAAGGACATTGGTAAGGGTCATGCTTGTGATGGACCTTTAAGGTCCATCATCAATGTCACATATGGTGACGGTCCTTGAAAAAACATTGGTGTAAGTGCATATTGTGACAGTCCTTTAAGGTTTGTCACCAAAACCATTTTCAATGACACTTTTGGTGATGGTTGTTAAAGGTCCGTCACTAATTCTCTCTTTGGTGACACTTCTAGTGATGGTCTTTTATTGATCCTCACCAATGCTCTTTCTGGTTTTGGTGATAGTTATAAAATTTCCATCACCATCGATCATTCCAATGAGTTTTTATAACACTATGTGCATGTTACTATATTTTTTGTCAAAATATGATGATTTAAGACCATTGCTGTGGAGTCTTTTTCATTAAGTGTCCAAGTCCATAAAGTGGTTAGATTCATTCAATTTCTTAAGAAGTAATTAGTGTGTATCATTTCCTTCAAGTAATGATAATATAGTTTTCCTATGAGTTAATAAATTATTCATCTCTATTAGGTTTATTTTCTAACAAATTCCCTTTAAATAAAGTTCCAATAGTGTGTGTAGAAACTATATTATTTAATACATAATCGAGCTTTTTCAATTCTATTAATGAAAGAGATCTAGCACTCCTCAACACTCTTGGAAAATCTTAACATGCTTCGGCGCACACTAACATTCCTTGGCACCTCGCATGTATGACAACATCTTGCCATGCCCTATCATAGCATAACACTCTCCTAGCATGTGTTGGCATGCCTTGTAGTCCCTAGCATACCCTGAAACACTTTGGCATGCATTAACATACATGAGCACTTGGCACACATTAGAACTTGGCATGTATTGGAACCTATTATTAGTGTGTCTAGCATGCCCCTTTTGAAAAATATAATGTCGTGACTTATTAACCCTCTTATGTGTTGATTCCCTTGCATTTTAACTTCGTTTTTTTTTTTTTTTTGCCTTGATGTCCCTTGACACATATTGGCATACCCTGGCACCCTACACATGCTAGCATGCCTTAGCATCTTGCATGTCTTGGCACTATTTAGCACATGTTAACACACAATGGTACTCAGTAGCACAGTTTGGCACTTTCTGACAAGCCCTGATATTACCTAGCATGCCTTATGAGTGCTTAACATACCTTGTGATCAGTCCCTCCTTAGCATGCTAGCTAGCACTCATTGACACTCCCTGCACACCCTCATATTCATTCACTTCCATGCATTTTGACCTAGTGCTCCTTTGTGTTGCCCTAGTACTCCATAACACTCCTAAGTATGCATTAGCACACTCTGTCACACTTTATCACTCTTTGACATTACCTTCCACTTCATAACATGTGTATCACTCCCTAACGCACAATGGCACTTGGCACGTGTTGGCGCTTGGCAAGTATTAGCATGTCTAGCATTCATTAAGATGCCTTGGTATGCTTTTGCATGGTTTAATATTAAATTTATTTTAGATAAATTATTTGAAATTATATGAGAAGTAATAGAGGATGATTTGGCACTTATAATGCACTAACACTTGGCACTTAGCACCTATTGCCACCTAGTGTTGGTGTGCCTAGCATGCCCCTCCTAGAAAAGGTAAATTGATGACTTA